>CM070502.1:31628124-32200001 GCA_036346375.1 Guadua angustifolia
GCCGCTGCGTGATCAGCTTGTTCTCATGGCCGCTAGCCATAGCACGAGCGTGGAGGAGGGGGAACGCAGCCTGAAGACCCCCGAAGACGCTTGCCGGATGGCCCAAGTCGCCATCAACCAGACCATAACCGCCCTCCGGCGAGAGGAGCGTGAGAAGATTGGAACTTCATCAGGGCGCTCCAAACTCCCTCAATCAGGCAAGCGCCTCCATGCGATCGCTCGAGTCATGACCGACCTCGTCCGTTCGAGGTCGGGCCTTTTCAGCCGAGCTCTCGCAGACGAGTTCGATAAGGCCGCTACTAAAGTCGTGTCGTCGCAGCACCAAAGCCGCCCTTCCGGATCCCGTTCCATGAAGAGTGATGATAGCTCCTCGCGTAAGCACCCCGCTGGTCTCCTGCGCATCGGCAATCCCAGGATTTGTCCTGTACTCCGCCGCGCCGTCGCTCCTCGAGTGCAACTCCGGATGGTGTACGACGACAGTCAGCCTACAGCGACTCTCACTCTAGCAGCAGCATGTCGGGCCTTTCTCCTGATGTTCACCCAAGGAGTCGCGGGGTCCATGAGCGCTTGCGGTACCTCCCGGGCGATGCTCGGGCCCATAAATCCTGGTGGCATGGTGCGTGGGTGGTCGCCGAGGCAATCGTGAATCGACTCAGGTGGCGATCACCTCCCTAAGCGTGCCCGTTCGGCTTATGGTGCTGGCGTACTCGACGACCTCCGTGGTCTGTTGGCCGACCGATTCAAGCCCCTTATGTCGGCGGTTCAACGGGACGAAGAACCCCGATGAGTTTCTTTTGATCTACACCACCGCGATCTTGGCCGCCGGGGGAGACGAGGCTCTTCAACCAGAAGCCTGACTCCTTCCGTTCGTGGTGCCAAATTCAGAATGCCCTCCGCTCCAACTTTTAGAGTTGCTATGAGCGGCCCGATAGGGAGAAGGACTTGGACCGAGTTATCCAGGGGAAGAATGAACCCCTCCGCGACTTCGTGCGGCGGTTCATCCGCACGAGGAACCTGATTCCGAGCGTCTCCAACGAGGCTGTGATCAAGGCCTTCAAGTTCGGCATCTGTGACCGGCACCTCACCGAACACCTAGAGATTACGACAAGGCTTACCGTCAACAAGTTATTTCGCATGGCGGAGTGCTACGCGGACGCGGACGATGCGGTTCGTTGGAAGCGTGACTATGACCCAGGTAAGTTAGGCACCAACTCGAGCGAGGCTGGTCCTTCTAACGCCAAGAACGTCGACTCAGGCTCGACCGCCAAGAAGCGGAAGAGGGACCGCAAGCATGGCGATGGACGGCCGCAGGTGGTTGTTTCAGCGAACGGCCATCGCGAAGTCATGGAAGAGCGAGATCCGGCCCAGGAGGGGTCCCGACCTCAACGAAATCGACCACGACCTCAGTAGGTGCCGCGTAGGCCTCGGCAGGGGGATCGCCGGTCTGGGTCTCGGTGGGCCGACGGCCGCCCACAGGACCCCGAAGGGTGACCTCGGTTCAATGAAGAAAAGTTTTACCTATTCCACAGGACCTCGGGCCACGACCTGCGAAGCTACAGGGCTTGGCAGAACAAGCTGGAGGCCTTCTGTGATGGGCGCGGAGAGATGTCCACGCTCCCAAAGGAGGGAGAACAACCCGACAGGGTCAACACCAGAGCGGACCAGGCCGACCTCGACCTGGATTTTCAGCAGGGTGACCATCGGATCGACGTCATCTTCGGCGGCTCATCGGCGTACCAATCCCGGCACGAAATCAAGGATGCTGCGCGCATGGTTTATCAAGCTACCGTTGGGAAGCCCATGGACCAGCCCTGCAAGTGGGCTAGGGCTACGATAACCTTCACACGGGAGGATGCCTCCCAAGGTATGTCCAAAGACCTCAAGACTGCCCTGGTTGTGACCCCGACCATTAGCAACACCATGGTCGGGCGTGTCATGATCGATGGGGCGATTCCTCAACTCGCTCTGGCTAAGCGCGCTCGGCCAGGATCTGATTCCCGTCGAAGGTCAAGAATATCGCAATTCCGTTCTTCGGAATCGTTCCTGGAAGCTTGACCACTCCTCTGGGGCGGGTGGTCCTACCTGTCACCTTCGGCGCCTCGGATAACTTCCGCACCGAACTGATTACCTTCGAGGTGGTCGAGGGGGATTTCCCTACAACGCCATCCTCAGGCGCCCGGCTTTAGTTAGGTTCATGGCAGCGAACCACTATGGCTACCGCTACATGAAGCTCCCAGGACCCAATGGCATCATAACTGTGCGGGGCAACCTCAAGGCGGCGCACGGTTGCGAGACCCAGGCCTTGGCTCTCGCCGGAATGCTGCCTCAACAGGGCCTTGAGGCAACCATGAAGGTCGCTCGCCAGAAGGCGGTCATCCAACCTGGCGGGGCGACAAAGGCCATGCCGCTCGAAGAGGGCGACTCCTCCAGGTGCATTCATGTCTCAGCCGAGTTGAGTTCCATGTAGGAACTCGAGCTCGTCACCTTCCTCCGCGCCAACAAGGACATATTCGCTTGGGAGCCGGCAGACATGTCGGGTGTCCCGAGGGAGGTGGTCGAGCACATATTGCAAATGCGGCCCAACTGTCGGCCCGTACGCCAGAAGCTGCGTCGCTTCTCCCCAGAGAAGGTCGCTATAATCAAGGAGAACCTCGACAAGCTCCTGAAGACCGGCTTCATTCGTGAGATCGATTACTCCGAATGGTTAGCCAATTCGATCATCGTGCAGAAGAAAGATGGAAAGTGGCGGATGTGCGTCGACCACATGGGCTTGAATTCGGCATGCCCGAAGGACAATTTTCCCCTTCCGCGCTTCGACCAGATCGTCGACTCCACCACGAACGCCAAGATGCTAAGCTTCCTGGACGCCTACTCCGGGTTTCATCAAATCAAGCTGGCGGTCGGCGATGAGAGTAAGACATCATTCATCACACCATTCGGCACATACTACTACACTACTATGTCGTTTGGTCTCCGCAACGCCGGCGCGACGTTCGAGCGCTTGATGACCAAGACGTTCGACTCTCAGATCGGTCGCAACCTCGAGGTCTACGTAGACGACATCATCGTCAAGAGCTCCTCCGAAGACAATCACGTTCGAGACCTGAAAGAGACTTTTGCCAATCTGAACAAGCACAAGATCAAGCTTAACCCGGAGAAATGTGTATTTGGCGCTGCTTCAGGAAAGGTGCTCGGCTACATGATCGGGGGCTCGGGGGTCGGCCCGAACCCAGAGAAGATCAAGGCGATAGAGAAGATGACCCCCAAGTTCGGTAAGGCAGGTGCAATGCCTCACCGGCCGCATGGCCGCCCTCAGCCGGTTCATCTCGAGGCTCGGCGAGCGTAGGTTGCCGTTCTTCAAGGCCTTGCGTAAACAAGGAAACTTCGAGTGGACACCCGAGGCTCAGTGATCATTCGACGAGTTAAAGGTATAGCTCTCAAGACCACCTTTTCTTACGACCCTTGACGAGGCGAAGTTGTTGCTCTACCTCCGACCCGCTTAATTTGTCGATGCCGTCCGGTGGCCGGCGGGATCTGCAGTGACACCGATCTACTCGTCGTGAGTTCTTCATGGGCGAAGAACGCTACCCCAGTCGAAGTTCTTTGTATGCCCTCCTCATGGCCGGCGCAAGCTCCGACATTATTTTCAAGCTCACTCCATGGTCATCCCGAGCAACTTCCCACTTGGGGAAATCTTGAGGAATCCAGAGGCTGGAGGTCGCATCGCCAAGTGGGCCATGGAGCTGGCTGTGTTTGACGTCCAGTTCGTGACACGCATGGCCATCAAGTCGCAGGTGCTTGCTGACTTCGTGGTCAAGCAGACATCACAGCCGGCTCCCAAACTCGAGGTTGGGGAGGAGAAGCCCTGGGTCATGTACTTTGATGGCTCAAGATCCTTCAAGCGCTCGGGGGCTGAGATCCTCATTCTCACCCCGCAGGGGCGACAAACTGAGGTGCGTGGTTCATTTCGGATTCCCAGCAACAAATAATGTGGCAGAATACGAAGCTCTCCTAGCGGGACTCCGAGCTTGCAAGGCGCTGGGAGTGCGCCGGTTGATTGTCAAGGGTGATTCCCAGCTCGTCATCAACCAGTTCAACAAGGGCTATCAATGCTCGAAAGATTCCATGGCCAAATACCTCACCGAAGCGCGCAAGATGGAGAAGTGGTTCCAAAACCTGGAAATCACGCATGTGCCAAGGAGGGACAACTCCAGTGTAGATTTCCTCTCCAAGCTCGGGTCGTCCGATGACGAAATTCCTCCAGATGTCATCCTGGAGACCCTGGCGTCGCCTTCAATTTCCGACCAGGGGGCCTCGGTCGCTTTCATTGAAGGTATTCCCTCATGGGCTGAGCCAATCCACAACTTTCTGGCATAGGGAGAGCTTCCGTCCGACCCCGCTGAGAGGAGCAGGATCAAGCACCGGGCAAGCTCGTATAAGCTCGTGGACGGCAAACTTTACCATCGGAATGCTTCTGGAGTCCTGACAAAGTGTGTTCCCACGGAGGAGGGTAAGTACATTAGCGACATTCATTGGTCTCGTAGGCGCATTCTTCTTTTAGGACCATGGTCGGGAAGGCTTTCTGCATGGGATTATATTGGCCAACGGCGCTCCAGGATACCCGCAACATCGTCCGCGCCTGTCGAGCCTGCCAATTCCATGCTCGAAAGTTGCACCAACCCGCGTATGCACTCCAGACCATTCCACTCGCTTGGCCCTTCTCGACCTGGGGGCTAGATGTCCTCGGCCCCTTCCCGCAGGCGGTCGGTGGGAGGAAGTTCTTGTTCGTCACTATTGATACCTTTACCAAGTGGATCGAAGCCGAACCCATTTCGACCATCACGGCTCGTGTGGCAGTCAAGTTTTTCCGCTTGTTCGTGGTCACCAGGTATGGGGTTCTATGCAGAATTATCACTAATAATGGAACACAATTTACCAGTGAACTGTTCCAGGAGTATTGCGAGGACATTGGCACCAAAGTGTGCTATGCTTCGGTGGCCCATCCGCAAAGCAATGGAAGCGATGAAACGCGCTTATGAGATGATTGTTTAAGGCGTCAAAAAACGAGTATCAGATGAGCTCGAACGACACGGCCAGACCTGGGTGGACGAACTCCCCACTGTCTTATGGTCTATTCGTACGGTCGGCGGTACAGGTCCTGACATTCGGCTTGTATTGATCTTGGCGATCCCGCCTCCAGAGGTCACGCTAGGCTCTGCTAGGGTCAGCTTGGTCGACCAGATCGACTTTGAGCAAGAACGGTCTCTTGACCTTACCCTGGTGGAAGAAGTAAGATGCCGTGCACTACTACGATCAGCGCACTACCTGCAAGCTCTTCGCAAACATGCATCTCGATCGGCACGACCTTGGGAGCTCCTTGTTGGGGACCTAGCCCTAAGACGAATTCAGGGCTCGTCCAACACCAACAAGTTATCCCCATGGTGGGAGGGCCCCTATAGATTTGTTTCAACAGATCGCACGGGGGTTTACCAGCTAGCGATGCTCGATGGCAGAGAGCTCTCTAGCTCGTGGAACATTGACCAACTTCGAAAATTTTATGTGTAACGCCTTTTACTCAAATTTCAATAAAGTTGTCATTCAATTGTTATGTTGGTCTTTGCACCATTTCTTCATTCCATATTTCGTGCTGACTCGAGTTCGGGACATCTTTGAATCCAACCTGCGTACAAGCACGCTTGCTCTTGGTTCGAACGTTGCGAGCTTAAAATTCACTCCTAGTGGTCGAGCTACTTGTAAGCCGAATCTCTTCGTATCCCAGCTCCCCCTGCGCCAGGGTTCAAATCAAAGCCCGCAACTAGGACCACTGAATAAGGCACGAGTCGTGGTCAGGATTCGAAAGTCTGACCTAGAAACAACCCTGACACTTTTGACCCTAAGTTCTTCTTTGAATGCCTTTGTGTGCTCCCTGTGGATTTCTTCTCGATCTTGCAGGTCGAGGTTTTTGCAGGTTTCTAACCTTGCGTCCAAGGACGGTGTTGCTCGACCTTGGTCCCAACGGGGGCTAGACGAGGATATACTACAAGCAAAAAGGCTAAGTGCACGATTAAAAAACAAAAATCTCTTAATCGAAAAATCTTAAGCAGCCAAAGTCACTAGCTCCTTCCGCCAAAACGATGTTGTTCCATTAAACTTTTGTCTTACAAAACAATTCTGTTTATAGGCAAGAAGGTCTAAACCTATCTATAGGTCGGCCATCTCGCGAGCGAGCTTCTCTTGCTCGAGCTCGGCGACCTTAGCCCTTAAGGTCGATAGCTCACCTTGGAGTCGAAGGGCTTCGGCAAAGGCGTCAGTGGCGCGGCGTTGCTCGTCTTGAAGTTGGGCTATGGCACTCTTCGCTGCCTTGCTCGCCCGTCCCAGCTTCTCCTCGAACTCCTGAACCTTAGTCTTGAGCTCGAGGGAAGCCATCGCCGGGGCAGCTGCTTGGTCTGCAGCGGCCTTCTTCAGCACCTCTACTTTGCCCTGGCTGACCGCGTACGCTCCTCTTCTGCGGCCTTGTGCGCATGGTCGCACTCGGTGGCAATGGCCCACTAGAGCTTGGATGCGTGGGTGACCTCGAGCGCCTTCATCGCCTAGCGGAGGCCGGCGATCTCGCTGGAGTGGGCTGCTGCCCTTCGCGTAGCCTCACCTTGCTCGATCTCCAAGGTCTCTATGAGGTTGAATCGCTGCGCCTCCTGCTCCTCCACCACGTCGAGAAAGATCTTCAGCGCATCGGCGTGCGTCTAGAGACCTTGCAACCCTTGGGCGACGGAGCCGATTGCCTGTGGGGTTCGAAAGATAAACACGGTCCTTGTCAGAAGAGGGAAGAAAAGGGGACTCGAGCTAAAACTCGACAAGGGCGTGAGGAGACTTTGTACCTAGCTAAGCCGGCCCTCAAAGTTTGCGCGGGTATGTTCGACGGGTCTGCTACTCGACGGCCTCGGCGTGGTGTTGTCCTCTGCCGCTGCTGGGCTGCTTGGGCAAGGACCTTCGGGCACTCCGCCGGGGGTGACCTCACTTCGGGCCACCTCCTCAGGGGGGCTCAACCCGCCCCCGGGCTCGGTCCCGGCAGCTGCATTGGCCTCATCCTCCGCAGTCGGGGCATCTTTTGTCCCCTCCCCCGTGGAGGTCTTGGCCTGGTCCTCAACATGACCTTCTGTGCTTGTTCCAGCTGAAGCGTGATTGGCCTCGGCGGCTGGGGGCGCTCCGATCTCGACGGTTGGGGCGGCCTCGGCAGGAACGACTTGGGTGGCCTCGGCCTCTGTGGCCGAGGCATCCCAAGCGTCATCTTCTGCAGCGACCTCATGCGGGCCGCCGCTGGTCTCGGTGTCTTCGTCCTCGACCGGATCGTCGACTCCTTGGTTGAATTCGCCGGCTGCGACCCAGCCTTGTGGGTCAGCAGGGGCGCGACCCCACCCTGCTTGCCGATGGGGGACCAACTTGTAGGAGGCCTCCTCTTCCTCCTCCTCGGACTCGATCTCACCCTGAATAATAGCCATGGTCAGGATGGGCAGGGGCTGAGTTCGAGTGCTCAGGGTCTGCGACAAGGAGGGATTACTAAGCTAACGGCAGAAGGGAAGACTTCGCAAATGAAGAGATAACAATGTACCTGAGTCTGCAGCCTCCGCCTCGTAGGGGGCTGGCGAGGATCTTGGCGTCCCGAGGGTGAAGAGGCGTCCCTTCCTCGGGAGCCTCAAGCTTGAGACCTCGGAGCCCGCGGTGACTCCAGGTCCTCCGTCGAAGTCCTGGCGGCGGCCGCGGTGCTCTACTGCTGTGAGGAGAAGGTTATGTCAGAAGGCGAAAGAGCACGAGCAAAGCGCTTGGGGGCTCGACCATGGAAACTCACCATTGTGCGGTTGCCCTATTTGATGTGCTGCTTCTTCGAGCCTCTGCCGCCCGCTCTGTCCGAAGGTGGCCTCTTGCTCGCCTTCTTGCCCTTGTTCACCCCGGGAAGCGGCATCGAGCGTCTTTGCTTTCGAGTGGCGGCGGTAAAGCAACGAGGATCTGGTCGAGTCGTGCGAGGAAAATCCATCGATGAAGTCGCCATGCTCACAGGATCTGGTGTCGTTCTGTGAAAAGCAAAACAATCGGGCCCCACGGTGGCGCCGGTTGTCGGCGATCGGGATCGCCAACCGCAAGAAATGAGGTGGAGGGCGGAGTGTTATGGGACCCTAGATGCGTTTCGCTCAAGCGAAGGAAGCGATCGTGGTGATGGCGAACAAGGCGACAACGAGCACGAGGCAAGAGATTTATCTTGGTTCGAGCCCCGTGTGGTAATAGCTCTACTCCGGTCGCCTGCTGGCGGTGATTCTTATTATATTGGTGTCTGAGAGAGGTGTTAACAACTCAAGACCGTAGTGGTGACTCTAACTTCGGTACATGGCGTGTCTTGTCGTTGTCTTCGTCGTGCTTGAACTGCGCGTCTTGGCCTTTATACCTCCTTTACATGCAGCGGTGGCGAGATCCTCGGGAAGTGGCCTTCATGCGTTGAGTGGCGATAATCGCCGGACTTGTCTGCGCTCTCGGTGTCATCCCTCGACCAGCGCCTTAGTAATCACGGTCGGTGCTAGATCCGAAATCCAAGGGCGGACCATGGCTTCGAATGTGATCTCGCCCGAGCTCGAGGTCGTGCGGGGCCGCGGTTGGGTCCACCGCGCTCTAGGTCGAGCGCTTCGGCACGCACCCCGGTCGTGGTCGGGGCCCTCCAAGCCTGGGGGACCTGCTGACCGCGCGCCGGCCAAGCAAGGAATGCCCAGCCCTCGTCAGCCTTCAAGGAAACATCGACCCGAGCAAAGGCTGGCCCGCACCCGAGGTCGCGCGGGGCTCGAGCTCAAGGCCGTGCACGCTTGAGGGCACTGGCCGCTTAGCCGAGCAAGGCGTGCTTCGGGGCGAGGCGAGGGCGCGTTATTTAGCGTGTTGATGAAGCCAAAGGGTTGTCCACCCCCGGCAGCTAGCCCCGAGGCTCAAGGTCGCGAGATGCACTCGGGGTGACCTCGAGCCTCATCCAGAAGTCGTCGGGGACAAACCTTCGTAGGTCTTGAAATCTTGGTTGAGGTCGGGCGGAGACCACAAAGGTCGATCATAGCATGAGCACTGGCGACCTTTGAATTCTATCTTGGGAGGTATGGGCCTTGAGCAGGCGGCGGACACTGTGGCGCCTCGAGTTCGCAACCCCAGCCCTAACTGCGCCCGTCCAATCACGACAGGCACGCCTTTTGAGGTGCCTCAAGGCGGTTTTGGCGTAGCTTGGCAAGAAGAAATCGTCGAGCCTACAGAATCGCCAAAAAAGCCCCAATCACGCGCCCTTCGTCTCCAAAGCTCTTGCGCCCAAGCAACGCCTTCTCTTCCTTCCTCGACCAAGCGTCTTTGCAGCGCCATGACCAAGCTTGGGAGGAGCACCTTGTCGTCCGCGAGGATGAAAGAGCTCGAGACCCTGGGGATAGTGGACCCGGTGACATGGTGGTTGCCGGGCGGCGAGACCGAACCTCGCCCCAGGGAGGATGAGATCATCTGCACCGAGCATTATTCGCTCCTTGGCCTGCGGACCCTGGAGAGCGAGTTTGTGGTGGACGTCCTCTCCAGCTGCGAGATAGAGCTCATCAATCTAGTACCAAATTCCGTCCTTACGCTTGCCATCTTTTCTCATCATGCGAGGATTCACAGGAATCCTTCCCACTCCTCATTGTTCTCCGCTACTACTCCTCTTAGCTCAGGGAAGGACCCGTGGTCGGATGCCTTTACATCCGACTTCGGACCGGGCTCAGATGGTCCTTCCCCAAGTGCGCCGCTCAGGATCCTCTTGGTCCCTGGCCCGAGCGGTGGTTCTACCTGAAGAAAGGGGAGCACGGGGTTCTGACGTACGAGGGGGCCCCCGTCACCGAGAAGAAGGAGACCCCCGAATCCGAAGACCTTGAGGTCGACCAGGAGGCCATCGCCGCCATACATACTCTGCGCCTTGGCTGCCTCACCGGCGAGCAATCGCCGTCGACTTCTGCGGAGCCGGGTGTCCCTCTGCGGAGGAGGCGCCCGTTCTCACGAGACCACGAGGCGCGCGACCCCACTCGTGAAGGCTGACGAGGCAAGTCCTTCGACCTTAGAACTCCCGCTCGAAGTTGACCCTCTGATCCCTCTGACAGCCCATGTTCTTGCAGCACCGAAGGAATCCTGGGTCTCCGATAGGATGTTCGAAATGTTCGGGAAGCTGGTGCATGGATACTCCCTCGATGATCCGGTCCCGAAGAATGTACTTCGCCGGAAGGCCGAGGTAGGTCGCCGCGACCCCGCCCTTGATTACGCTTCATGAGGCCCTTGACCTTGCAGCTCTTAGGACCATCGGGGCTGTTGGAGGCGGCTAGGAGGATGCTCATTGCTGGCAAGGGGCAAAACAAGAAGGAGGAAGAGACTTCCCCCGGCTGGATCAAGTCACCCGGGGGCGAAGAAGCGCCACACCGAGTGGGGGGATCGCGCCACGGTAAGGGTCCTACTGGTCGAGCCCCCGAGCCAGTGCCTATGTGCCCCGCTGGTTGACGAGTTTTCCCCTTTCGCAGCAGCAAAGCGCGGCGGCCGCCGCCAGACATTCGAGCCCTTCCCTGGCCCTGGAGCCTCGAGCTCGGGCCTCGAGCTCCCAGGTCGCAAGGACACGCAAGCGAAGTGCCCCTTGGCGTCGGGCGGCAAGACCTTTCAAACCCTCGGCGAGGCGGAGGCCGAGACCAGGTAATCCCTCGGCATTTTGAATTGCAGTCCCTTCAGTATCTTTCCGGCTTAGTGTATGCTTTTGATCGCGAGACCTTGCGCCCGAGCTCGAAACTTGCCCGTTTGACGATGGCTATTGTCGAGGCGAGACCGAGTCGAGAGGAGGCGAACGCTTGGCCCCGCCGCGATCGTCGTCGGGCACACTCTCCTTCAAGTCGAGGCAGGTCCACGGTCCATGAGTTACTAAGGGCTTGACGACTCGTCGAGGAGAACGAGCCCACGGCAGTGGGACTTCGACACGGGCGAGGCCCATGACTCAGCCGCCGCCGACGACCTTCCCGAGGTCACAGCGAGGGAGGACACTCAGGGCTTTGTGGCAGCACCCGAGGCGACCTCCCAAGCTTCGCCGGCCATGACCGCTCCGGGCGTCGAGGCCGCGGCGACACCGGCCGCTGAAGGTGATCGGGTCGTAGAGGCTTCGAAGACCTCCCCAGCTGCGACCGCGTCAAGCGCCGAGGTCGCGGCATCCCGGACCACGGAGGTCGCGAACACCGCGGCGGATCCGGCCGCCGCTCCCTTGAGGCCGGAGGCGAGCGAGGCTCGGCCGAGGAGGTCGAGACTAACATGGCGGCCTCACCCTCTCCCGTCGATGGGCTAAACCCACGGAGGAGACAAGATTGACAAGACGCCCGGCGGGGTTCAAAACCCCGCCCAAGCGCCGCCAATGGGAGACCGACCTCGATCTTGGCGATGCGGTCGATGAGGAGGAAATCCTCATGGCCGTGTCGATGACCCCAGGAATTCACCGCAGGCAGCTTGAGGGCCATCTCCGTGGGGTGCTGGCTTTCCGATACTTCATACTTGGTAGTCAGAGCTTCTCGTCCTCCTCACTTTGGCGCCTCTTTTTGCCGTGCGGTGATCGACCATGCCTCTCAAGGGCTACAAAGGCCTCCAAAACCTGTTGGCCTGAGAGGCCTCTGAACGCAGTAGAGGCGCGGGAAGTTGAGCGCTCTAGGCTCATCAGGACCATCGAGGTTGAGCAGGGGGAGCTCGAGCAGAAGGCCCAGGAGCTCGCCGACCTGCGCCAGACGATGAGGGCTCAAGAGGTGGCCCACGCGGCCGAGCTCGAGCAAGCTAGGACCTCCGAGCGCGAGTTCGGCTTTACGGCCGTGGAGCAAGAGCGCGCACGGTCGACCAAGGTGCTCGAGGCCGAGCGGGCCAAGGTTGTGGCGCTGGAGAAGGCTTCTGCGGAGGCGTCGTCTCCCGAGCTTGAGGCCAAGATCCTAAAGCTTGAGGAGGAACTTGGGCGTGCCAACAAGGCGCTCGAGGACGAGCGAGCCAAGGTCGAGGTCTCGAAGAAGGCCTCTGCGGAGCAAGCATCCTCTACGCCGAGGGCGTCCCCCGAGCTCGAGGCCAAAGTCCTCGAGCTTGAAGGGAAGTTGGAGCGTGCCACCAAGGTGCTCGAGGCCGAGCGGGCCAAGGTCGAGCCCGGAGAAAGGCTGCGGAGAAGGCGCCACCGCGCTGAGACTAAAACCCCAGGCTTGAGGAGAAACTCGAGGCAGCGTCGAAGCGGCGGCAAGCGCCTGGCCCAACTTGAAGACGAGAGGCGCCGAGCCACGGACGCTTCCCAGCAAACCTTCCAACTCCAGAGCGAGCTGGCGACCCTGAGAGTGAGAGTAGCCCAGCTCGAGCAGGAAAATCTTGCCCGCGAGATGGCCGATTGTAAAAAATATTAACAAGCAAGAGGTGTCTTGATGGAAGCAGTTTGTTTTTGACGAACAAAGAAATCTGTTCTGTTTTAAAACCATAGTTCGGGTCACTTAGAGTCTCTCTTGCTTGGCGTGCTAGCCGCCTCGTGCTCTTTTCCTCGTGCGTCTTGCAGATGGGATAGTCTAACCTAGCCCGTTGGGCCCGAGTCGAGCGGCGGCGTGCCTTGGGCACAAAGGCGAGACATGTACTAGCGGCCCACGACCTGCGAGTTAAGGACAAATCCGCACAAGTAGAGTGACACCAGCGAACTTCGTTATTTAGATGAAACACGCCCGAATAGCGTTTGAGCGACCATTACGACCATACGCCTTTGCTCGTCGATCAAAGTGGCGAGCTCTCGGCTCGGGCGAACACGAGGAGAGCTAGATTGCGAAGAGGTTAAACATGTTTTAGCTCATCCACTGGGGTGAGCGTCAAACTCGTGACACTTAGACCAAAAGCGAGCAGCTACGACGCATGAAAGGTTGTGCTCGGAGAGAAAGAATGCTCGGAAAAGAACAATAATGACACAGGTGGGAGCAAGCATAAAGAGCTAGAAAGGAACAACAGCTTTATTCAAATATAAGGCGTAGAGTTTACACATAAAACTTCCGAAGCTGATCTATGTTCCACGAGCTAGAGAGCTCTCTACCATCGGGCATCGCCCGCAGAGTAAGCCCCCGCGCGATCTGTTGAAACGACTCTATAGGGGCCCTCCCACCGTGGGGATAACTTGTTGGTGTTGGGCCGAGCCCTCGAATCCGCCTCGGGGCTAAGTCCCCAACAAGGAGCTTCTAGGTCGTCTGACCGAGGCGCATGTCTGCGAAGAGCTTGCAGGTAGTGCGTTGATCGTGGCGAGTGCGACATCTTACTTCTTCCGCGAGGTGAGGTCGAGGCCGTTCGTGCTCGAAGTCGACTTGGTCCAAGCTAACTCTGGCGAGCCAGTAGTAACCTCGGGAGGCGGGGCGGCCCGATCGAACACAGTGGAAGGGTGTGGACCCTGTGGCTCGGCTTGTCGTGGTACGAATAGACCATAGGACGGTGGGAAGTTCATCCACCCAGGCCTTGCCGTAGCGATCGAGCTCATCTGCAACTCGCTTCTTGACGCCCTGGACGATTTGCCCGTTGGCGCGTTCTGCTGCTCCGTTGCTCTGGGGGTGAGCCACCGAAGCGAAGCAAATTTTGATGCCGAGTTCCTCGCAAAACTCCTGGAACAACTCACTGGTAAACTGGGTACCGTTGTCAGTGATAAGTTTGCATGGAACCCCATACCTGGTGACCACGAACGGTAGCGAGCATTTGCCGAGCATTTATGGTCGAGACCAGTTCAGCTTCGATCCACTTGGTGAAGGTGTCGACAGCAACGAACAGAAACCTCTTCCCCCCGGTTGCTTGGAGGAAAGACCCGAGGATGTCCAGCCCCCATGTCGAGAAGGGCGGTGGCGGGATGGTCTGGAAGCGTGGCGGTGATGCGACTTTCGGGCGTGGAATTGGCATGTTCGGCAGGTGCGGACGATATCACGAGCATCCTGAAGCGCCGAGGGCCAATAGTACCCCATGCGAAAGGCCTTCCCGACCATTGTCTGTCTGAAGAGTCGCGCCCCAGAGGCTGAGTGAATGTCATGTAGTAGTACTTACCCTCCTCCGTGGAGATGCAGCGTCGGGATCTGGAAACATTGCGCTCTGTAGAGCTCTCCCTCGACAAGCGTGTATAGGCCCCGCCGCTGATCCGCTCCTCTCGGCGGTCGGGTGGCAGGTCGCCCGTGAGAGGAAATTGTGAATGGCCTCGGCCGGAGGGAATACCCTCGACCATAGTGACCATGGCCTCTTGGTGAAATCAGCCAGGGCGATAAGCGTTTTCGAGGATGGCGTCGGGTGGGATATCGTGCGTCGGAGCCGAGCTTGAGAGGAAATCGCCTTGGAGTTATCCCTTTGAGGATATGCTTGACTCTAAGTTTTGGAACCACTTCTCCATCTTGCGCACCTCGGCGAGGTACTTTGCCATCGAGTCTCCGAGCACCGGAAGTCCTTGTTGAGCGGTTGATGGCGTAGGAGTCACCCTTCATGACCGGACGGCGCCGCCCAAAGCCTTACAAGCTCGTAAGCCGCCGGGAGGGCTTCATACTCCGCCACATTGTTGGTCGTTGGGAAGCCAAAACGAATTACGTACCTCAATTTGTCGCCGCGCGGGGTGAGGATAAGGATCCCAGCCCCCGAGCGCTTGAAGGACCTCGAGCCGTCGAAGAACATGGCCCAGGGCGTCTCCTCTTCGACCTGAAGGTCGGGAGCGGGCTGCGACGTCTGCTCGACCACGAAATCGGCGAGCACCTGCGACTTTATGGTCGTGCGAGCCACGACCTGGACGTCGAACGCCGCCAGCTCCATGGCCCATTTGGCTACTCGCCCGCCACCTTCTGGGTTCCTCAGGATGTCCCCGAGCGGGAAGTTGCTCGGGACGATCACGGAGTGCGCCTGGAAATAGTGTCTGAGACTTGCGAAGCCATGAGGAGAGCATATAACAACTTCATGCACAGGGGTAGCGCTCGCCGGGCGTGCAAGACCTCGTACGACATAATAAATGGGGTCTTCTTTGAGACCCCGTCCGCCACCAGGCGGCACTAACGGCATGGGGGTGGCGCGAGATAAGCGACAACTTCTCACCAGGTTGTGGCGTTGTAAGGAGGGGTGGGGACGACAGGTACGCCTTCAGGTCATCGAAGGACCGCTGCGCCTCTGGAGTCCACTCAAAGCCCCCGTGCTTGCGCAGGGTTTGGAAGAATGGGAGCCCTCGCTCGTCGAGCCTCGAGATAAACCTGCTGAGGGCAGCCATGCGGCCAGTGAGGCTTTGTACTTGCTTGATCGAGGTCGGGGGTGCCATCTTCTCGATTGCCTCGATCTTTTCTGGATTTGGGCCGACCCCTGAGCCCCCGATCATGTAGCCAAGCACCTTCCCCGACGCCGCGCCGAACACGCACTTCTCGGGATTGAGCTTGATTTTGTGCTTGTTCAGGTTAGCGAAGGTATCCTCGAGGTCGTGAACGTGGTCGCCCTCGGTGGGGCTCTTGATGATGATGTCGTCCACGTAGACCTCAAGGTTCCGCCCGATCTGGGGCTCGAAAGTCTTGGTCATCAGACGCTGAAATGTGGCCCCCGCATTGTGCAGACCGAATGACATGGTCGTATAGCAATAGGTGCCAAACGGCGTGATGAAGGAAGTCTTGCTCTCGTCATCGACCGCCAGCTTGATCTGGTGGTATCCCGAGTAAGCATCCAAGAAACTCAGCATCTTGGCATTAGCGGTGGAGTCGACGATCCGGTCGATCTTGTGAGCGGAAGTTGTCGCTTCGCAAGCCGAGTTTAACCTCGTATGGTCGACGCACATTCTCCACTTTCCTCCCTTCTTCTGCACGATGACCGGGTTGGCGAGCCACTCGGAGTAGTTAATCTCACGGATGAATCCGGCCTTCAGGAGTTTGTCAAGGTTCTCCTTGATGACCGCGACCTTCTCTGGGGAGAAGCGACGCAGCCTTCGGCGCCGCAGTCGGGCCGGATCCCACCTGCAACTTGTGCTCAATCACCTCCCTCGGGACGCCGGGCATGTCCGCGGGCTCCCAAGCGAATATACCCTTGTTGGCGCGAAGGAAGGTGACGAGCTCAAGTTCCTATTTGGAACTCAGCTCGGCGGAGACGTGGACGCACCTGGTCGGGTCGCTCTCGTCGAGCGGCACGGCCTTTGTAGCTCCGCTAGGCTGGATCGCCGCCTTCTGGCGGGCGTTCTTCGTCGTCGCCTCCGAGCTGCGCTGGGGCAACATGCCCGCAAGAGCCAGGGCCTTGGTCTCACACCCATGTGCCGCCTGCAGATCGCCTCGCACGGTGATGATGCCGTTAGGGCCAGGCAGCTTCATGCATCGGTGGCCATAATGGTTTGCGGCCATGAACTTAACCAAGGCGGGTCGCCCGAGGATGGCGTTGTACGGGAGGTCGCCCTCGACCACCTCGAAGGTGACCAGCTCGGTGCGGAAGTTGTCCGAGTCGCCGAAGGTGACGGGCAAGACCACCTGCCCCAGGGGGATGGTTGAGCTTCCGGGCACGATCCCGAAGAATGGAATGGCGATGCTCTTGACCTTCGACCGGGGAATCTGCATCCGGTCAAGCACCCCTGCCTGCAGCAAATTAAGAGAGCTGCCGCCGTCGACCATGACGCGACCGACCGCAGTATTACTGATGGTCGGGGTCACGACCAAAGCGGTTTTCGGTCTCGGGCCATACCAGGAGGCGTCCTCTGGAGAGAAGGTGATGGTGGCCTAGCCCACTTGGGGTTGCTCGATGGGCTTCAATGCCACTGGTAGATGGTCATGCAGCGCCTTGACTTCGCAGCGCTGGGTGGTAGGTCGACGAAGCACCGAAGATGACATCGATCCGCGGCTCGCCTTCTTTGGAACTCAAATCGTGGTCGTCGTGCTCGCCACGCATTTACCTGTCGCGGTGGTCGTCGCCCTTCGGGAACCTGAGCGTCTCACCCCGCCCATCGAGAAAGCATCGACTTATTTTTCCAAGCCTGCAGTTCCAGCAGTCGTGGCGCCACCACAATGGAATAAGCGAGAACTTGGCCGTCGTGCCCGTCGCCCTCGGCCCCCGCGGCCGAGCATCGTCATACGGGACCTGTCGTTAGCCCTCTCCCTGGGGCCCGGTTCTTCGCCTGGTGAGGTCGAGGCCGACCTTAGCGAGGCTTAGAGTCCTCCCGAGGTTGACCTCGGACCTCGAGGACCTCGCGCTAGCCATCCACCGAAACGATCACCCGCGGTAGGCCTCCGCCGCCCCTGCGATCGCGCTTCCACTTCTTGGAGGAGGTGCCGTGGTCGGCGCCCCTGGAGCTGGACGGGCCGGCTTCTGTTTGGTTTAGACCAAGCTTACCTTGGTTGTAGTCGCGTTTCCAGCGGACGGCGTCGTCCGCGTCCGCGTACCGTTCCGCCATGCGGAAAAGCTTGTTGACGCTGAGCCTCTATGTGATCTCTAGGTCCTCGGTGAGGCATCGATCACGGACCCCGAACTTGAAGGCCTTGATAACGGCCTCGTCAGAGATGCTCGGGATCAGGTTCCTCGTGCGGATGAATCACCGCACAAAATCGCGTAGCGGCTCGTTCTTGCCTTGGATGACACGGTCCAGGTCCTTCTCCCTGCCCGGCCGCTCGTAACAACTCTGAAAGTTGGAGCGAAGGGTGGTCTGGATTTGGCGCCACGACACGAAGGCCGGGCTTCGGTTAAAAAGCGGTCTCGCGGCCCGTCCGGCCGGATCGGAGGTAGTTTGCCATCACGAAGCTCGTCCCCGCCGCCAAGATAGCGGTCGAGTAGATGGACAAGAACTTCGTCGGGGTTCTTGGTCGTCGCCGGCTTCGATCGGTAGCTGGCTTGAACCGAGCCGCCACCGCACACGCACGAAGGCCGTCGGAGTACGCTATGCGACCATAAGTCGGAAGCGGTGCACGCCGGTCGTGGTCGTCGCCGACAAGATCCATTTCTTTGCGGATTCGCGATCGAGGCTTGTTCGGCGTCCGACTGCGGTGGGAACGCCCATGGTGCCGCACGGCATCACTGGTTGGTAACGCAGCGGTCACCGACCCTATGGCGCTCGGGCGAAGCGTCCGGAAAGGTCGCGAACCTGCTTTGCCGATTGACTCGGTGTGGTGCTGCTCAGCTCGTCCTCGCTGGCCGGTGCCGTGGACGCCGGTGCGTCTGCGTCAAAGCCTCATCTCGAGCCCGTTGCTCGGGTGGCTCGATGTAAGCGTCGCCCGCGGTGACGCGCGACGTGTTATCAATACTCCTCCGGGCGGGTCCCCGAGTGCCGCTTTGGTGCCGAGGAGAATGCGACCTCGGTCGCGGCCGATCAAGTTCTTCGCCAAGGCTCGGCCAAGAACTCGACCTCGCCCTATCGGGTTCGCCATGACCCGGCGATAAGCGCGGGAGGCGCCGGTGGGAGGGAGCTTTGGCGGCCAGAAGACGCGCTGGCCTTCTCGGGCCTCCGCACGAGAGCGGTTATAAGCTTGGTTGATGGCCACTGCACCATCCGTGGCGTCTTGAGTCTGCGGATCACGGTCATCGCTTCTCGGCGCCTTGGCGTTCGCCATCGTAACGCGTCGCCGAGCGGCGGCGGCGGCAGCGAGGACACGGAGTCGAAGTCCGTGCAGGAAAATCCGTCGATGAAGTCGCCATGCTCACAGGATCTGGTGTCGTTCTGCGAAGAGCAAAATAATCGGGCCCCACGGTGGGCGCCAGCTGTCGACGATCGGGATCGCCAACCGCAAGAAATGAGGTGGAGGACGGAGTGTTATGGGACCCTAGATGCGTTTCGCTCAAACGAAGGAAAAAGTGATCGTGGTGATGGCCGGAGCAAGACGACAACGAGCACGAGACCGAGATTTATACTGGTTCGAGCCCCCGTGTAGGTAATAGCTCTACTCCAGTCGCCCTGCGGTGGTGATTCTTGTTATATTGGTGTACAGAGAGGTGTTAACAACTCAAGACCGTAGTTGTGACTCCTAACTCGAGCTGTAGCGTGTATAGTGCGTTGTCTTCGCCGTGCTTCGGAGCCTGCGCGTCTTGGCCTTTATACCTCCTTTACATGCAACGGCTGGGCGAGATCCTCGGGAAGTGGCCTTCATGCACGTTGAGGGCTGGCGGTAACTGCCCCGGACTTGCTGCGCACTCCTGTGTCATCCCTACGACCCGCGCCTTGGTAACTGCCGGTCAGGTGCTAGATCCGAAATCCAAGGGCGGACCATGGCTTCGAATGTGATCTCGCCCGAGCTCGAGTCGTCTTGGGTCATGTTGGGTCCACGCGCTCTAGGTCGAAGGCCGCACGCACCCTTGTCGTGGTCGGGTCCTCCATGCACTGGGGACTCACGATCGGCCGGCCAAGCAAGGAATGCCCAGCCCTCGTCAGCCTTCAAGGAAACATTGACCCGAGCAAAGGCCGGCTGCACCGAGGTCGCATGGGCTCGAGCTCAAGGCCGTCTTGCGCTTGAGGGCACCGCCGCTTAGCCGAAACAGAGCGTGCTCGGGAGGCCCCGAGCCGTGGACGCGTTGATCGCGTTGATCGCCAAAGGGTTATCGGCCGACAGAGAAGGATAAAATTGGGCACCAGATTGATGAGCTCGATCTCGCATTGGGCAAGAACTGCTGCAAGGAAGTCACTCTCCGGCGTCCGCAAACCAAAGAGCATGTAATGCTCTGTCCGACGAGCCTGTCGTCCCCGTGGTCGCGCTCGGTCTCTCGCTTTAGTAGCCGCCACGTCGGCTGGTCGAGAACCCTGTGCTCTCGAGCTCTTTCATCCTTGCCGCTGACAGGGAACTTTTTCCGAGCTTGGCCATGGCGGTTGAGGGGGTGTTTGGTTGACAGAAGAAGAAAGGTTCAAGCGAAGGGTTGGGAGATGAAGACTGCAAGAAGGTTGAGAGTTTTTCGAAGTTGCAATAGGCTCAGGTCTTATAAGCCCAGTCAGGCGATTTGACAGGTGCAATTAAGGGTTGACAGGCGGGATTGAGGCGTCGCAGACGGTTTCGCTGCTCGATCATGTCTGTACCGAAATTTTGAAGTTCAAGGGGTGCCAGGTGTAACGACGCTGAAGCCCACTCGTAGGTCTCCACCCGACCGCGACTTTGGGTTCGGAGTATTCAGAATACTGTCCCCTCTGTCCATATTGAGAGGCTCGAGGTCGACCCAAGTACTTGCCATGATCTTGAGCCTCGGGGTCTAGCTGTCGGGAACTGAGAAATCTCTGACAGGTCAACGTGCAGTCAACAGGGTCCCTAGCTCGGGGCTGAGCAGCATGGGACTTCGACCACTACCTGAGCTGCGCGATCTCCGCACGACCTTGAGCTTGGGGAGTAAGGATTCAACCCCCGCACGACCTCGACCTTGGCTTGAGGGCGTGCGCTTAGTCGATAGTTACCAAGACCGGGAATCTCGGAGTTAAGGCGGAGGTGGGCGTCAGATCCGGGACGATTGTAGCATGTCCTCAGTGCGCACCATGCACTACTCTAAGAATCTCTCCTGGCCATTTCTGGTAACTGCCGGGAGGGGTATAAAGTCCCCTGAAGCAGATCGGGAAAGAACACGACATCAACGCACAAGCAATAGGACTGTAGCCATAACCAGAGCGCTCAAGCTCGAGTTGTAAACCACCTCTGTGCTCAAGAATAGTGAAGTCCTCCGCCTCAGGGGAAGACTGAAGTAGAGCTATTACTCTTACGGTGGCTCGAACCAGTATAATCAGCTGTATCTCGCTCTTTGTCGTTTCGCCCCGACCAACATCGCAGCAGATCCGTTCCTCCGTTGAGCGTAGCTCGTTTTGGGTCCCTCATTCACACTAACCCCGTTTCACATTTGTGGTCAACCGATCCTGATCGTCGACACATACAAAAATTTCCCTACAAAAACTCTTCATGGGAAAAGCCTAGCTAGTCTGGTTGTCATCGTCGTCAGAGTCGTCGAAGTCATCATCGCTGCGGCTGTCGGGGTCTTCACTCGAACCTGCTCTGTCTGAGTCATCCTCCAACCCCTAAACATCATGATAGCCCGCCGATAAGAATAATAAGACTTCATTTATTTAATATAACTAGTGCATGATCTTATGATCACTTACATTATTCTGCCACATGGGCAAGACTGAAGTAAACTTAAACAAATGCAGCGGAAAGTATAGCAAAAGACGTAGATGTCCCATCAGCACACCATAGGGGACTGACAAGGCTTGGCCTAGTGACTCGTATACTCCTAGAAATCCTCCTCCGACACGGGCGATGATTCCTCCACTGTAGTTTGTTGTTGATGGCAAGGGTGAGTACAAAAGCACTCAACAAGTTGTGCACAGAATGCATTTCTACCATAGCTATATGCAAGGCTTATTCCAAAGGATGGCTAAGGTTTATTTGCAGTAAAGCAGCCTTTAAAAACACAAACAATACATAGATTGAAAAGACAGCAAAACAAATAATAACAATAAGTAGATTCAGTGATTCTCGTGTAAATTGAGTTTCCATCTAAGACAAGTTCCATTATCCACATATGGCATCCTGCCATCCCATTTAGTTGTCCATTTTATTAAACTAACCCTTGACTGTAATTCCCGAGCTTTGCTCAATACCGTGAGCACGGCTATCCGAATAGTTTGTACACTCTGCAGAGGTTATGCACTTTACCCACATGATACAACCAAGCACCACACAGGCGAATGATCATAACAAAGCCTTTACAATGCATCCTCTTAACCTAGTGCTACCCGCTGAGGTTTCAACACTGAAGGGCTACACCACCACAACAGGGCCCCCCTCTTGCGCCATGTGAGTTTCCTCCGTACACCCGGACTCACACCACCACGATAGCACTCAAGCTAAGCATTTGCAAATTAGTCACTAGGTGTTGCCCCATAATGAACATGTGGTTGCATGATTGACTCAGTCAAAGGCTCGAAAGGTTAAGTCCTTAGGATTGATTAAAGCAAGACTTGCACATACCCTCAGCCCCACCGGGCCCACCTTGGCACACTTGCCCCTCACCACTTGCTTCAATCTAAAATGATTACCACCCGGTTGGTTACCAAGCACCACGTACTATCCACAATTCAACATCATTGCGTGACCTCCTCGCCACAACAACTCAATCTCTTTGTGTGACCACATATGACACACAAGTTAATATCATTGTTCCATATTCCATTAATCAAGATTAATAATAAACCTTTCATGAACATGTGATGACGTGGCATGGCTAAGCAATTCTATTCTGTTCTAACCATCCATGTTGATTTTATTATTAACCAACTATAGTAAACCAACCTAGGGTGACGAGTGAATTATGGCATACCATTAGCAAGGTAGGGTGTAATTCAAAAGGGTATGATACCTAAATCCGAATTTAGGTTAAAATCATTTCTACGATTAAAATAACATGCAATATAGTAAAACAAAATAGCAACTATCTAATCATGGGGCAACATGTTCAAAGCACAACTTGCCTTGGTTAAGCTCTTGGTCTTGATCTGAAAATGGTTCTTGAGTTGCCAATTCCTCCTCCGAAGCCTCGCACAATTCAACGTCTACGCGAATCGAGAAGAAATAGCAAATAAACACCAAAACCAAAGAACAAAAAAACTCTAAAAATCCAACAAAAATCACCATTAGATAGATCTCAATTTTATAAATTTTTAGAAATTTGAATCACCTCAATTGGAGTTCGTATGAGGGAGAACGAGCCCTCGGAAAATTCAAATTCCTGAAAATCCCTAAAATTGAAAAATCAAAATATTCCGAATTATTTTTGAAAAAGAAAATCCGAATTATGGCATCAGCTGACGTCAAGTCTGGGCTGAGCCGCTACGGCCGACATGTGGCACGATCTCCACCGATCAGAATCGATCTGACAGCCATCGATGAGATCGCTACGTGGCCTAATCTACACCGCTTATCTACGATCGGATGATCGTCCTTACCCGAGCGGCGTACTGTGGACTTAAACGACGTGGCTCGATCGTAGCCACTTACCTTTAATCCAACGGCCACAAAAGATCGAGGCGATTGCTGTTCACCGAGATGACGCGGCTTGATCCGAAGCGTTCGTAGCGGATCCGACGGCTGCCGATACTCGACTCCAACGATGGCGAGGCGGCGGTGCAAAAGCTGCGGGGCGGGGGCGAACCAAGGCGGCGGCGGTTGGCGTTCTCGGCATTTAAGAGGTAGCGGAATGGGTGCGTCTCGACGTGATGAACTCAAATCCGACCTCGGCGCGGTGGAAGAGTCACCGGCGACGGCGGAAACACCTCGGGAAGGCTTTACGAACTCCGGCGAAGGCTAGCGCGGCTTCTAGGGCGTCTCGACTGGCGGCGCTTGGGCGAAAAGAAACGGCGGCTCGTGGTGAATCTCGGAAGGGGCGTTGGGTCCTTAAATACCCCCCGAGCGACGCGTACGGCTGCTGGAATCCATGTCGGCGGCGGCGGCGGCGGACTCCGAGTCCCGCTCGGAGACGACGACCATCAGCCACACGATTTCCATCGGACGGCTACGCAAATCTCCCGACGCGGCACGATCCCACCCCCTTACCTAAATCGACGGCCCGGATGGATTGGTTTCCAAAACGGGACGGTTGGCCTCGTGCTTCAGATTAGGATCCAACGGCCGAAAGGAGTTAAGTTTCTGAATCGGTATCGCTTGATGAGGACCGTTCGATGGAGATCAAACTGCAAGTAGCGGCTAGGGTTTTGGTTTGCGACGTGGCTTGATGAAGCCCGTTGGATGACGATCCAACGGTACGCGTTGGCGAACGGCTTGGTTGGTTGTCAAGACGCAAAGGCGGGCTTGGCCAGCGATCGTTCATACCAGAATTTCCGGTTTTAACTTTTTAAAATAATTACAGAAAATCGTTTAATTTATTTAGGGTAGTGAAAATATCAAGAAAAATCCCAGAAAAATCTTTAAAATACTTTGAGACATTCTGGACTCAAATAAAATATTTTTAGCAAAAACTTATTTTAAACTTTTCTATTTATAATTAATTTTTTACAAAAGGCAATATACTTCAATTTAAAATAATTCCAATAAATCTCAGAAAATCCAAATAAATCCAGAAAATTCACAAAAATCATAAATTACAATAAAATAATAGTAAATAAATAAAGGTCAAAATTTGGGATGTTACAAACCTCCCCCCTTAATAGAATCTCGACCCCGAGATTCAGGGCTGACTAGATAATAAGTTTGGGAATTCTGCCTTTAGATCTTCTTCGCGCTTCCAGGTTGTTTCACTTTCTGAGTGGTTACTCCATTGAACTCTGCAAAAGCGAGTAGACTTATTTCTGGTCCTACGCTCCATTACATCCAAAATCTTAATCGGCTGCTCCTTGTAGGTCAGATCTTCCTGCAATTCGATAGCTTCCAACGGCGTCTGCTCTGTTGGTACTCCGAGACATTTTTTAAGCTGTGACACATGGAACACATCATGAACTCCTGCTAACGGCTGGGGCAATTCCAGTTGATATGCAACCTCTCCTCAACGGCTCAGGATTTTAAATGGTCCAACATATCTAGGTGCAAGCTTCCCTTTGACATGGAATCTTTTTACACCTTTAAGAGGAGTAACTCTGAGATACACAAAATCATTGGGTTCGAAACTCAAATCACGACGGCGATTGTCAGCATAGCTCTTTTGCCTTGACTGTACTATTTTTAGTCTTTCTCTGATCATGGCAACTTGTTCTTCAGCCTCTCTGAGCATTTCATGCCCAAATACTGAACGCTCTCCTGTTTCATTCCAATTTAACGGGTACGGCAGGAACGACCATATAGTGCCTCAAATGGTGACATCTGCAAACTAGCCTGGTAACTATTGTTATAGCTAAACTCTGCATATGGCAAACATTTATCCTAAGAGGTACTGTATGTTATCGCACAAGCTCTCAACATATCCTCTAAAATCTGATTAACTCTTTCCGTCTGGCCATCTGTCTGAGGATGATAAGCGGTACTAAAATTCAGACAAGTTCCCATTGCTTCATGCAATTTATCCCAAAATCTTGAAGTAAACTGGGTACCTCGATCCGACACAATTTTCTTAGGCACTCCATGTAAACATACAATTCTTGCCATATACAATTCTGCTAATCGATCCCCTAAATAAGTTGTCTTCACTGGGATGAAGTGAGCAACTTTAGTTAACCGGCCAATGATGACCCATATTGAATCATAACCTCGCTGAGTCTTAGGCAACCAAGTGATAAAATCCATTCCAATTTCCTCCCATTTCCATTCTGGAATCTTTAATGGCTGTAAAAGTCCTGCGGGTTTTTGGTGCATTGCATTTACCCTCTGGCACACATCACACAATGCAACATGTTCTGCTACTTCACGCTTCATGCTCGGCCACCAGAATCTCTTTTTAAGGTCTTGATACATCTTGGCACTTCCTGGATGGATGGAATACTTAGAATCGTGTGCTTCCTCAAGAATCAAGTTCTTAAGCTCCTTCTCATTTGGCACACAAATTCGACCTTTAAGCCACAAAGTTCCTTGCTCATCTACAGAGAAATCCTCCACTAAACTTTCTTCTTTCTTGGACTTTATCCTGCTAATTTTCTCATCTTTACACTGCCCATTCCTGATTTGATCTTTTAGGGTTGGCCTTACTTCCAAGGCAGCTAAAAATCCTTGCGGCACAACTTCCAATCTCATCCTCTGCAATTCTTCACACAACTCCTGTTGATCGCTTGCTACCAACGAATTTACGTTGTGGCTTTTACGACTCAGGGCATCGGCTACCACATTAACTTTCCCAGGATGATAATGGATTCCAACATTATAATCCTTAATCAATTCTAGCCATCTTCTCTGTCTCATATTAAGATCTGCTTGGGTGAATATGTACTTCAAACTCTTATGATCCGTATATATCTCACATCTATTTCCAATGAGATAATGACGCCATATCTTTAAAGCATGCACTACGGCAGCTAACTCCAGATCATGAGTCGGATAATTCCCTTCATGTGGCCTCAACTGCCTTGACGCGTAGGCCACAACTTTGCCATTCTGCATCAACACACAACCAAGGCCTTGTCTTGAGGTATCACAATAAATGTCAAAGCTACACTGCACATCTGGCAATACTAGAACTGGTGCGGAAGTTAACCGCTTCTTTAGCTCCTGAAAACTTTCCTCGCACTCTGGCGTCCATGCAAACTTCTTCTCCTTTTTCAACATTTACGTAAGAGGTCTAGCAATAGTCGAAAATCCTTCGATGAACCGACGGTAATACCCTGCCATTCCCAGAAAACTACGGATTTGGGTAACTGTCTTCGGTGGCTCCCAATGCAATATGGCTTCCACTTTACTTGGATCAACGACAACTCCTTTAGCGGTCATTACATGGCCAAGGAAATCCACCTTCTCCTTCCAGAAATCGCACTTACTGAATTTAGCATATAATTGCTGTTCTCGCAACTTCTCCAAAACCAATCTCAGATACTCCGCGTGCTCCTCTTCTGACTTGGAGTACACAAGTATATCGTCTATAAATACAACCACAAATTTATCGAAATATTCCATGAACACCTTATTCATCATATTCATGAAATATGCAGGGGCATTGGTCAGTCCGAAAGACATGACTGTGAACTCATAATGCCCATAGCGGGTAGAGAATGCAGTCTTCGGTATATCTTCCTCTCGAATCCTCAACTGATGATACCCGGATCGGAGATCTATTTTGGAGAAAACTCCTGCTCCTCTCAACTGATCAAACAGATCATCAATCTTAGGTAAAGGATACTTATTCTTGATCGTCACTTCATTAAGTGCACGATAATCAATGCACATCCTTAGACTTCCATCTTTCTTTCGGACGAACAAAACTGGGGCTCCCCACGGGGAAGAACTTGGTCGAACGAAACCTTTTTCAAGCAATTCTTCAATCTGTTTTTCATTTCTACTAACTCATCGGTTGGCATTCTATACGGCCTCTTTGCTATTGGTGTTGTTCCAGGTGCTAATTCAATAACAAACTCAATATCCCGATCTGGCGGCATACCTGGTAAATCCTCCGGAAATACTTCTGGAAATTCTCTAACCACTGGCACATCTTCTAGATTAGCAACCTTCACACTATTAACTAACAACTGACCATCACGAACTGCGGTTGCACGCATCTCCACTTTCTTGCCACTAGGGCTTTCGAGGGATACCATCCTTTGACCACAATCCAAAACAGCCTTATGCTTGGATAGCCAATCCATTCCTAGGATAACATCCAAGGTCTGGGTATCTAACAAAATAAGATTTGCTAGGAATTCTATCCCATTCATAAGCAACTTAACTCCCAAACGCCCAAGGCTAGATCGAAGTTCAGATCCTGGGGCTTGGACTAAAAGCACACATTTAAGATTCTTAACAGCAAATCCATTCTTCATTGCAAAACTCCGAGAAACAAACGAATGCGAAGCTCCAGAATCAAATAAAACTGTAGCTGGTACTGAGTTAACCAAGAATCTATCCAGTACGACGTCTGTTGCTCCCTGGGCTTCATCTGCAGTGATATGATTAATCCTTCCACGCATTGTTGTTTGGGGCGACGCTCCTGACTGCACTGGCACTCGATTACCTCCTGTCACTGGAGCTTTGGCTGGGGTAGTGCCCAAGTTGAAATGAACTGGAGTAATATTTCCCTTCTTCGGACACTTGTTGGCGAAATGTCCTGGCTCATTGCAAGAGAAGCATTTCTTGATAACAGACTATTGACTTCCTGCTGGTGCATTGCCCCCTGGAGCTGGTGTTTGAAAATTCTGATTGGTAGGGCGAGGTGTCGGAGCTGATGCCCTGCTTGGCAACTGGGGTTGAATCCTGGCAAACTGTTGAGGTGTCATCCTCAGCCTAAACTGATTAGGTCGACCTGCCTGACTAGCCATTCTGCGCTTGCGGTCTTCACCCAACTCCTTGCGCTTGTCCTCAAGAATCAAAGCTTTATTGACCAACTCTTGAAAATCAGGGAAGTTGTGGGTGATCAGTCCCACCTGTAATCCAGAGTTTAAACCTTTCAAGAAACAGGACTGTCTAGCCTTATCTGTGGCCACATCCTCTGGTGCATAACGTGCTAACTGAGTAAACTTGTTCAGGTATTCTGCCACTGACTGGCCTCCTCGCTTCAAAGCCCTGAACTCTTCCTTCTTAAGGTCCATCATTCCTTCTGGCACATGGTACTGGCGAAAGGCAGCTGAAAACTCTTCCCAGGTAATCTCCTGTGGTGCTTCATGTGCGGCACAATAGTTCTCCCACCATTCTGCGGCAGTTCCTTCCAACTGGTGCGAAGCATATAGCACCTTCTCATTACCTTCACACTGCGTAATATGCAGTTTCCTCTCAATGGTCCTTAACCAATCATCGGCCTCCAAAGGATTAGCATTGCCTGAGAATGTTGGAGGGCGGGTTCTCATGAAGTCTGACAGCTTAGAATGAGAACGCGGGCCATGATTGCCTTGTTGCACATTATTGTGGCCTGCAGCTTGATTGGTCATATTCTGCATTTGTTGCATCATCGTTTGCATAAGCTGAGTCTGCGCGGCTAAGAAAGCTCCTAAGTTCTGCATGTCTACTGGTGGTGCTGGCTGTGGTGACGCTTCCCCATTGAAATTATCATTCCGGCAAAGGCCACTTCCTGACGCTCCATTGTTACCACGAGTGTTCACCATCTGCTGAGTTCTTTTTGGGTTAGGTAAGGTAGAAATAGCATAGATGAGATGCAAGAATTCCTAAGCGGGGGAAAATAGGTTAAACCCAAACTTTAATACTTTTATTAATTAACTTGGTATGGTTGCTTACAAAAGGCTAAGGGCTATGCAACACATACTGCACACACAACAAACATTAAGAACCGAACTAAACATGCAACCTTAACGTCTATTACAATTGGTAACGCTATTCTATTGACGCGACTCGACACTTAAGTCTCAACTTAGACCTAAGACTCTCACTTCTCGAGCCATCCCCCAAGGGAACTTCCTGGAGGGTACACTGGCGGGTGAGCTGGCACTGGCGCGAACCGATCTTGGTGTCCCGCAACCGGTTGCGCTTCCGGCTCCTCAAACTCAGACTTCATCTCCTCTGATGATGATGGTGTAGCGCGGCCTCCCTCCTGTAATGCCTCCTCGAGCTCCATGATCTTCTCCTCGTAAGCCACTCGGGTCTCGTGCAATTCCTTTTTTGCAACTCTGAGCGTTTCATAAACCGTCCTTAATTCGGTGTCAGTGTCGCTGGCATGAGCCTCTTGAGCAGCTGCAAATCATGCTAAGTGCACTGCAGTAGCATCCTCCTTTTGAGTTACGTGGGAACGCCAAGCATCTCGAACTATGGGGTGGAGTCTGAACACGGTGTCTTCCAGCTCGCGGTAGTAGTCGTAGCAAATCCTCCGTAGAGCGAGTCGTGAAGCCTCCTGGATAACGATCTCCCAAGTAGCCCTTCTCACTGTGATACTGATAGGTTGACTTGACTTCTCATTATTCCTGGCATAGATTAGAAGTTTGCACACCACTCCTCTTGTGATTATGTTGACGCTCCAAGTCCGGCCTTGATACATCGGTTTGGCAAAATCTCCCAAAACTTGAAGCACTCTCCATAGCTCTGCTGCGTAACCACCCTCACGCTCTCTGTACAACTGCGTCCTCCTCATCTATTCAAAGAGAAGTAGATAAGTCCTTGACTCTCAAACGGCCACTCAAAAACATGAAGAAAATTTCAGCAAAGGTGAGGAGAAGAGAATAAGATGAGTTGAGAGTGTTGTCTTAATCAAATTGAGGTTTTTCCTTTAGAAAATAGTTTTGGACTCCCTAAGATACCACTATGCTAACTAGGGCCAAGACCTACAGTCAGTATACTCTAATACCACCTCTGTAAGGACCCAAATTCACCAATTCGAATCCATTGTGTTTTACCGCACTATTCCCAGGATCAATGCTAGTGCACACAACTTAACATCAGCAAGCATCAAATCATACACAACGATAAGAATAATAAGACTTCATTTATTTAATATAACTAGTGCATGATCTTATGATCACTTACATTATTCTGCCACATGGGCAAGACTGAAGTAAACTTAAACAAATGCAGCGGAAAGTATAGCAAAAGACGTAGATGTCCCACAGCACACTACAGGCGACTGACAAGGCTTGGCCTAGTGACTCGTATCCTCCTGGAAATCCTCCTCCGACACGGGCGATGATTCCTCCACTGTAGTTTGTTGTTGATGGCAAGGGTGAGTACAAAAGCACTCAACAAGTTGTGCACAGAATGCATATCTACCATAGCTATATGCAAGGCTTATTCCAAAGGATGGCTAAGGTTTATTTGTAGTAAAGCAGCCTTTAAAAACACATACAATACATAGATTGAAAAGACAGTAAAACAAATAATAACAATAAATAGATTCAGTGATTCTCGACTAAATTGAGTTTCCACCTAAGACAAGTTCCATTATCCACATATGGCATCCTTCCATCCCATTTAGTTGTCCATTTTATTAAACTAACCCTTGACTGTAATTCCCGAGCTTTGCTCAATACCGTGAGCATGGCTATCCGAATAGTTTGTACACTCTGCAGAGGTTATGCACTTTACCCACATGATACAACCATGCACCACACAGGCGAATGATCCTAACAAAGCCTTTACAATGCATCCTCTTAACCTAGTGCTACCCGCTGAGGTTTCAACACTGAAGGGCTACACCATCACAACAGGGCCCCCCTCTTGCGCCATATGAGTTTCCTCCGTACACCCGGACTCACACTACCACGATAGCACTCAAGCTAAGCATTTGCAAATTAGTCAGCTAGGCTGCCCCAAAACAGACATGTGGTTGCATGATTGACTCAGGTCAAAGGCTCGCAAGGTTAAGTCCTTATGATTGATTAAAGGAAGACTTGCACATACCCTCAGCCCCACCAGGCCCACCCTAGCACACTTGCCCCTCACCACTTGCTTCAATCTAAAATGATTACCACCCGGTTGGTTACCAAGCACCACGTGCTATCCACAATTCAACATCGTTGCGTGACCTCCTCGCCACAACAACTCAATCTCTTTGTGTGACCACACATGACACACAAGTTAATATCATTGTTCCATATTCCATTAATCAAGATTAATAATCAACCTTTCATGAACATGTGATGATGTGGCATGGCTAAGCAATTCTATTCCGTTCTAACCATCCATGTTGATTTTATTATTAACCAACTATAGTAAACCAACCTAGGGTGACGAGTGAATTATGGCATACAATTAGCAAGGTAGGGTGTAATTCAAAAGGGTATGATACCTAAATCCCAATTTAGGTTAAAATCATTTGTATAATTAAAATAACATGCAATATAGTAAAACAAAATAGCAACTATCTAATCATGGGTGCAACATGATCAAAGCACAACTTGCCTTGGTTAAGCTCTTGGTCTTGATCTAAAAATGGTTCTTGAGTTGCCAGTTCCTCCTCCGAAGCCTCGCACAATTCAACGTCTACGCGAATCGAGAAGAAATAGCAAATAAACACCAAAACCAAAGAACAAACAAACTCTAAAAATCCAACAAAAATCACCATTAGATATATCTTAATTTTACAAATTTTTAGGAATTTGAATCACCTCAATTGGAGTTCGTATGAGGGAGAACGAGCCCTTGGAAAATTCAAATTCCTGAAAATCCCTAAAATTGAAAAATCAAAATATTCCAAATTATTTTTGAAAAAGAAAATCCGAATTATGGCGTCAGCTGACGTCAGCCCTGGGCTGAGTCGATACGACCGACACGTGGCACGATTTCCACCGATCAGAACCGATCTAACGGCCATCGATGAGATCGCTACGTGGCCTAATCTACACCGCTTATCTACGATCGGACGATCGTCCTTACCTGAGCGGTGTACTATGGACTTAAACGACGTGGCTCGATCGTAGCCACTTACCTTTAATCTAATGGCCACAAAAGACTGAGGCGATTGCTGTTCACCGAGATGACGCGGCTTGATCCGAAGCATTCGTAGCGGATCCGACGGCTGCCGATGCTCGACTCCGACGATGGCGAGGTGGCGGTGCAAGGCTGCCGGGGCTGGGGACGAAGACCAAGGCAACGGTGGTTCGGCGTTCTCCGGCAACGAAGAGGTAGCGGAACGGGTGCGTCTCGACGTGATGAACTCGAATCCAACCTCGGCACGGCGGAAGAGTCACCGACGATGGCGAAAACACCTCGGGAAGGCTTTGCGAACTCCGGCGAAGGCTAGCGCGGCTTCTAGGGCGTCTCGACTGGCAGCGCTTGGGCGAAAGGAGACGGCGGCTCGTGGTGAATCTCGGAAGGGGCGTTGGGTCCTTAAATACCCCCCGAGAGACGCGTACGGCTGCTGGAATCCGTGTCAGAGGCAGCGGCGGCGGACTCCGAGTCCCACTCGGAGACAACGACCATCAGCCGCACGATTTCCATCGGACGGCTACGCAAATCTCTCGACACAGCACGATCCCACCCCCTTACCTAAATCGACGGCCCGGATGTATTGGTTTCCAAAACAGGACAGTTGGCCTCGTGCTTTGGATTAGGATCCAACGGCCGAAAGGAGTTAAGTTTCCGAATCGGTATCGCTTGATGAGGACCGTTCGATGGAGATCAAATGGCGAGTAGCGGCTAGGGTTTTGGTTTGCGACGTGGCTTGATGAAGCCAGTTGGATGACGATCCAACGGCGCGCGTTGGCGAACGGCTTTGTTGGTTGGGCCGCACGCACAGTGCTGGGCTTGGCCCAGTACTGTTCATACCAGAATTTCCGGTTTTAGCTTTTTAAAATAATTACAGAAAATTGTTTAATTTATTTAGGGTAGTGAAAATATCAGGAAAAATCCCAGAAAAATCTTAAAAATACTTTGAGACATTCTGGACTCAAATAAAATATTTTTAGCAAAAACTTATTTTAAACTTTTCTATTTATAATTAATTTTAACAAAAGGCAATATACTTCAATTTAAAATAATTCAAATAAATCTCAGAAAATTCACAAAAATCATAAATTGCAATAAAATAATAGTAAATAAATAAAGGTCAAAATTTGGGATGTTACACTTTCCGACGATGCTTGAGGCGGAGGGAGTGGTGCCCGAGGCAGGCGTACTGGTCAGCAGAGAACGTCGGTGTAGCACATAAGCCACGGCCGGTGGATTCATTGATATTGAGCCGTGGTGCCGCAGCTATTGTTGCAGGGGCTTCAGAGGCCGAGGAGGCGAAGGCGGAGGGTAAGTCGGCTGTGCAGGCGAAGGCGATGGCAGTGGCGGAGCCAGCGTCGGAGGCGACGGTAGTGGAGTCCCATATGGGGTGGCGGAGCCGACAGAGGAGGGGATAGAGTTTGAGCTGCTCATGGCTCGGAGGCAGTGGAATGCGATCGATCAATCGGAGGTAGTGGAGTATTTTCAATCTAGCGCTACCTTATATATATATATATCATTGCGGAAGTGCAATTATGACCTTTGTTGGGGAAACGAAATGCTTGGAAGACAAAAGGTCTTTACAGTGGAATTCATTGAAACCGCATGCCTGGAAGACGAAAGGTCCTCACAGTGGAATTCCTCAGAACCGTGTGCTTGGAACACGAAAGGTCGAACATGACAAACGGTTTGTGGATAAAACCGTCTGTGATGAGGGGAATCACAGATAGTTTTATGCACAAATCGTCTATGATGTTCAATTCTGATAAATAAGAACAGAGAGCCTCGACCTTCTCTATATTTTTAGAGTTTTCTAGATATTTTTAAGGTGGCTACGATTGAGAGGCGATTTGATGGAAAGAGACCCTAGATTTGGAGGTATAATTGTAGATCTTTGTGCTCTAGGTCATCTAAGGTTAGTAATTGCTTCAAATTTGTATTATATTTTAGATCTAGCTTGATAAAGAGGGAAATAAAGCTTGTTCCTAAATCTAGCTTGGTGTAGATTCATTTGTTCTTTGTGATGTAAAGTTGTAATTGGTTCAAATTTATGTTATATTTAAGATCTAACTTGGTAAAGAGGGAAATGAAGCTGGTTTGTAGATCTAGCTTGGTGTAGATAGTTACTTAAAGGAAGGTGACCTAGGCTAATAAGTGGTTGTAATAGCATTATATTGAAGGTATATACATCTAGCTTGGCAAAAAGGGAATTGAAGATGGTTTTGATATAGCTTGGTGTAGATCCATTTATTCTTTTTTATCTATATTATTAATTGGTTCTAATTGCATTACACTAAAGATGTAGCTAGCCATGTGAAGAGAAAATTGAAGATGTTGAATCTACATGTAACTTACACGCATATGTTTACATATCCATTCATTGTTTTTTATGTTAGGAGCTATATAAGTTAATCGGCAAGTTGAAATGTAGCCTATATGTAGCATATGTCAGCATATGCACTCCTAGTGTACTTAATTCATTATTTAACATCTATTGTTACATATGTAGCATAGATGGACCAAAGCTGGATGTACACTGAGAATCGTGGGAGCACCGAGTACATTAATGGTGTCTCCGCTTTTAGAAGAGCTACAAAGGAAGATATGTTGAACAAAGGGGTGGAATTGATGCCTTCATTTTGAACATGTAGATACATAACCATGGAAGCAATAGTAAGGGAACAACCAGTGGGTTTCATCGACCCATATATGGTGTCCAAGCAAACCATCGATAAAAATAAACGAGTCATCCACCAGTACGTGGAAAATGTATTGCCGGCTCATTCGGATAAAAAATTCATACTTTTACCCCACAACCCAGGGTAAATGCTTCGTCCAAATGCTACACTTGTTGATTTGTACTATATATTGCACCACAAAGTTAGGTTCAGTGACTATGATGATATACCTGTGTAGGTTTCACTAGGTGCTACTTGTAATTATATCGAGACAGAACCGGGTAATTTACCTTGATTCCAAAAAAGGCAGCACCCACAACTTGCAGCCTATCAAAGATTTACTCTAAATCATACTTATAACTTTCCGGTATCCGATAGTACACAATAATCCTTCACTCTCCATAATAATACCTTCAGAACTAATTAAGCTATTATGTTTTAGCAATGCCACAAGCAGCTAAAGGGTACTGACCTATGTGGATTCTAAGTTTGCCATAATATGGGACTCCTCGTTGGTTCACACAAGACCAATGTTATACATGTCTCTATCAATTTTGCAATAATTATCTCCACTTATTAATTTATATACACGCAAGACTTTACTCTTCTCATTGATAGGCTTGGCAATGCGCTAAATTTGTGTTAAAACAAGTTGATCTGCTAAGTATTCGAGGATAGCTCTGTGCCTTCTTTATGCGTGAAATCTTAAATCCAAAGGGCAGATGCTATTCAGAACTCAACTAATGAGTTGTGAATTTATTAATTACTTACCATGCATTCAGATTAATTTTTGAATCTTGTGCTATAAATTTCTCATTTGTACTTTTGAATCCAATTGGTTAGTATATATGTGAGTTGATTTCTAAAATAGATGCATTGTACATATGTTGTAATGTGTGATCTAAGTTGATTTATGAGATGGATGCATTGTATCTTGTGTAATATGTGATTGGAGTTTATTTTTTAAATGTTCATCAAAATAATATGCTGGTGATGATGTGTACTGTGATTGGAGTTCATAATAATATGCTGGTGATGCTGTGATTGGAGTTCATTTTTTTGTTTCAGAGGGCATGGCTAGCATTTTCTAAGGCTAGCCAGTAAATTAAAATTTAGTAAAAAAATAGAAAATCAACATCACAAATGGTCTTTGAAGAGTCACTCATCACAGACGGTTCCACTAGAACCGTCTGGGATGAGACCATCATCACAGATGGTTCCAATTTGAAACCGCCTGTGATGAGTTTTTCCACAGACGGTTGGAAAACCGTCTGTGATGACTCTTTATCATCACTGACACTTCAATACAGACGGTTCACAAAACCGTCTGTGATGCGGTTTGTGAACCGTGTGTAATGTGGGCATGTACTGTAGTGAATGGGGCCTTCCAAAACCACATTACCGAACGACACAACAACGAATGAGGCGACCAACTGGACTAGAGGCGCTACAAGATACAAGTGCATAGCATAAGATTCTTCCTGGCATATATTCTCCATCTTCTAATTTGATTTTCTTTGTTTACAGTGTCATCAACAGGGGTGCGATGAACTGTGTAGCTTCTACATCATGCATCACATGATGATCCTAGTTAGTGACACAGACCTTTTCTGTAGAATATATACAAGCATAATATACTCAGCCTTTTACATATACAAATTTTAAAACTTAATTAGTGCACTATTTTATATTTTGCAACAGCTCGATATCACCCGCAAGAACCTGCAAAAAAAATTTCAACAAAATAGCAGACAACATATGCACATGGTACTGGTCAAAGGTTATAGTGAAGGATAGTAGGTTTAGAGACCCGATAGGCTCCTACTAGTCTATATAAACAATATTATATACTGTGAATGTGCACTCCTATTAATCTATGTGAACCTAGGTATTATATACTGTGAATGTGATATGTATACTGTTAAGTATATTTGTTTTCCATATACTATGATGTGTACTATATGATACTATGAATGTGATATACTGATATGTGATATGTGTACTGTGAATGTGATATATATGTGTACTGTGATCTGGTGCTAGAACCAGGGTGGATTTATCTCTATTATTTAAACGCTTAGAACTCTCTATCGGTTCTAAGAGTCAAACCGATAGAGATCTATGTATTATCTCTATCGATTCAGCGTTCGAAACCAATAAAGATAATAGGACTTCTCTATCGGTTCTGATTGTGGAACCGACATAGATAATTTATCTTCTTATTCGGTTCCAAGCACCGAACCAACCCAGATGATGGTATATTTGTATCGGGCAAAAACCGACTATGATAGCCTACTCCTCATCAATGTTTAAGGACTTTGTATCGCCACCAAAATTGATCCAGATGACAAAAAAGAATCGATCCAGATGACCATTTCTGTAGTAGTGAGGATAGTGGTGTGAGTTAAGGAGCCAGTCATTGTCTTCCCTTGTGTATTTCTTTTGTACTTGTTAGCTTCAGTTAGAGTGAATGAAGGAGAGAAATAATAGAAAGAATAAAAGCTCAAGCAAGCTATTACAACTGAGCACCAAATCTTGTGCGTGTTATCTATTCTTCTTTGAGTGACACATTGAGGTATCGTGGCCAAAGTTGTTGCAATTTGTAACACTTGACATTCTTCTTGTTGAACTTCCATGCCTTGTCGCCTCTTTTGTTTTTGTCCTGACCATTTTCGCTACACCCGCCATCATGGTCATGCCCACGGCCATGTTTGTGGCTACGTGAACCACCCTTGACTCGTCCCTTGGGTGACTTTGACATGGAGCCCTCTACGGACACCTTCTCATTCGCCTTCCATTCCACCCTGGTTTGTACAATGTGGTGGTGATCGTCGTCGCTGCCAAGGAAACCAGTTTCGTGATACTTCTCCTTGTGAATTTTTAGGCAGCCTTAAAGCTCTTCGATAGTCATCGTCTTCATGTCCCCGAATTTCTCAATCATAGAAATAGTCAGCAAGAATTTAGACAGGATAGCATGCAAGAATTTCTTGATGACTTTGAATGCACTCCACCTTGTTGACCAAACCACAAATCCTATTGACAATAGTTGTCAATTTTATGTCGAAGTCATTAATGTTCCCTGTCTTCTTCATATGGAGTAACTCAAACTCACTATTCAGAGTTTGAAATTTTGGCTCCTTGACACGCTTGGCACTAACTTACATGGTTTTTAGGGTATCCTATACTTCCTTCATTGTCTCCGAATTCTCTGCCAACATTTGAAGAGTTTCTTCGGGAATTGCTTGATAGATGGCGGCGAGGGCCGTATGATCTTTCATCGTCTCCACAGCCGTCTCCGGAGTAGCAGGCTCAATGGCATCTCAGACACTCTGAGCACGCAAGCAGACCAGCCCTCATCTTAATAGCCTACACAATATAGTTACTCCTGGAAAGCATTGGGTACTACCGTGAGGTCATGTTGAAAACGACAAACCAGTGTTCCTATGAGTGAGGTCATGTTGGAGAGTGAAGATTAGGAGGGAGATAATGTTAGATATTAATCTTGACAAAGTCATATATGCATGTTTATATTGTTATTATTCATGTAGCTTTATTGTGTATGCATGCAAGAGTTAGTGGCCATTATCATTTTATGCATGTATGTGCATGACCGAGTGTCACTACTACAGAATGGTACATCACTATCACTTCATCTGAGTCGGTTCTTAAATTTTTAGGAAAAAAACGATTGTAATAGATGACTTAGGAGGCATAGTAAAAATAATCACTATTGGTTCTAAGGTTAGAAGTGACTGTGATATAGCATTGGGCACACCACAATCAGTTCTTATATGAAAAGCGATAGTGATGATCACACACATCACTATCGCTTCTTAAAAAAGAACCGATTGTGATGTACACATGTTCATCACAATAGGTTCTTTTGTAATATGTGTACATCACAATCGGTTCTTTTGTAAGAAGCGATAGTGATGTGTATGATCATCACTATCACTTTTTACATAAGAACCGATTGTGATATGAACGTGCACATCACAATCGGTTCTTAATAAGGAAGCAATAGTGATGTTCATGCAGATCAATATCGCTTCTCCCGTAAGAACCGATTGTGATGTACATGATCATATCACTATCGCTTCTTATTTGGAAACCGATAGTGATGAGAATGAACATCACTATCGCTTCATAAGTAAGAACCGATTCTGATGTGCCTTGCTAGGTTATTTATACCACTCGTTCTGAACTCGATCTCCTCTGTTTTTTCAGAGGAGATTTTCTCCGCCGCCACTTGAAAAAACAACTTATATTCTATGGTTGGAAGCAATATTTGGGTAAGAAAAAATTTGAAGCCCAGCTGAAAAATTTGAAACCAACCCTGAAACCTGTTCGCTATTTTGCAACGGTAATATTGATTGAAATGTTGTCTCAATATTTGAAATAGCTAGCTAGCCATCACTCCAGTTTTACTTAATTTTATTGTGTGAAGTCTAATTGCAGATGGACTGTGAGGAATGGATCTATCAGAAAAGCCGTGTGAGTGATGAATTTCAGAGGGGTGTTCAGGAGTTCAAAAAAATTGCAGAAAAAGACATGGTGAAGAGGGGTGTAAACTTCATATATTGTCCTTGCATTGATTGCACTAATCTTAGGAGATTTAACAACTCAGCTCAAATTGAGGACCACCTGATTCGACGTGGCTTTGTAAGGAATTATACGTGTTGGATCCATCACAGGGAGCTGGTAGTACCCTTCTGGTATGCAATGAAGACATGGTGGAACCCGATGACGAGTTGCACGTGATATGTTTGAGGAGGCCAATTTAGAGCAAATTTTGCGGGATGTGGAGGGAAATTACACGGAAAGAGATTTTGAAAAGTTTAAATGCTAAATGGAAGACGATGCCAAACCGCTGTTCTCGGGTTGCAAATTAGAATACACTAAGCTTGGTTCGGTCCTTGCATTGTTCAAACTGAAGGCAAAATACCGTTGGACAGATACAAGTTTCAATGCACTTCTAGTTCTTCTATCGGATCTGCTTCCGGAGAGAAATGAGTTGCCAACAAGCATTTATGAAGCGAAGAAGCTACTATGACTCATGGGAATTGAAATAGAAAGGATACATGCATATCCGAATGATTGTATCTTGTACCGTAACGCACATCAGGAGCTGCATGTTTGTCCAGTTTGTGGTGTGCCCCAGTACAAACAAAAGGAGAAGCGTACTGATAAGAAGCGTAAGACCCAGGCCAGCGACGGTGAAGAGGTCACTAAATGTAACACCCCAATTTTTGCTTTTCTTGCATTTAAATGGTATTTTGAATTTTTGGGAATTTCTAGAATTTATTTGGATTTATTTGGATTTATTGGAATTATTTGGATTTATTTTGAATTAAACCATTTATCAAATTAATTAAATAATGGAAAAGTTAAAATAAAGTTTTGCTGAAAATATTTTATTTGAGTCACAAATGTCTTAAAATATTTATGAGAATTTTTCGAATTTTTCTCGATATTTTTAATGCCCCAAATAAATTATTTTATTTTAGGAATTATTTTAATCGGAAAAGAATTAAAATCCATATGAAACGATCTTGGGCGAAATCTTGTGTGGCTGCTCGGAAAAACCCTAAGCGTCGTCACCGTTCGATCCGGATCCGACGCCCTCATCGCGCCACGTCGTCCCAATCCGAAGTCACCGCCGGAATCCATTGCCGCAGTGTGGGCCTCGGTCTTAGCGCTTTTCACTAAGTCGAGGGCACTATTTAATCGCCGCCGCCTCTCCTGTGCTCCTCGGTTTGCGATGCATCCATCTGTACACTTCTCACCGCCCGAGGCGCCGCCGCTTCGCCGCACGAGCTCGCCGAAGTCCCGAGACCATCCGCCGCACTTCCTCGAGCCGTTCATTGCCGCCGATGACCCTCGCCGTCGCCGTTGGTCCTTGAGTTCCTCACGTCAAGCCGTCGGAGGGCTACTTCTTCGTGTCGGAGAAGCGGAACGCCGCCGCCACGTCGTCTTCCTCGCTCGGTGAGACCTCGCCGTCACGCCATCGTTGCGCGCCGAGTTCCCACAAACCGTCCGTCGCGCATCAACGACTTCGATTCGCCACGTCGCCTTGAAAACGATAAACCCCATCTTCAAAACTCCACCGTTAGATGCAAATCCGAGGGCCACCGTCGTGCCACGCCACCGTTCATCGTGCACGGACGCCGACAAAGCGAACCCACATGTCGATCTCACCGCGACGCTCATCAGGCGCATGAGTCGCCGACAAGGCGGACCCACATGTCGATCTCACCGCACGAGCGCGTGCACATGAGTCGCGACAGACGGGCCCACTCGTTAGCCGCGACACACCGTGCGTGTGGCGCCATCGTTGACGTCATGCCGACGCCACAGTGGGACCCACTTGTCGTGAAATAGCGGTCGGGGCTGACGTCGCGAGGCCACGTGTCACTCTCTGGTGGCGACACGTGTCACGATGACGCAATAATTAATTTTCCGAAAAATAAAATATTTATTTAATTCGGTTTATTGATTTTAAATGTATTTTGAAACTTCAAATGCTTATAACTTTTGCGTTTTAACTCCGATTTGAGTGATTCCAATTTCTATAAATTTGTAAAATCAAGCTCTTTCTGTTTATGAATTTTATTTGAATTTTAGGCTTGAGTTGCTCTCTGTTTTATTTATTTATTGCTATTTATTTGCGTTACGCGTAGACGTTGAAGTGCCGAAGGTTTCGAGGGAGAAGTTCTGACCCAGGAGCAAGTTCAGGAACCAGAACCAGCACTTTTTGAAGGCAAGTTGTGTTTGATCATGTTGAACCTATTAGAGCAAATTATTTTGATTTAAACTATTGCATGCTAATTTGATAGAAATGAGTTTGAATAAGTTTTGGGATTAGCTAAATGCCTAGTTGTTGTATGCTACCTTGTCGTATATAATTGTAGGCCATGAATCCTTTGTCACCCTAGGTTATGGATTAATAGTTGGACATTAATAATTTGCCAACATGGGTTGAGTAGACCAAGTAGTATGCTTAGCCTCGCCACGTGGACATTTCTGATTTTGGAATACCAAAGTGAATCTTGACTTAATGAGATATTGAACATGCTTTGTGAATGAGACATGTGTTATTGAGTTGATGATGGCACGTGGTGCAATGGTAAAGAACCGGTGGGAAAAAGATTTAGGCGGGGCAAATGGCAAGATTGTTTCGGTGGGCCAAGAGTGGCAATGGGCGGTCGATTTGGTTTTATTGGTTTTGGATAATTGAGATCACACTTGGTTAGTCTTGCCTCGGTCAACTAAGGACTTAACCTTGCGAGCATTTGAACTCGAGTCTCTCATCTGACCACAAGCTCCGTAATGGGACGGGCTTAGCTGAGTAAACCGGGAAATCTATTCTTTGGTCTTGTCGTGGTGGTGTGAGGCCCGAGAAGCGGAATGAGAACTCACATGGCGCAAGAGGGGGCCACAGGTGTGGTAACCAGTCCTCCAAAGTGTTGAAACCTTAGCGGGCAAGATCTTGGGTTTAGATGGAACTTTGGAAAGGCCGTTCATGCTTATTTGCCTTGGTGGTATTTGTGTATCTTGTGGGTAAAGTGTATAACCTCTGCAGAGTGTACAACCTATTGAATAGCCGTGCTCACAGTAATGAGCATCGCTTCGATGATTACGGTCAAGGGTTAGATTTTCATGAAAATGAATTGTTTATGGAAAATGCTTGGGGTTGGTAATGAGGAACTTGACATAGGATGGAAATATGATTGTGATTAAAATGTTTGTGAAAGCTACTATTCTTATTCTCGCTTTTCTTTGCTTTGCAAATTATTACCGTTATTCTTAAATCTTTGATCGCTCATGAACCATAGCCTATCCTTTGTACTAAGCCATGCATGTAGAATATTAGAATTGCATTCATGCATGACTTCTTTGAGTGCTCAAAGTACTCACCCCACAACAACACAACCGGTGAAGAAGAAGCAAACCCCGCCAGAGGAGGAGTATCGAGAAGCCGACAAACTAGGAGCGAGCCGGTCGCTTGTCTGTGGCAAATTGGTTGGCGCCACGAGTTTATTTTATTTCATTGCATTTGAATATTTTAATAAGTCTTAAGCCTGAGGCGTATCTTTGTAACTTGACCATAAGGTCGATTAACTAGTTTGAGTATTTAATCAAAGTACTTACTATTTCGTTGGTTATGACTATGATATGTACCAATGTTGAGACTGTGTGCACTAGCGTGATCCTGGACTAGTGCTGAATACACAGAGGGTCCGGATTTGCAAATTTGGGTCCCGACACTAAAGGTGCACCGGCCAAGGTATTGTAGTACTTGCCAATCATTCCCCGTTTGGAGTGGTTGTTTGCAAATCCTAGAGAGGCAAAATTGTTGCGTTGGCATTATGAGTCTCGAAAGAAAGATGGCAAGCTGAGACATCCTGCTGATTCGGCTCAATGGAGAAACATCGATTAGAAACATGAGGAGTTCGGTGACGAAATGAGAAACATAAGATTTGACTTGAGTACGGATGGAATGAATCCGTTTAGTAACATGAGAAGTCGTCACAACACCTAACCAGTTCTGTTGTGTATCTACAATCTCCCTCCTTGACTGTGCATGAAGCAGAAGTATATCATGATGTCATTACTAATCTCAGGACCCAAACAGCCAGGAAATGATATTGATGTATACCTTACTCCACTGATCGAGGATTTGGTAAAACTGTGAAATGAAGGGGTCGTGGTGTGGGATGCGTACAAAAGAGAGCACTTCACCCTACGGGCTATGGTATTTTGCATCATAAATGATTTTTCGGCCCTTGGTAATTTGGAAGAGGACATTGACAGCTGTTGGCTGCCAAATTCGAAGAAAACTATGTATATGGGTCACCGTAGGTTTCTACCTCGCAGTCATCGATACCGTAAGATGGGTGACAAATTTGATGGGAAGAGGGAAGTTCGTTCGCCCCCGCAGCCTATGACCAGAAGGCAAGTATATTCATGTGTGGAGGATATCGATGTCCAATATGGGAAGAGCCGTAAATCTGTTCGTCCCAAAGGCATGTGGAGGAAGAGGTCGATATTTTGGGAACTACCATACTTGAAGGAGTTAGATGTATGACACTGTATTGATGTGATGCACGTTGAGAAGAATATTTGCAACAATTTGGTTAGCATCCTGCTGAACATACCTAGGAAGACCAAGGATGGTGTGAATGCTCACCGCGACATGGTTTACATGGGAATCAGGCCCGAGCTTGCCATGATAGAGGAGAATGGGAAAGGTCCGTACATCCCCGCTGCATGCTACACCCTCTCCAAGAAGGAGAAAGAAGACCTCTGCAAGTGTCTCTAAGGTATTAAAGTTCCGTCGGGCTACTTCGCAAATGTTAAGAAGCTCGTGTCTATGGATGATTTGAAGTTGGTTGGGATGAAGTACCACGACTGCCATGTCTTAATGACCCAAATACTCCCTGTTGCAATTAGAAATATTCTGCCAGAGGATGTCAGATTTGCAATCACGAAGCTACGTTATTTCTTCAATGCGATCTCTTGCAAGGTTATCAACCCTGATATACTAGACAACTTACAAAATGAGGTGGTGCAGACTCTATGTCACCTTGAGATGCATTTTCCCCTGTCCTTCTTCGACGTGATGGTCCACCTTGTAGTACACCTTATTAGAGAGATTAAGATATGTGGACCTGCATTCCAACGTTACATGTATCTTTTCGAGAGGTATATGAGTATATTAAAGTCATATGTGAGGAATCGGTCGAAGCCTGAGGGTAGTATTGTTAAAGGTTATGGGACTGAAGAGGTTATTGAGTTCTACGTGGACTATCTCAGAAAAAGACAAGCAAATAGTGTTCCTATATTTAGACATGAGGGCAGACTTGCTGGCAAAGGAATCGTTGGGTTGAAACTAACGAGGCTACGGTTTGATATGTATTGCAAAGCGCATTTGATAGTGTTGCAGTATAGCGCAAAAGTTGCAGGGTACGTCGAGTAGGACAAGTTAGTATTACGGGAAGAGAATCCACATATGGATGAGATTTCCATCACACGGGCACACAACGACAGATTTCTCCCATGGTTCAAAGAATAGGCGAAGGTCTCCGTTAGTGAGAATGTGAAATGGTTGGCTGATAGACCTAGATTTAATGTACAGACATGGCAGGGGTACGATATCAATGGGTACATATTTTACACTGAAAGTCAAGATGCTAAGAGTACAGTTCAAAATAGTGCTGTAAGCATAGATACTTTCTCCGATGATCATCACTCAAAAGGAGGATCCTCATTGGCAATGAAGTCGTACTATGGGACGATCGAAGATATTTGGGAGCTCAATTACGGAATATATCAAGTTCCACTGTTCCGATGTATGTGGGTGGGACTCCCACATAGAGTAAACGTCGACAACAGAGGTTTTACTCTGGTGGATCTGAATAGACTCGCCTACAAAGATAACCCGTTTATCCTTGTGAAGGAAGCAAATCAAGTCTTCTACGTGCGTGATCCCACCAATCCAAGGTTGCATGTCGTCCTTCATGGCAAGCGGCGGATCGTTGGTGTCGAAAATGTCATAGATGAAGAAGAATACGACCAATTCGATGAAATACCTCCGTTTGCGGATGGGGCCTGTCTTAGTGGGGTCGACGATGACACACATGGAACCAATTACGTGCGAGTAGATCATCAAGAAGGGCAGTATTGTAAATAAATGGATAATTGTCGATAACTGGACTATTGCACTGTTTGTAAAATATTTTTCAATGTATGTAGTGTATAAATCTAAGTTGAATAATTACTTTTGTATATATGTTGTGAAAGAAAATTTGTGTCATATGTTGTGAAAGAAAATTCCTTTGCTTGAAATTATAGTTGGGAAAGCTTGTAAATAGTTGAAAGTTCATTTCTAGAAATGTTCGAACAACTCAGGAGTAATTTGAAAAAGGTTTGGCTTTTCTATGCTTTACGTAAAAATGATGTCTACGAATTGAATTTCGGCATATTTCTTGAATGAGGACTCTTTTTGAAAAAATTCTTCTTTGGAAAGCTTTGCAGTATCCTAAAGTATGTTTCTGCAAAATTTTTAATAATTTCAACAATGTATGAAAAAGTTATGGTCTTTTCTCTCTTTGATGAAATGCTCAAAATTCAGAACTTGCAGAAATATGATTAAAATAGAGAACATAGAAAGCTTATCAGAATTGGTTTTCGTAGTAAACCGATACGGATAGAAGTATTATCAGAATCGGTTTTCTTTGAAAACCGATACAGATAGTGAACTTATTAGAATCGGTTTGCTTTATGAACCGATACTGATAATGTACATCAGAATTAGTTTTTAGTCTTGAACCGATACAAAATGCCTGGTGCGAACGAACCTCGATCGCTTGACTCCTCTCGTGCAATTTCACTGGTAGCCCTCTCAAACATTAATTATTTGTGTCGGTTTTTCGACTAAAGTCAATAGAGACATTGTGAGTGAGTAGCTTAAAGTTGGCATTAAATAAATTAAAACTTGACATTCAACAAAACAAAACTTGGTGTTTATCAAAACGCTACAGACAAATGTAGTTCATACAATTTTGTCATGAACTCTAAGTACTCATTTCTAATCATATATTCATCGCTACAGAAGGATTCGAAGTCCTCCCAACTGCAGGCCATTTTTTGGCAGCACCTTGGGTCTTGCTCTGGCAACATAGGCTCCTTTCCCTGCACGCCGACCATTTTCCTCCATGCCAGGTTTTGGACCATGGCAAGGACGATCTTCCGGTAGCGCTTGCACTCCGGGTTGAAAGTTTTGGCCGTGTCGACGCAGGCGCAGACGCAGCTGTAGGGGGCTCGATCGCTCCCGAGCTGGGCGAAGTAGCGCTTGGCTAGATTGGTCTCAGCCTGGGCGAAGTAGAGGAGGCCGAGCACGTTAGTCGTTGCATTGTCGCTGCCAGTGGCCACCTATTCGAGCCACGCGACGCCACGCTGCACGTCCTCGTGCTCGGACTCGGAGAGCATGGCCTTGAGGCCGTGCTCGAAGCAAGCCTCTGGGTTGCTGGCCCTAGCCAGGTGGCTGACGATGGCGAGTTAGTGCTCATTCTCCATCCACTTCGTCGCCTCCCTCCGCAACGACACCCGCTTGCCCACGGACCGATTCTTGGCCACCTTAGATAGCGTCTTGCAACTGCAATATGCCAAAAAAATTAAAGAAAACCAATTAATTAATCAAATCAAAAGAGAACCAATGAAAAGAGAAACGAAATAGTGAGTACGTGGCTCGTAGGCTGCAAAGGTCATCCATGAGGCGAGACGAAGTCGAGGCCACGAGGCTGACGATATGGATGAGCAGTTCAAAGGGAAGAACGACGTGGAGCTCCAGCACCCTTGCCATGGCTTGCGGTGTTGCGCACGGTTGCTAGCTTGAATATGAATGGTTGCGCATGCTTGCTGGCTTGAAGACGAAGGGAAAATGAAGAGCCTTGCGTAGCGTGCAAATTTATACAACCGAGAAGACGAAGGGTCTGATATGATCAGTGTCGGTTTCCTTGCGAAAACCGACTGAGATTGAATTTGTAGCATCAGATACTATCAGTGTCATTCATCTAGAATAATTACATGCTTTGAATTATCCATTCAGTTGTTGCTTCACATGATTTATTGTCAAGTTCACATCATAGCTACGAATTGCTTTCTCTCATATCAAATATATGACCATGTCAAATAAAAAACTCAAAATATCGCAATTAGAGAGTATTGGCTCATCGCCAAACAGAGTTCAAGGTGCTCCTCAGGGGCCGAGCCAAGTTCCAAGTGTTGAGGCTCCGAGTAAGGTGAGAAAGGCTCGAGGACCAAACAAAGGAGCCACAAGGAGAACACTGCAGGTTCTCCAGTTCAATGCCACGGGGGTCTGCACGGGTCCTCCCAAGAACAAGGGGCGATACCGGTCATTCCTCGGCTAATTGGTGAGAGAGAGGGTGCCCCTAACGGTTAAGGATTGGAGAAAGGAAGTCAGCACTGAACAGAAGAGTCGGCTGTGGGACGAGGTTAAGGGCAAATGGATTATAGAGAAGGAAGATGAATGCAACACGAGACGGTACGCCATGAAGAGGATGGGTGTGGCCTTGAGGCACTTCAGGGTCCTCATGCACAGTGAGTATGTGCTAAAAGGCCACACACCATTCGAGAGGTATCCGTTCATGACTCCTGTTGTTTGGGAGGAGTTCACAAGGATGAAGGGCACGCCTGAGGTAGAGCGGTGAGAGAGGAACACCGCTATCCAGAGGCATAACACACACCCGCACCACCTCGGTACAAGTGGCTATGAGGGGAAGAAGGCAAAGTGGGCGCGACTAGCTGAGGAGTGCACGAACTCTGGGACGGCGATGCCTTATTCCTACATATGTGAGGAGCGGGTACACGACTGGGTATTAGCGAGGACAAAGAAAACTATCGACGGGCAGCTTGTAGTTGCAAACCCCGCTACCGCGCACGTCGTCTCCATCATCGTAAGACATCTAACTTAGTATGTTGCAGTAGACCCAACTTGTATTTTAGATCTAATTCGTACTCACTTATTGCAGGAGGAGTTAAGCCAGCGGAAAGAGCAGGGGACCTTTCGGAGCCAAGGGTCGAATGACATCCTGTCATCTGCAATCGGGAAGCCTGACCATAAGGGCCAGGTGCTTGCCACAGGGGCGGGGCATACAAAGAAGTCCTACTTCCAAGATGGCGCTACGAGTGCTAGATCAAGATCATGGGAGGCACGTGTGGAGCGCCTCAAGGACACTCTCAGGGAGCAGCTGATGAAGAAGCTGAGGGAGCGATCAAGGAGGAGATGAGGGGGGAGATGATGGCATGTGAGGCTGAGATAAGGGGGAAGATAAGGGGGAGATGAGATAAGAGCGCCTGAGGGCCGAGATGATGGCGATGATCTCTTAGAGTCAGAGCCAGATACCCTTGCCTCCCATAGAGAAACCTAAGCCCCAACCCAGTAGTGGTGGTTCCAAAAATAATAACATTGGTCCCTAGCTATAGGCAATAATTAAATTTTCCTGACTTAAAGCTATAAGTGTAACTCCCATAATGTTTTTCTTGTTGAAGTTCCACACTTCTTGCAGGCGCCTGCCAAGTGCCAGCTCACCCTAACGGAGGACAGATTTCCTGTGGAGGCTGCACGCGGGGTTGCATTTCTATACAAGGAGACCGATACTGTGCATGGTCAGCCCTTGGGGAAGGGCTACATGAGAGTGCAGGTGGACTACGTCCACGAAAACCTCGTATCACATATGTTGCAGTCCCCCCCCCAACGAAGATATCACCACTCTCGGGCAGGCATGCATGTCGTTTATCAAGTGGCCCACAATGGGTGTCGTATTGGTCAAGGTAAAAATCCATCTCCTCTACTATTCTTGTAGTACTTCAACGAGTTACATATGTGTGTGCTTCATAGGTTCCTACCATACCTGCGCCAGCTCCTGCTCCTACGCAAAGTGCAGAGCTCGCATATAAAAGGGCTAGCACAACAACCACTGAACCGCGGAGGCCTCGGCGACTCCTTCGAAGAAGGCAAAGCTAACAGAGACCACAACACCCCCTACAACACATGCAAAACCCCTTACCCCGACCTCACATACTTCTTCTGCGAAGAAGGGAAAGTCGGCAGGCAATGTGAAGACTGATTGCAGGGGCTACATACATGGAAAACCCTTGATTGCATCCAAGGAATTGAATGCTCTAGGTAAATTTAGTCGCTTGCTCCATGGATGGTACATTGATAAGGTTAAAGAGGACGAGAGTCGATAGGACTTCACTGTGAGGTATACAAAGGGACAGTTCCACCGCGATGAGGATGGGACATTTCCAGTCAGTTTTGATGATCTATTCCGTATCTACCAACTAAAGGTCGTCAATATTTCTACTTTACGATCTTGGATGCTGTGAGTAACGCACCATACACCTGATGACTTTCATAAGATTTCGCATTACGCTTTCTAATGTTCAACACGAGTTGCAGGGCAATGAGGCAGCAAGCCGTGACACATCAACAACCAGTTGGGTTTGTCGACCCCGAGCTGGTGTCTGCGACCGTGGCACGGCTTCAACCGGACTTCCTTACTGGCTACATTAAGCGGGCTTTGAATACTACGTTCAAGAAGAAATTCATTCTATTCCCGTACTATGAGGAGTAAGTAGTATTTTACCCTTTAATTATTTGTACGCACTTACACTGTATGCAAACACATTTCCTTGCACTAAATACCATTTAATAAGCAACCATTGGGTTCTACTCATCCTCATTCCGAGTGAAAACATGGTCTACATTTTAAACTCGGTCGAGACCAAACCGATGGCCTTCACGATCAATCCTCCATTGGAGCAGTAAGTACATCACTGTAACCTAACACATTTTGAATTTAACTACATTCATTTTTTTGACTCAATGGCATCTCTCCAATGTATGTAGGGGTTTCTCAGCCTACGTCGATGGAGGAGGGAAACACGATGCTAAAAAGGGCAAGACGTTGGAGTATAAACCCTTCAGGGTATAAGTGCCTACCATATATACGATTAATTTTTTTTAACTTGAAATCTTCGTGTGTTAAATTCTTTCTCTTTTCACAGTGTCATCAACAAAGTAGCGGTGACCTGTGTGGCTTCTACGTCATACACCATATGGTGTTCCTGATCGACAGCTCACATCTTTTCTCTTAGGTATATGTACATGCATAATACACTTAGCCTTTTACATATAAATTTTAAAACTTAAATTACTGCACTACATTTTGTTTTGCAGGAGCTCACTATCACCCATAAGATCTTAGACAACAAAGCACTGAACGACGTACGAGATCACTTATGCCAGTGGTACTGGTTAGAAGTTATATCAAACGGCGACAAGTTTGGAGATCCTGAATCATCATACTAGTCCATATGTAAACAATATTAATTAGTACTGATTGTTAAGCTTGATTATGTTGTATGTTGTTGCTGATTGTTAAGCATGCTTATATTGTATATTATTACTACTGAGTGTTAAGCATGCTTATGTTGTACTGATTGTTATGCATGCTTATGTTGTACTGATTGTTAAGCATGCTTATGTTTGTATATTGTCACCGAATGTGTTATGTGTTGTAATTAAAGTGTTTGTGTTCTGTGAATGTGATATATGCATTCTGTGTTCTGTACTGCAAATGTGATACATATATATATGTGCATACTAACTATATGTGCAACCGATTCTGATGAGGGTCATCACAATCGATTCTTATGTGCAACCGATTTTGATAATAGGGCCATTAGAATCGGTTCTTCTGTGAACCTGATTCTGATGATCTATCATCAGAATCGGTTCTTAAAATAAACCAATTCTGATAACCATATAATCGGAATCGGTTCTTACATGGAACTGATTCTGATGATCCTATCATCAGAATCGATTGTAACTAAGAACCGATTCCGATTACATGGTCATCAGAATCAGTTTCATAGAAAAACCGATTCCGATGAGACGGTCATCAACATCAGTTTTTAGTAAGAACTGATTGTGATGATATTGTCATCAAAATCGGTTTCTATGTAAAACTGATTATGATAATTTGGTCATCAGAATCAGTTCTACAAAAGAACCGATTTTGACAAGAGATCATCACAATCGATTCTTCATAATAACCGATTGTGATGACCATATTATCACAATCGATTTATCAAAAGAACCGATTGTGATGACCCTCTATCACAATCAGGCCAAAAATGACCATGATAGTGCCTCCTCATCTGTCGGCATATTCCACCTGACAGGCCCGAGCCTACAGACCGGGTTTAGTTCGATAGGGGGTGGCTTTGGTAATTGGCAAACCCTAGCAGAGGGAAACCCCAGTACCTCGCATACTAACGAATTCTAGTGCCCCTTCAATTTGATGAACACACCGATTTTTACCCGTGTTGGGCCCCTCCAAGAAGGGTAATGACCTTAAATCTGCTGATTTTGGATTGAGTATTTTGGGCTTGGTTACAGAGCTTACTGATGACCAGCTCTTCTGTTGAGCTTCTTTTTTCTTCTTTCTCGTTTTCGACCCCCCTTTCCCCGTATGCTCTCAAGTGCCCTTATATGCACGGGCTTACATGGGTCAGCTAGAGGAGGGATCGTCATCATGCCTATCTTACATGAATTTACTTCGCCTTTATCGCCGTTGTCCGTTCCTTGACCCTAAGCAATGCCAGCGCATGCCTTCGCCTGGTTCTTCCGGAATGTGACCCCTCTGCAACGGGTAGGTATGAGGCGTCAGACGAACGGGCTTGTAGCAGAATTCCTTGGAATCGACGTGCCTGGTACAGCAGGCCTGTCTCTGACACGGTACGTCGGGGAAGGAGACTTCGGGACGAAGCCACCACATCCCACCTTTTTGCATGGCGGCGGAATGAACAAAGGCGTGCTCGCCACCCGCCACGTGGGTCGGGCGCCGGGCGGCGAGGCATGGCCGCCCCACTGCCGCGCAAGGCCACGTGGACTCGCACCGGTGGATGGGCGTGCGCCAATCGCCGCCCGAGCCGCCCGTGGGTCGGGCGCCGGCGAAGCGGCGCGGCCGCCACTGCCGCCGCGCACCACGTGGACCGGCACCGGTGGACGGGCGTGCTTTCGCCAATCGCTTCGCCAAAGCCGCCACGTGGATCGGGCGCCGGCGAAGCAGGCGTAACGCCCGCCACTCGCCGCGCGCGCCACGTGACCGGCACGGTGGGCGAAGCGTGCTTCAATCGCCGCCAAAGCCGCCCCGTGGGCGCCGCGCAGCAGCGGCGTGGTAAATCCACTGCCGCCGCGCGCCACGTGACCGGCACCGGTGGGGGCGTAGCCGCTTAATCGCCGCCCGAGCCGCCACGTGATCGGGCGCAAGCAGCAGGCGTGGTCGCCCACCTTCGCCCGCGCGCGCCACGGATCGACGTCTCAGTAGACGGTGTAAACACCCACCGCCGCTAGAGCGCCACGTGGGCCACGCATGCTTTTGTGCGGTGAAGAGGGTACCCTGGCGTAAAGTACGCCGATAGTAGCCCCCGGGCCCACCCAAGAATGCACATTAGAGCTTCTCGAGATCTTACATTAAATGCCGGTGCATTCTTGGATGGGGCCATCACTCATGAGGATGCGACCGCCTCGATCCTTGCGCTTCATTGCATCCGTCGATTTTTTGGGGACCCGAAACGGCGCACGATTTTGTACCTTCGTGAACCGTCGGTGCGAGTGGGGGATACAAATAGGCTCATCCGCACCAGGCAGTTCACGCTTTTAGCACCCTTTGCAAACTTCATCTTCTTGCTCTAAGCTTTCCTTGTCTTTTGCCATTCTCGCTTCCATGGCTTCCTCCGGCTCATCTCCCTTTCCTGCTTCCACAGTGGACTCCTATACAATGGGGAGACTCCACACCATTGTGCCAGAAGACCCTCTCTTTTTCCGAGCCGGGACCCCTACGCCACAGTGCCCCGCCGACGAGATCATCATCTTCGTGTGGGGCATCATGGCAGGCTTGGTGCCGCTTTTTTCTGATTTTTTCCTCACCGTCCTCCACTTCTATGAAATCCATCACCTTCACCTAACCCCCAACTCCATTCTTTTTCTCACCATCTTCGCACACCTCTGTGAAATGTTCATGGGGGTGATGCCAAATCTCCCACTTTTTCACTACTTCTTCCTCTGCCGTGCCTCTTCCGACGGCGAGCTACTGGGAAGCTGCCATTTTCGCCTTCGGGATGGGATGGCACCCCGCTATATTCCCTTCGGCCAGTCAAACCGAAAGCTTTGGCCTTGTGCAGTGGTCAGACGTCAATGACGACAGCGGCGTTGAGGCTCTGAAGGTGCCCGCCGGGCCAGCAACGGTCACCGAGAACTGGAACTCACCTGTCGAAGAGACGGCGGAGCTCCTGGCAATGGCGACCCGCATCAATAACCTACGGGACACCGGGTTAACTGGGGCGCTGGTTGTTAGGGATTTTGTATCCCGAAGACTTAGCCCCCTTCGTCGCCAGATTCGCCAAACATGGCAAATATCTGACGACAATGACATCACCCGCACCTTCCTACCGTAGTAAGACTTGACTGCTATTTTTTGGCTTTTTTCTGCATTCATGTCTCTTTGGTGTTGCTCCCTACCAACCGGCAGTCTTTTTTTAACTTTGGCCAGCCGCGGGAAACTTGGATGGGCCACGTCTCAGCAGGTGGCTCTCCGGGCTCATGCCGCCGGTCCCAACCGGCCTGAACTTCCCTTCATCGGCCCGGCCACTCACCGACTTGGAGCCTGCGGAGCGCCTGAGGATCATCAGGTTGTTGCCGCCGCACGCCCCCCTGACGATCAGGGACGCACCTCCCCCCACCGATCGGGCGATGGGCAAGCGGCCGCTCTCCCGGACACTTCAAGTCCGGGCATGAAGAAGGCCCGCCATGCGGGCGAAACTTCCGCCGCCACCAGCCCAAGGGTGGCGGTGACTTCACATGGGGCGGTTGCACCGGCCGCCTCAATTGCAGCGCCAACCACACCGGCGCCGCCGCCTGCGGCGCCAGCATCTCCACCTCTGGCGCCGCCGGCACCATCGCCATCGGTGCCAATGCAGCAGCGCCGGCTCCGACGACCACGGCGCCAACTGCCACGGCGCCGACTCCATTGTCTTCTTCTTCTCCGACTCCTTCCGTGGCACCGGTCTCATCCTCCACGGCGCCACTACCTTCTGCCACGGGGACCCACGTCGCCACTCGACAAGGCGGGCTTGAGGTCCCCAGGGCCAGCTTCAGCTTGAGGGCGACGCCAAGGGCGGCCCCTCAAGATGCTCCAAGGGAGCAGACGCCACCTGCGCCTGCGGCGGAAGCCTCCGCCCAGATATCGCCGGCCGCCACTACCACCAGGACAGGGGCAGGCGGCCCTGACATCAGTGCACCTCGCCTACTCGCCGCCAGCACCGTCACCACTCCTGCCGTGCGTTCCGCTGAGCTCTTCACAGAGCTCAGTAATTTGCACAGCTCACTCGGTGCACTTCTGGCCACGGCCGCTGGGCATGGAGCCCGGACGGCGAGGCAATTGACAGGGGCCATCGACGAGCTGGCACGGGAGCGGGAGAGGGCGGATACGATGGTGGCACAAGAAAGGGCCACCGCGGCCGCCCTGGCTACCATGCAGCAGCGGGCGGAGAGGGCCGAGGCGGCGCAGAGGACCTCTGAGTACGAGGCTGACCGCCTCAGGCGCAATCTCGCCGCCATGCTCAAGAGGGCCTTCCAGCGCATCAAAAGATGCTTGAAACCTTTGGGCGTGGTGCTGGAGACGCCCCTCCAGGACACCGCCCTACAATACGCTCACGCGACCAACCAGGCCGCGGAAGCACTCCGGGGATTGCCCACCGCCCTGGCCGCACGCTCCGCCAGGGAGGGGCAAGAGGTTGCGGTGATGACCGCCACCTTTGTGCTGGCTTGCTGGGCCACCGCGCTCTCTCGACCCGATGGCGGCGATGGAGACCGCATCGTGGGAACGCCGCCAGCTGTAGCATACGCGATAAGCGGCGCTGAAGATTTGGTCGCAAATGCAGCAAAGAACCATGGATGTCGCCACCCGGTGGCGGAGGAAGAAACGCCGGCGACATCGGCGTGGGTGATGAGTGAAGGGTGGTCGCTACTCTCCACTTTTTGCTTTTACTTCTTTTGTCGATCAGTCTTTTATATATGTATGAACATTTCAACAAACTTTAGCTGTAATGGATGTTTTTCGGTTTTACCTTCATGCTCGTTTGCTGTGCTTATTTGATATTGCATGCTGGAATCGCCAGGCGGCCAACTTAGAATTCAATTGAGGTGCCAGCTAGACTTTTGAGTCCAGGCAACGTCCCAGAATTCCTGCAGAGGTCGCATGCAACTGACCACAACATAAGTACAATACGCGCAAATTACATAGAACTTAGGCAAAGACAACTTTGAGGCGTAGTAGCCTGTGCTTGAGCACAGAATAGTTTCGCCGTCAAGATTTTATGCAGGGTTGTCATTGGCTGAAACCTTTTCGGAATTTAAATCCTTGTGATCTCTTAGAATCGTACCCCAGTGTGGCGCAGAAAGCAATAAGTTCCCAGGAGTGGTCTTGGGCCAGCGACGCTCAACGGTGACAACCAGCGGTGCTTCTAAGAGCCAACCCGAGGTGTACGAGCCGTGTTTGAGCACCGCGCCAAATGTACACTCTGGTCATTTAGCCTTACTAGACGCACATCAAGACTTTCCTTTTATCACCAAGGAGCCGTCGGGTTTTTACGCCTGCGTGGTAACCATGCATAATTCGATCAATTTCAGATACGATAAGCAAATAATCGGAGTGTTACTTGAAACACTTATCTGGCTTATGCATTAGCTGGTGCCCAACCCAAGCAGTTGGGCGACCAGCCCCGTATACTGAGGCGACCAGTAGGGTTCTTGAGCGACCGGCCCCTGTTACTGGTCGACGATTGAGTCTTCAGGCGACCGGCCCCCAGTTACCAGGCGACCACCGAGTTTTCGGACAACCAGCCCCAAGATACTGGCGACCGGCCGAGCCTTCCGGACGTTATTAAAATTTTCTTCTCGAATCGAGCCAAAGCTTTAGAGTTTGACTCGTGCACATATGCAGCTATTGCAAAGGCGGATGAATACCATGCAAGGCACATACAATGTAGATTATGACAACATAAGTCTGTGCATGGGGTAATATTGGTTCATTTGTTTTGGCCTTCATGTTGTTGCCGTTTTTCCAAAACACGGCCTATGGCATTATGTGGTAAAGCAGCGAACTCCCAGGAAGGATATTAGGCTAGCAGTGCTTGCGGCAATGACCTGCGGTGCTTCTGAGAGCCAACCCGAGGTGTACAAACCACATTTGAGCACCGTGCCAAATCCGCTTCCTGGTTGCCCGTCCTTGCAAACCACGGATACTGCATAATTATGGACCGACAAGGGATTGCCAAAACCTAAGGACCAATAGCATCCATGCAGCAAACTGCCTCGTAGGAGACAAAAAGAGGAGTAATGACAAAGTCGAAAATCCTCAAGATAATAACATTATCAACAACCAATGACCACCGATCAGCTAGGGGATAAGTCTATCCCGAGGCTGATCAAAGCAAATCACCGGGTACTTACAGTTTTTCATGGATAAAACTTTCGCAACAACTCCACATTGTAGGAATTCGCCAATTCCCGGCCGTCTTCAGTGGCTAACCGGACCGCCCCGGATCGAGATACTGAGACCACCTTAAAGGAGCCCTCCCACCGGGGAGACAGCTTATGCAACTCGGCATGCGTCTGAACTCTACGCATGACCAGGTCGCCCACTACCAGTGTTCTCTCAGAAACCCAGGTGGCATGGTATCGCCTGAGGCTTTGCTGGTATCGGGCGGCGCGAAGGGCGGCCCGGTCACGAATTTCTTCCAGGAGGTTAACGTCTTCTTGCCGGATGTCTTCATGGCCTTCCTCGCTGAAAACCGAGACGCGCGGAGAGCCGAACGACAGTTCGGAGGGGAGAACAGCTTCCGCCCCATACACCAAGAAGAAGGGCGTCTCGCCAAGATGCTTACTGGTGTGGTACGGAGCGACCACAACACAACCGGAAGTTCTTCGATCCAGCGCGCCCCCCACTTGTGGAGTCGATCAAACGCTCTTGTCTTGAGGCCCTTCAACACCAATGCATTGGCACGCTCAGCTTGACCGTTACTCTTGGGGTGAGCGACCGAAGCAAAGCATACTTTGGTGCCCATCTCATTGCAAAATTCCAGGAATGCCGCACTGGTGAACTGAGTTCCATTATCGGTGATAATGCGGTTGGCGACTCCAAAGCGGGTGAATATCCCATGCATAAATTTGACGGCAGCGGAAGCCGTAATGGCACGTACTGCCTCAGCTTCAACCCACTTAGTGAATTTGTCGATGGTGACGAAAAGATGGGTGAAGCCCCCCGTGGCCCACGGGAACGGACCCAGGATATCCAGCCCCCAGACCGCGAACGGCCAAGAGAGCGGGATGGTTTGCAGAGCCTGGGCTGGTCGGTGGACTTGCTTGGCGAAGAACGGCAAGCCGATGTCCTCACCGGCTTCGCAAGCATCTGGAGGCGATGAGGCCAATAAAATCCTTGGCGAAACGCTTTGCCGACTAGCGTTCGGTCGGACATATGGCTCCCGCACATGCCTTCATGGATATCAGAGAGCAGGGCGCTTCCCTCTTCCCGAGTGATGCACTTCAGTAGAATTCCATTTCTGCTCCGGCGGTATAGGTTCCCATCCACCAGAGTATAGCACTTGGCCTTGCGTGCTATCTTCTCAGCTGAGGCATCATCGTCGGGGATCACTTGGTCCCGCAGGAAGGCTAGGATCGGATCCATCCACTGATCTTCCCGGCCAAGTGTGGCGAGCACTCGGTGTTCGCCGGGCACTTTTTGGGCCAAGCATTTCCCTGGCAGCATCGGCAAAGACCGCCGCCTTCCCTCTGGACTTGGAAATTTGAGGTAGACGCTGCCTTCCCTCCTGAATCGAGGTGTGGGCAGAAGCGTCACCTTCCCCACCTGAGTCGAAGGCCGCGACGGCCATACCATCGTCCCCTCCTGAATCGGGGGCTGCGACAGCGACACCATCGTCCCCTCCTGAATCGGGGGCTGCGACAGCGACACCATCATTCCCACCTGGATCGTGGGCTGCGATGGACGGTCGCGATAGTCTCTCTTCGAAGACTCCGACCGGGACAGAAGCCCTTGAGGACGCAAGCTGCGAGAGCCCATCCGCCAGGTGATTATCACGCTGGGGGATATGAATATATCCCAATCCTTCAAAACGTCGTTCCATTTTTCTGACCTCCGCCAAGTACGCTGCCATGGTGGGGTCAGGGCATTGAAATTCTTTCCTCGCTTGATTGATGACCAGCAGGGAGTCGCCCCTGACTTGGAGACGCCGGATGCCTAGCACCGAGGCAATACGCAATCCTGCCAACATGCCTTCATATTCGGCAATATTATTAGTGGCTTTAAAATCAAGAGCAACAACATACTGAAGAATGTCACCAGTCGGGGAGACTAGGATAACACCAGCCCCCGCGCCCTCCAGCCTGAACGAACCATCGAAGAATAAGGTCCATGGAGGCGGCGCGGGGGTTTCTTCCGCTCCAGGAGTGGCAGAAGTCCACTCGACAACGAACTCCGCCAACTTTTGACTTTTGATGGCAGTGCGGGGGACAAACTTAAGGTTGAACTCTCCCAGTTCCACTGACCACTTGGCAATGCGACCTTCTGCTTCACGGTTGAACAGGATTTCTCACAGCGGATAGGCCGTGACCACATTAACTTCTCACCCCTGAAAATAATGCCGCAGCTTCCTAGACGCCACCAGGACTGCATACAGCATTTTTTGAGCTTGAGGATATCGGGTTTCGGCTTCATGCAACACCTTGCTAACATAGTAGACTGGCCTCTAGACACCTTCCCTCTCCGCCACCAGCATAGCGCTGACCACTTCAGGAGTAGCAGCAATATACAAAAGCAACGGTTCACCTTGTGCAGGGGAAACCAACACTGGAGGAGAGGTGAGGTACCGCTTCAAGTCTTCAAAGGCCTCCTGGGCTTCATCAGTCCACTCGAAATGGTTAGTTCTCTTCAACAGCTTGAACAGGGGTAAGCTTCTTTCTCCCAATCGGGCGATGAACCGCCCGAGGGAGGCCAGACGGCCGGTCAGGCATTGGACCTGCTTAAGTCACGCCGGAGGCTTCATATGCTCAATTGCTGCTATTTTGTCTGGGTTGGCTTCAATACCTCGGTTAGATACCAGGAACCCCAGTAATTTACCGGAAGGAACGCCAAACACACACTTTTCTAGATTCAACTTCAGGCAATTCTTCTGAAGATTGGAGAAGGTTTCCTCCAGGTCTTGAATCAAGTCTTCACCTTTTTTGACTTTCACAACCAGATCATCAACGTACACTTCAAGATTCTGCCCTATCTGTGGACGAAAAGTAATGTGCATAGCATGTTGGTAAGTAGAACCAGCATTCTTTAAACCAAAGGGCATCCTAATATAACAATAAACACCCATAGGGGTTACAAAAGAAGTTTTCTCTTCGTCTTCCACCGCCATGCTAATCTGATGGTACCCAGAGTACGCATCCAGAAAGCATAGCAATTCACAACCTGCCGTGGAGTCAACAATGAGATCGACTCGCGGCAAGGGATAAGGATCCTTCGGGCAGGCCTTGTTGAGGTCGGTGAAGTCGACACATATTCGCCACTTCCCGTTGAACTTTTTAACGAGCACAGGATTGGCAAGCCACTTAGGGTGAGTGACCTGCCTGATGATTCCTGCACCCAATAATTTCTCCACCTCCTGCCGAATAGCATCTTGCCGCTCCGGAGCTTGCCGCCGGATCTTTTGTCAACCCAAGGCGCTTGAGGCGTTGCCAAGCGGTGCTCGATCACCTCCCAGGGACCCGGTCATATCGAATGGTTGCCAGGCAAACACGTCGGAATTACACCGGAGGAAGGTGACGAGCGCGTCTTCCTATTTGGCGTTGAGGCTGGCGCCAATGTTGACAGTTTTGCGGGGCTCGCCCTCACTCAGGGCGACCACCTTAACCTCACCAGCAGAGCTAGGCGAGGCGTGGTCCGAACTGAGGGCTCCGGCGGGTGGCATCAAGACGCCGGGACAGGTGGCACCACTCATATCAAGCGCGAACTTATGATAGCGCAAAGCTTTAGACTGGTCCACTTGAATGGTTATGGGGCCGGCAGGCCCTGACATCTTCACCACCATGTATGCATAATGGGTCACCGCCATGAACTTGGCCAGCGCCGGTCGGCCAAGCAAGGCATTGTAGGGGAGATCAAAATCAGTGACTTGAAAGTCCACCAACTTGGTGCGATAATTATCCCTTTCTCCAAAAGTGACGGGGAGACGCACCTAGCCCACGGGGATTGCACTAACCCCCGGGGCTATTCCAAAGAAAGGCAACGATGGATGCAGATCCTGCCGCGGGATTTGAAGAGCCAGAAATGCCGTAGAGGACAGGATGCTGAGAGAACTACCTCCATCCACCAACACACGACCCAGCCGGACATTCCGGACTGTGGGCGACACCACAATCGGGAGATGCCCTGGGCCGGTGGCGCAATCAGGGTGGTCGACCTAACTGAAGATGATCATCTCCTCCGACCATTTCAGCATCCGACGCGACCCTGAACCTGACCCCGTGGCGCACACTTCCCTCTTCAACCGCTTGCAAGCGGTATTAGAGCGAAGAGCGGATGAACCGCCATAGATATACGCCAGGGTATGATCCGCTTGCTGGAAAGCCAGCGGGGCGGGGTCTTCACCACGATCACCATCACGAGGATGACGCTCATCGTCGCAAGAGCGACGCTCCTTGATCTAGCGCTCCACCATTCGGTCCACGACCTGATAATTGTCCAGGTCATGGGTGTCAGTTCGATGAATTAAGCACCAAGGCCATCTCTCTCTCCGCCCGCGGCGATGGTTCCCACGACCGCGGCGATTATCGCGCCGGTCACGGCGATCATCGCGCCGATCGCGGCGATCATCGTCTCGTCGGTCACGGAGATTGCCGCGCTGATCACGGCGGTCGCTCTCCGGCGACCCAGAGTCATCACGGTCACGCTCGGCGGCCAAGACCCGCCGGGTCTCTCCTGCCTCGCGCTTCCGTGCCTTCTTGCTTGACGGGCCGGAACCCTTCGAGGTCCCGGCTTCATCTTTACCTCGGCCACCCTGGGGACCAGATCCTGGTCCCCTCGCCTCTGCAGCCCGCGCGCACTTATGCGCGAGGGAAAACAACTCAGAGGTGGTGCTGATAGTACGGCTGGCCATCTTCTCCTTCATCTTGCGGTCGCGGACGCCTCTTCGAAAGGCGATGACGACCGATTGCTCCGAGATATGGGGGATCGTGTTGCGGCAATGGCAGAACCGTCGGATGAAATCACACAACGACTCCCCTTATCTTGTTCGGGGCATGCAGATCATCCTCCCCGCATTTGCGAAGGAGCCACCGAAGTTAGCATTTAAGAGGTCAAGATGATTCCTCCCACGAGTGCACCGACCCTCGCGGGAGGTTCAACAACCAAGAACGGGCAGAGCTCGTCAAGGCCGTTGGGAAATAATTGGCCATAACTTTTCCAGACCCGCCGGCCGCTCGTACCACCGTTGTATAAATTTGCAAAAACTCCTCCGGATTGGTAGTGCCGTCGTAACTTTCTATAGATAACAGGCGGAACTTTTCAGGCCACTCCACATGGTGTAACCGCCGGGAGAACGCCTGATATCCAACACCATAAACAGAGCCCGGCCGCCCACTGGGAGCTCGGCCCGGAGAGCGAGGGATAGGACTCTCCGCTGAGTCGGAGGAACTTCCATCTTCGGAGGCCACCCGCTTGCCGCGCCCGCTCTCGAGTGGGCGGCGTGGCTTCTGATCACAAGATCGCCGCCACGGCGGATTCGTCAAGATGACTCCTTAGGTCCCCACGGTTCCTTCGAACCGGGACCGCTGCGCTGCGCCTCTTCCTCGCCTGCCCACTGGCCAGACGCCGCCACCAGGCGGCTAGAGCCTGCGAGCCCCGGCCAGCATACTGGGTGGTGGAGTACCACCGATGCTCTACCGGGCGGGGGGCCCTACTCGAAGTTGGGCTGCACCGACAAGGCCGGCAAGATCCTGTAGCCACGGAGTGGTCGGGGAGTCTCCTGCAAGTTCCACTGGAGGGTGGTCCAGGAGGAGACGAGCTGCATGTAGATTTTGAGCCGGGGTGGCCGCTTCCATGGCCAGCCGGCGTCGCACCGGATGCCCCGCCGCCGCCACGGGAGCATCGCCAGCACCCTGCGGGGGTGGAGTGAGACGGTCTTGCGATCGACGAGATTGCCGGGACACACTCTGAGCATGGCCCGACACCTCTCCTTCCTGATGCTGCGAACCCTCCATCTCCAGATGCACGGAACTGAAAGAAAACACCAAAACTCGCCGGAGAGATGATCGGAAAAACCAACTACTGTCCCCTACAGCGCGCCTGCTTGGCGTATTCCACATGACAGGCCCGAGCCTCTGAGCCGGGTTTAGTTCGATAGGGGGGTGGCTTTGGTAATTGGCAAACCCTAGCAGAGGAAAACCCCAGTACCTCTCACACTAACGAATTCTAGTGCCCCTTCAATTTGATGAACACAGATTTTTACCTGTGTTCAGGCCCCTCCAAGAAGGGTATGACCTTAAATCTGCTGATTTTGGATTGAGTATTTTGGGCTTGGTTACAGAGCTTACTGATGACCAGCTCTTCTGTTGAGCTTCTTTTTTCTTCTTTCTCGTTTTCGACCCCCCTTTCCCCGTATGCTCTCAAGTGCCCTTATATGCACGGGCTTACATGGGTCAGCTAGAGGAGGGATCGTCATCATGCTTATCTTACATGCATTTACTTCGCCTTTATGCGCTGTCCCGTTCCTTCAGCCCTAATCAATGCCAGCGCATGCCTTCGCTCGGTTCTTTCGGAATGTGACCCCTCTGCGACGGGTAGGTATGAGGTGTCAGACGAACGGGCTTGTAGCAGAATTCCTTGGAATCGACGTGCCTGGTACAGCAGGCCTGTCTCTGACACGGTACGTCGGGGAAGGAGACTTCGGGACGAAGCCACCACATCCCACCTTTTTGCATGGCAGCGGAATGAACAAGGCGTGCTCGCCCACCCGCCACGTGGACTGGGCGCCGAGTGAGCAGGGCATGGCCGCCCACCTGCTCGCCCGCGCGCCATGTGGACCGGCACCGGTGGGCGTGGCGTGCTCGTCAAGCGCCGCCCGAGCCGCCACGTGATCGGGCGCCGCGAAGCAGCGGCGTAACCGCCCACTCGCCGCCGCGCGCGCCACGTGACCGGCACGGTGGGCGGGCGTGCTTTCGCCAATCGCCCGCCAAAGCCGCCACGTGGGGGCGCCCGTGAGCGGCGCGGCCGCCACGCCGCGCGCCCCGTGGATCGCACCGGTGGACGGGTGTGCCGCCAATCGCCGCCGAGCCGCCACGTGGTGGCGCGCCGCGAAGCAGGCGTGGTCGCCACTGCCGCTTCGCGCCCCGTGACCGGCACGGTGGGCGGGCGTGCCGCTTAATCGCCGCCCGAGCCGCCACGTGGATCTGGCGCCGGGCGAGCAGCGGCGTGGTCGCCACTGCCGCCCGCGCCACGTGATCGACGTCTCAGAGACGGGTGTAAACACCCACCCGCCTGCTAGATTGCCACGTGGGCCACGCATGCTTTTGTGCGGCGAAGAGGGTACCCTGGCGTAAAGTACGCCGACATCATCACTATCGAATGACTTTCTATCGCCACCAGAACCAATTCTAATTATAAAAAAGAACCGATTCTAATGTACATTCCTGTAGTAGTTTGTTGTATTAGTTGGTTATTTGCCTTGCATGTGTGCATGTCCGCATGGACTTAGCTAGGCATAATGAGTTAGTTTTCATGCAGTTTTGTATGTGGGAGTCAACAGGATAGTGGTGCGAGTTATTTACGAGACAGTTGTTGTCTACTGTCGGCATACTTTATGCCGGGGTACCCTCTCCGCCACGGTCAGGAGGGGCCACAAGTGCCGAGCGTGTGACTGACGCGGTGGGCTATCGAGCCTCGGCGCCGAGACGGATCGGGCCGCGTGGCGGCCTAGCGAGTAAGTGGCGATCAGCCTCGATGCCAGCGATCGAGCCGCATGGTAACTGGCGAAAGCGGCGTCGACAGCCTCGACGCCAGAGCGCCGCGTGGCGGCTCGGTGGCGGCGGCAATCGAGCCTCGACGCTAGGCGATCCGACCGTGGCGACCTTAGCGAAAGGTGCAGCGATCGAGCCCTAACACCGTGCAACGCGTCGTGTGGCGACTGGCGGCGTGCAGTGACCGAGCCCCGACGCCGGGCGGCCGGGCCACGTGGTCGGCCGGTGGAGTCAGAAGGTACTCGGGGGTCCACTGTCGGTTAGGCATGGAGGCGTACGTCGAAGGAATTGGGGAGCTTCGCCTCGAAGTCTTCTCCCCCGACACACCGTGTCAGAACCATTGAACGCGCATGGCTCTGCTGACGGCAAGATAGCTTATCCCTCTGTCGTCCTGCACCTAACCCGTCGTATACAAATCGCTTCCCGGGCGAACTGGGCGGAGTTGGACGATGTGCAAAGAATGAGGCCAGGGAGTGGGACTACAGCGACTAGTGTAATAAATGAAGTGTAATCAGTGTGATGTCATCCTTTCCACTTGCCCGAGCCAGCCCGGCCTATATAAGGGAGCTTCGATGCATGGGGGAGGGGGATCGAGAGACAAGGACTCGACACTTGAACGAAAGAGAGCACGGAGAAGAGCAGAGAAGAGAGAGCTCGAGAAGACAGAGCAGAAAGGGAGATAGAGTGAGGATCGAGTGTTTGTAATACACTCAAAACACATTAACAGAAACAGAAGCAGGACGTAGGGCTGTTACTCGCATCGAGGGCCCAAACCTAGGTAATATCGATGTGTTCTTGGATTTCTGTCTGTGTGGATCCCTCGGGAAACCCGTAGGTGTCCTTCTGCGAAGACCCCCTCTATCAAACCCCAGAGAATAACTGTCAGGTGAAACACGCCGACATCTACCCTTGTGTATTCATTTGTATTTGTTAGCTTCGGTTAGCGTGAAGCAAGGAGAGAAATAACAGAAAGAAGTAAAGCTCGGGTCTCAAATATATAAATTCAAATCGTCTGTGTATGCTGTACTAGTCAAAGATCATATTAGTATATACAGTAGCAATATAGATAAAATATCAACTCTGTACATAATGAAATAATAGTAAACGACTAAATTTGATTGATAAATAGATTGTGTAATAGCCTTATGGTTGACTTTACATATATTATGTCTTGCAGGGTTTTATTTACTAAATAAACCACAACAGAATGGAAACTTTAGTAAACAGTCCATCTCCAGAGGTGGTGCTGACTCCTCTCCAACTGATTGATTATTATTGCAAGGGTGAGCATATAAAGTACTCAGCAAGTTGTGCACAAAATGCAAATCTAGTATAACTATATCCAAGGCTTAATCCAAAGAATAGCTGACATGGCATCTTTTGCATAAAGCAGTATTTGCAATCAAATGCGATAACAGATTAAAATAAATGGTAAAACAAATGGCTACATAATAAGATTCTTAGATAATTCTCATGCTTCACTCGCACACAACCTAATCCAATTCCTTTTCTTGGCACATAGCGCATTCCCAAGTTTTATTTTATAAAATCTAACCCTTATGTGAAATTTCTAAGCATTGTGCATAATCGAGGACATGGCTATTCGAATAGGTTTTGCACTCTGTTGAGGTTATACACTTTATCCACAAAATATGATTATTCTTATAATGTCGGCCATAACATGTACTTATCGATGTGTAACTAATAAGATCATAACAAAACCTTTCAAAAATTCTATCCAAACATAGGCACTCCTGATAAGTCTAGTCTTACTATTTACTCTCGTACAGAGCAGAAGAATAGGAGGGACTTAACATTGGACTGAAAACAATAACTGTTCAAAATATGAAGCAACTACAACGCACACCTTCTCCAACCGTGCACACAACTTAGTTTACCTCATGAGATATCATATGTTAAGATTCGATAACATACTCAGTTAAGTCTATCCCATTACATACATGTGGTTTTATGATTTAGCCCAATTCAATGGCTTACAAGGTTAGGTCCTTAACTGATTGAGGCATGACATCCAATTTACTTATTTGATTTAACCATTATCAACCGATTCACAAAGAATCATTATCCCAATATCACACAGATCCACCATGACACATAGCCACTTGTTACTTACCTCAGTCCAAATCATTTACCAGCCTAGTAGATTCTTATGCATCACATGCCATTAACATCATCATCGTGTGACTGCGCATAACACCCTTTTTCATAAAATATGTTCCATAGACAATTACTCATATTTGAATTTGAAGTTTCAAAATGATATTAATAACTCGTTTCATGGCTAAGTATACTAACCATGTTCTAAACCAACCCACGTTGGTTCATATTAGTGATCAACTATTAATTATCCATCCTACGATGATAAATTATCGTGGCATAGCAAATGAAAAGATATGTATAATTCAAATGGGTTGCATAATTAATTCCCAAACAATTTAAATAGTTGATAATTTAAATTATCATGTAATAGTTTAAAACTAAATAATATTTATAAATTGGATTCAACATGATCAAAGCACATCTTTATTTGGAATAATTCTTGATCTTGAGTCAATTATTCAACTTCGTATGATCCCGACACTTCAATGTCAAAGTGAAACGACCAATGAAAAGCAAAATAACTATAAAATAGAGACAAAACTAACTCCAAAAATCAAAATAAACATACTAGAATGTAGCGCTCGATTTTAGATAAATTTAAGAATTTGAACAGATTTAATCAGAGTTCGTATGAAGAAGAATGGACTCTTGGAAGATTTATCAGATAAATATATCCTAAAAATTGAGAGGAAAAGGAGAATATTCCAATAATATTCCTATTTGAGAGACTAACAAGTGTGCTTAGGGATTTTTTTATTTCTTTTTAACTTACAAAATTTCAAAAATTAACCAGAGACTAACATGTGGGCCCTTGGACTATGGACTAGGTCCACGGATACAATGCATGGTTTATGGTGAACTCAGTGTATGGCTTGACTCACTAACATATAGGTCTCATATGTGATAGACATGACTCATGGTGGACTTAACCTATCCAGATCCGATCTAGACTTATGCTTGTGTGGTGCTAATGTGGCATCTATATGGCTTTAACGTGTCTTGCCATGTCAACTGATTTCACCAGGGACGAAGATGGTGAACCGTGATAGACAATGGGTAACTCCTGCGAATGGCAAAAAAGCTAATGGTGAGTTTTCCATGGATACAAAGTAGTGTGCGAATGGCAAAAAAGCTAATGGTGAGTTTTCCATGGATACAAAGTAGTGCAAACTGACATGGACAACTTCATGAACTCAACAAACACCGGCACAGGAACCAATAGTCACCGGTAACTGCACTACAGTAATGATAGCAAGAGCTTCACCGACATCTCCTCTAGAACAACGAGTCATACCATTGGGTAGTTCTTGACAAGGTGAACATGATGATGTGTCATGGTGATTAGTGACCGGTGACGAGTGGCGGTGGTGACAACCATCATAGTGACAACAACCTCCGATGATGAGAGAGTGTGTACTAGGTAGAACACAAGATGGTGAACCTAAGAATAAATACCAAGAAGATAAAGACTCACTAATGGCGGTGCTCAAAGAAAACCTTAAATCCGGATCAACATCATCGAATCTCATCAATTAGGTGTAGGGCTTTAGACGAGGAACTCCTAGCGACTATGGTGTGCTACTTATAGTGGTCTTGGCATGCTTGTATCATGAATCCAACATAGACACAATGACATGTGTGACATAGACTCAAAGTCCATCGTGATGATGAGGAACATTGTCCTGATAGGTGGGCCATACCTTTCAATGGTACAGTGCAGCGTGGTGCGGCAAGGCTACGTGTGAAAATGGTCTAACATGGCGTGGTGGTTTGACAGACCAGGCTAAGAGGAAATGGGTTGGGTTTCGACCAAAAGGTAATTATAGTATTTATTTAGTTTTCTTATTCGAAAATACATGAAGTGCAAAGGAGCTCAAACAAAATAGCAAATAGACTCGAACAATTCCTAGAAAAATCTAAAAAAATACTTCCAAGCATAAGAAATACAAATAAAATAATTTTGACAATTGTTCATTTGAGTATTAATAAAATTAAAATATTTTTTATTTATGAAAGTCCCATATTAAGCTTTAATTGGAAATAAAACAGTGAAAAATTTTAGAGGGAGAAACTACTCAAAAAGATTTTTAAGGAGATAAAAATTGGGATATTACATTTGCCAAGCTATTGCGGTTGAGCACTATGGTGACCCGCATAATTATCTCAAAGTAATAACAATGGCACCACCATTACTCTAAGATAATTACATTGATCTCGGTATATTAACTAACAAAATATTGGGAGCCCCTGATATTTTATCAGTTAATACACCATGTTCAGAGTGTTCTAGCAGAACAATAATTAGAGACTGAATGGAAACTTATTACAACCATTGCCACACAGGGCTAAGCGTCTGGTACATAGTTAACCTCACGTAATATCCCAACTCCCAAGTACAACAGGTATTTATCTAGTGGATATATGGAAGCTGTCATACGGTCCACTACTCCACCAGGTACTCTGGGTAGTCCTCCTCATAACCATGAACCTGCGAGTGATCCTCAACCCATGCCTCGCAGGCATATCCATAGAGATCCATGTCCCAACCGGATACCTAAACATCGGTACGATTTTCTAAGTAAAGGGGGAGTTAATCAAGAGTGAGTACAAAGAGTACTTAGCAAGCATTAATAATGACAAAATGTATGGCATGAAATGTTTCCACAATTTTCTCATATCCTTTTACTGGATGTAGGGTTTTATTAAGGAAACAATTGCGTTGTCGATTTTTGATTTAGAAAGTTCTACTAGCACTTCAATATGAGATAGACTTAGCTTCTGTAGCCTCCAATCCAAGAAATAGGTGTGAATTCATGATTTTGACCCTACGTAGGTTTGTATCACTTTACCCATAGTAATCTCGACATCTATTGGGACCCCAGAATATTTATCACAACTCAGATATTAGATCTCAAACCCTGGTATCTAACGAGTTGTGGTGTCCTCGACCGTTCCCCATCCACTCGTAGCATACCAATTGTATTATGCCTTCCACACAATAATGATACTCATCTCATGACGTTTAAATATAGCGTCCCAGAATGTTTAGCCCACAACTGCCTTCCAAATCAGGGTCTCATTGAGCCTTCCGACTTACCCGGCTTCCCACTCTTAGTTATCTACTCATACCCAATGTGAAGATCGCAACACCTTCTAGGACAACCTTTTTCTGATCGTTTCCACACACTATAGTTGATGCGAGAATATATGGTTCCTTGCCTGAGTGTAGTGGGTTAACCTTATATTCTAACTTATGTAGAGGGCCCCACTAGCTTACTACCTTCTCATCGGCACCCTATACCTACCTCAATTATATATGTTTGTTAACTCTTCATAGTTAAACAAACTATCCCAGATCTCCCAAAGAGATCTATTAATACAATAATCAATTCTATCCATCTCGATTCCTAGATTATAATTTTCAAGGAAAAGGATTTCCCTATGCATCGGGTGATAATACGTATAAGATAATACATTTAATTGAAATTATTACAAATATGTTCAAGAAATGCTTGCCTTAAACAGGGTTGAAATACTCATCCTCACTCGAATTTTGAAGGTGATCTCTTGCTTGATTTATGTTGCACCCCAAAATTTTGGGATATTGTAATTCAGATTGTTGTTAAATTATTACGTATTTTACAATGTCCAACTTTTCTCTCACTTATGTTAAGTTTTATGCATTTACGCGACATAGTTTATTCTGCGTCGAACGTTAAAATTTTTTGGTCACGGGTTTACTCGACCTACCGTACTGTTTTCTTATTTTAATTATTATGGTTATTGTTAGTAGTATTGTTTATTTCTTTATTTATTTATCTATATACATTTATCCTCCTTTTTGTCCTATTCAAATTTTAATGTTAGTATTGTTATTATTATTTTGCTGATTCAAATTTATTTATTTACTAGGCTGTTTTTGGCCTTAAGGGCTGGCCGAACCCTAGCATCCTCATTCTTATCCCTCTAAGCCGCCACTCTCTTGCTTCCTCCCTCACCCCATCTCTAGTGCAGTCGCGTCGACCGGTGACATCCCTTCTATCACCGTCGCAGCCTTCTCCTGCCAACACCTCCCCATTACTCCCCTCTCGATGCCGCCAGCCCCTTCTTCCCCTACACCGGCGCAGTCGCTCCTCCCTGCCTCACCGCCTCTCTCACCTAGATCCATCATTGGCTCCTCTTCTCTCGGTGCCACCGTCGGTTCCTCTTTTGTCGGTGCCACCATTGGCCCCCATTCTATTGCATGGCCCCACTGGCCCTCACCATACCACTCAAGTGCCAGCTCGTCATGCGGTTGCATGGCATCCATGCTGTGAGAAGCCACTTCTCCCTCCCCTTATTTTCTTCTATTGTGATGTGCTTGATTAATTTGTATGATTATCTGTTTTCATTTTGAGCTTCTCTCTCACTGGTTGATGATGATTTGTGGGTAGTTACGCTCGTGGTTGGCAGTGTTGTGATGACACCCGGGGACTTCCCATATGCCGGGGAGTACGAGGGGTTGTCGGGCACGCATAGTGCTACCCTATTGTGACCATTTTTTGAGACCACTAGTATTTTCGAGCCTGCTATCGACTACCCTCTTTACTTCCTTTGTGCATTATGTGATCCTAAAGTTAGCAAAAGAATTGCATGTGTGTGCAAACCTGGGAAAGTGGGGGTTTGATGGGGATGGGGTCATGCTAGTGATGGGTTGGCGGTGATGCGTCGGTACCTCCTTGTTCTTCCTCCATTGACTGGTTGGAGCTCCTTTGGTTTGGACTGCTCCTTGCTCCTAGCTTGCTTTGGGCTTGCTCCTGGCTTTGTCGGATTCGATGGCTTTAGTGAGAAGGATGTGTATGGGGGAGTATACTGGTGTCTAGTTTCTATTCCCCCTTCTTTCAAGTAAGCTTGATCATCTTTTTATTGTATGAGATATTTTTGCACTATTCATATATGGCTACGGTTGTCCGACTATCAGCAGGTTTGCATTTTATCAGATGATGAAACCCATACTAGCGAGAGGTGCCAACCGGTCTCGAACGGTCAATGAGCGTTTTCTAATCGCATGTGGGTTAGTCGGCAATTAAATTATCTCCTAATTTCTTATATGTCTATCTCTTGTTTGTATTTGTTGTAATTAACGGTTGCAGGTGGTCGACATCGAAGGTCATCTGAAGACTGCTATAGTTGTAAGCCACATGTAAATGTTTTGTATTTTATTCAACGTTCTTAACAATTTGCACATGATTGTTGTACAAAATTTTATTTTCATGTGCTTTATTGTTGGATCAATAAAATGATGTTCACATTTATTTAGGCTTTAGTTAATTACATTATTATTCTGTTTACATGTCCTTTTAATCTCGTTAAGTTTTCGGGTTAGTTCAAGCACCAAGTCTTGTGTGTGTTATCTGTTCTTCTTTTTCTAACAGTTCTCACAAGTGTTCGTATGTGAGTTGAGTCCACGGGATAGCATCAAGTAATCCAAACCAAGGTTTCAAATTTCATTTCCAGATCACATCTCGTAGGAGGCCGAAATCCTAAATTTCAGCAAAATTTTAGAATTTCGGCCAAAATTTGGACAAATTTGAAATCCAGTAAATTTGGAACCAAAATTTTGGTGACTTTCAACCTCCTATGAAATGGTCTCCTGTGGCTAGAAAAAATTAGAAAAATATAAAAAAAATCGTACAAGCATTTATCTACATTTTCTATCTGTTTGAATGCAAAATACTAAGTATTTGCAAAGTGCAAACAGATATGCTTGAAGTGCACAATGAACTAGGTAACAAAATTCATTAGTCCCCAAACTTTAGTATCTCTTTCTAATATTCATTCAAGAATGTGCGCTACCTCACCTATGATAGGACGCATAATTAGTAAAATGAATGAGTATTTACTGAGTTTCCCAGACCCAAGTTTCTCTTTCTTATGACTCCACCCAAAGTTATACGTGTGAAGCAAGAAAAAATGTATATAAATGAATCATTTAAGCTATTGATTGCTTTCACAAGCATCAATATTTATATTATGCTCAATCAAAACTATCAAATTTGACACAAACTCAAGTTCATGATAGATATCAATCCTAACTAGGAGTTTTTAGGTCAAGCAATCATAGTCAAATTCTTGATTACAAGCATAACTGGATGACAAACCATCTAGCCGGTTACCACCTACTATCTGAGTCTTCGAGTTCCTTCTTCACATCTTTAGTAAGGTTTGAAACTCTAACAAATAGCAATGAAGATACAACGTACCTTGGTGCCAAGCCCAAAAGCTTTTTCCTTAGAACGGGAAAAACATGTATATGCATGCATAGAGCAAACACGCTCTTATAATTCAGTTCAAAAAGCAAATTTGTACATGTATTTTTTTGTAAAATTTTCTCATGTATTCCTTATAAAATAGTATTACAATTCTCCACAAAACATTTGGAGTGAAATCCTGTCCTAAAAACATCAAAACCTGTTCAATTTCTAGCAATTTTGGTTCAAAAAGGCGAAATCTCAGGCAAAATTTACTGAAATCACTGTAGCACACAGAAATTTTCAAAATTTTTTATTCCGCTGAGATTTAGAATCTGGGCCAAAATTTTTGAAATTTGAACAGGGTTTTGAACCCTGATCCCAAGAGAGATGTCGCCGCTATCATTGGGATGAGAACGAGAGGTCTAAGAGTGAAATACCCCCCTTGGGCCCAATCACCCCAGCCCAACCCATCCCCCTTCTCCCCGGCCCGTTCGGCTGCCCGCCTTGAGCCCTCTTTCTCTCTCCTCCTGGCTGCGCCCCATGGTGTCTCCTCGGCTGCTCCCCAGCCCACCTACCCAGCCTGGCCGCGCCCGTCTCCTCGCCTCCCAGGCTCTGCTGCCGTCGTCGCCCGCCTCGCGCCACACATTTCACGCCCTGCCTCCATGCCCCCTCCCTTGTCCCCTCCACTTCTCCTGCCGCCAGTCGCACCCTCGTGCCCCGCCCACACCCCACTGCACCCTCGCCGGAGCCCAGCTCCCTCTCTCCTCCCTCGCCCGCTATTTAACCCCCCCACCCATGTTTTTCCCCACACTAGACTCCCCGTGGTGAGCCGCCCCTCCCCCACTCTCTTCTCCCCTCTCGAGCCCCGCTCCGCCACGCTACCCCTCTTCTTCTTCCTCTCCGGCCGAGCGCGACTTGCCTCCCTCTCTCTCTCTGCTCACTGGCACTGCTCTTGATCGTCAAGGCCATCGGCCTCCTAATGCCCGGGCCCTTTGTTAGCAGTGCCCGCCCTAGGCCCATGCATCGCTGGTTGACAAGACGCTGGTCGCACCTATCGACCTGCTTGCGTTTTAATTTTCTGATTTTTTAAAATTTTAATTTTTAATTAAAAATCCAAAAAACCATTTAAAAATTCAGAAAAATTCCAAAAAAATCCCAAAAATGCCCAAAAATATGTCTTCTTGACTAGTTCGAGCCGCTAAGTCCAAAAAATGATCTCCGTTTTACCAAACCAAGTCTCCAAAATTCCCAAAATGCCCCTCAAACCCACTTCTGGCCTTCTTTTCTAATTTAAATTTCGTTTTCTCTCCTTTTTGGGTGTTTTTATTCGTTTATTTACTCGTTTTGTTTTCTCACGCTAGATTCGATGTTGGAGCAGTCTCAGGAGCAATTCTCGAAGTAAGAGCAGTACCCAGAGCCATACCAGGAGCAAGAGCCATCCATGATTGGCCATGACTTCGGCTACTTCTGGCTAGGAGACCCCCCGACCCCGTAAGGCAAACCACACCCTTGAACATGTTAAACCTAGTTCTTAGTATAGTAATATATATTTTCTGATTGCATTATTTTTTTGTATTTTAGAAAACTAAAAAGGAGATAATTTGGAATGACCTGATTAATTAAAACCCACCCCCTTGATAAGCCTGTTGTTACGCCCTAATCCATTTTAACCTTAGGATATAATTAATGAACCACCGTAGATTAGCTGTTAACAATCTTCACTTTAGTTCCATTACTTAAAAGTCCCCAAGCGATGACTCGACGTGCTTTTCAAAAACTACCACGATCAGGGGGACAGTGTTGGGCTGCCCATATGAGGTGGATGTCAGTCTAACCTCCGACCGATGATAAAGCCCACGTGTTGGTCTGGCAGATGGTACTATCGGTACCAGGAAAGGTGGTATAGAATGGGCTGAGTCACTGGCACTTAAGGGCCGACCCTTTTGGGCAAGGTAAATAACTTCAGTTCTCGCTCAATCACAAGTTGGGCCAGTCAGCCCTGTTGACCTGTCCCAATGTAGCTCATTACCTTGTATTTCCCCTTGAAATACCTACGGGTGGTAGCTATCTTTCTCGCTTGAAAGAATGGATAACAGAGCGATTGGGGTGGAACGAGAATGAGGTAGCTATTCTCTGGTTTTCGCAACAGTAGGTATTCATAGTGACCAGATCACATCTCCCGCCTTGGCCAGTGGGTCTTGGAGACTGTGGATTCTCGAAACCTACTGGATAGGGGCTAAAGAGAGGAAATCCAATGAAAGGCTATGATTATCTCGGTCCAGCCGCATGTATTAAAGCTGCATGTCAATCGCGTGGCACTGACGGCCGTAGATATCTTGTGGGTAAAGCTGAGCAACTCTGCAGAGTGATCTAAATGGTATTCAAATATGCCGTGCTTTCGGTAAATAAAGCTGAATTAATTTGGGGTGATTCCTGTAATCGCGCTCAAATAGTTTTAAAAAATTGAACTTGTCATAATTCTGAACCTTGCAAGAAAACCCCTGACACTACTTGATATTGGTTTGTGTTTCAAATGTAATATGAAACTAGAATTTAACTTTTGCATCCACCAGCACTTAAAACCTGTGCCGATTCCTTGTCATTTCCATGCATGTAATATTCAGAATTTTCCGTGTGGTTTGTTGAGTACTGTTGTGTACCCACTCTTGCCTCCTATCCCCCCTTGGATTTTCAAGAAGACGGCGACTTATAGGAGTCTGTAGACGGCGATAGCATCTAGTTTTGGAGGTCTTGGTCTATTTACTTAAGCTTTCCTATGGGTGTTCCTGTATTGTATCTGGTGTAAGTTGCACCCTTTTTGTAAAACTCTGGCCGTTATGCCTTAATTCTCTATAAAGCAGTTAAATTTCGTTCTTATGTCTGGCAATAATTGCTTGGTTTCCTACAGCTAAAATCCTAGGTAGCTATAAATGACAGCTAGTGCATTCCGTTCCATGATATTGTTGTGCTTGCTACTTCTGTTGCATTCTTTTTTTAGGGTTAGAGATGACCCACATAACTCACGTATCATACTCATGCAACACACTCGCACACACGCATGCATGTGCATCCCTCTACACACGCTAAGGAACATATGAACAATGTGCACGCTAAGGAACATATGAACAATGCGCTACATGAAACTCCAATGTGCACTGTAGGTACGTATGAACAAAGCACTGCTAGTTCAAGAGCGTCTCCATCTCCCTCTTCCTCACTATCTTAAAGGGTATTTCAGACTTTTCAACAATAAGTTACACTATCCAACCCATAAAAAAGCCAAGGTGCCAAACAACGTGCCTTGGCTTAAAAGAAAACGGCTTAAAAGCTAATTAAGCCAAAAAGCTGACTTTAAACCAAAAGCCAAAAAGCCTAAGCCGAAACAAACAGGACCTTCTATTGAATGCGTACACATATGTGTACATGAGTGCGCATTCGACGGGAATCGAACACAAGCAGACCGAGCACTTGACGGCAACCCGAGCCAATTAGCTCGCTTCTTATGCGTTGTATTTTGAAAGCGTACTGTATATTGACATTTTCTCAAAATTTTAGTAATAAAATGAGATAAGCATATGCAATTAATGTTGATCACTCCAAATCAGTGCTTAGTTAGACTAAAAGCAAATGAAATTACTATTCACTCCTAAAATTCATGTGTTCTTCGTGTTTCTGCGAATCAAACATTCAATCCTATAAAATTTACATGTGTTTCTATTTCTCTATTTTACATATGTATTCCTATAGTATTTCTACGGTTTTTCTATTTATGTGTTTTTAGAATCCTGCAAATTAAAAGAGGCATCGGGGACAAAATTGAGTGTAACACTCGAGTTCATGCAACCGCTGAGTGAAGTGATGAATAATTAAAAAAACAAATCCTGCATCACGCCGAAGAAAGCATGCCTGCATGTCTGACCTAGCAGTCTTAACGGCATCAAGGATATGAGCAATACTCTGGCAAATGCCGAGCCACAGCTACCCTTCACTCCCCTTTCTTCACATTTCTCAGCATTCTTCGTTGTGGGAATGGGATCAAAGAAACTCGCTTGTAAAGCATAGAAATGTACACGCAGAAAACCAAACAAGTCCCGTTAAAAACAAAAACCCCAGACAAGTATGAGCTGCTAAGTACATGGCTTGCTGCACTGGTTTGCAATTCACGGCAGCAGAGGCTCTGTGACTTCTGTGAGCCTCTTGAGAAAAAGCATGACCTGATCCAGAGGAGGAGACAGACCTCGGGTCGTCTGGACTAGGGTCCGAGGCCTGTGATCAAAATGATTCTGAGTTAGGTTTGTTTTGGCTTAGACTGACTACGTTTTTGGGCCACAAGCCCGGCCCAAGACCCAGCCACACAGGCTGGCTCCGCCCCTGACTTGATCATCATGGATATTCACATCCTGCAGTGCAGGTGGTGTGTTCACCGGAAAATCGTGTAAAATTTCATGCAACATTTTTGTTTGCTGTTTGAGCAATGCTTCTATTCTTTTGTTCCCAATATAAGTTACATAAATTTTAAAATAAACAAATGGATAAGTAATCAATATATTTTATTTATTTATATTTTAATATTTATATAACTTTAAAAAGAAAAACTTAGAGTATGTTTGGTAGGGTTTTAGCTTCATCAAATTTGTGGATCTGGTGAAGCTGGATATTTTCAGCTCCACCAGATCCGTACAGCTGAAGCTGTGAGTGCATTAAGAGTGTTTAGATAGATTATCTTGTTTAGTGTTTAGATGGATTATCTTATTTATATTTTAAACTAAACCTCCAGATCCTAGTTTCATCTAAGATCTAAAATTTATAGACTACACGAATCTGATAGACCTCAAACACACCCTAAATAGGCCCTTAGAAGCCCCTTCCTTGTCGTTATCGAAAGGTAAAATCAAAGGAGCATAAAGAGAGTAACGTCAGTTGCACTAGAAAACGACGGCTCTGCCGGAAAAGCCTCCCCGCCGTTGGTTTCCGCCCACCTCAGCCCGCGCGGCTCGGCGCTGGCCGACTCACGCGCCCGCCAAACCCACATGTCACCTGGGAGGGCCACAACGCGACGCCCCACCACCCGCGCGGCCGCGCAGCGCCTCGCCCGCTTGCTCACCCAAAACCGAGGATTTCCGCGAGAAACCGATGCGCGATCGCCACCCGCCACCGCAAGACCCCAGCCCGCCTGATCAGAAAGGGCATCGCCACACGTGTGCCGTCGTTGGACTGACGCGCAGCGGCCTCTGCCTCTCACCCCGCCGTCCGTGCACGCCACCACCCATGCAGCCGTCCGCCTCGCCTCGCACGCGCGTTGCCTGACCCCACTGCCGCTCTCGCGTGAGGGCGCCCTCCTCTCTCCGTGCTATATAGCGCCCCCTCCGCCCCTCCTAATTCTAGCACCACCCATCGCCCGCTCCGCTCCTCATTTTGCTCCGAGTCGTGGCCGTAGGGTTTAAGCAGGGGGCGAGGTGCGGTTTGGTTTGATCTGATCCGGCTGCGGCGAGATGGCGGCGCCGGCTTCTGCGGTTTCCGGTCCGGGGCTTGGCGGGGCCGTGCGGGCTCCTCGATCGGGCTGCGCGGAGCGGAGGACGCGCGGGGTGCAGCTGCCGTCGCCGTCGCTGCGCTTCGGCCGCAGCAAGGGCTCCTGCTTCCCTCGTAATAATCGGCGGCACCTTCCTCGCTATTTACTCTGGTTAATTATGTCGTCTTCGTCCTTAGCCCGTCGCGTGTCTGGACTCTGGACTCGATCAGGCGTGCCAGGATGCGGCATATGGAGCGATCTTACTTTGTTGGCGTGATAGTGGCTGTAGGTGCCGTTCGCGTCGGCGGTTCCGTGAGGCATGCGGCCATGCGCGTGGCGTCCGCGTCCGGGGAGGTGATTATCCCTGAGGGCGAGAGCGACGGGATGCCGTCTTCAGCTGGTGCGGTTCTGTTCGAGTCTGATGATTTGCAGGTGCGTGATATATCCTGCGCTCAGAATACTGGTACTATCATATTTGCATGGTTCGCTTGAAATACTTGTTTTGTGCTATCTAACGAAATGATACCAAAGAAATGCTGAATTCCAGATGTACGTTGCATTGCGTCCTCTTTCATGCCTCAGTGTCTGCACAACTGCATCTGCGTGCGTTTATTCTGTTTCGTACGGGGATTCTGATCTTGCTAGTACTTTTCTCATGATAATCGAGATCTAGACCAAAAGCCCATATATGAGGCTAGAAAGGATACACGTTGGATGCTTTTGTAACTTTGTGTATCACCGTTCTTCTTCTGAACATTTTGTCTCTTGGACATCGTTCTAGGTACCAGTCATTGATGACGAATCAAGCACGGAGGTTGGAGCTGAAGTTAATATTGGATCTTTTGAGACAACTCAGGGTGCTGAAGAAAGTGATTTTCAAGTCATGAACAAAATCGCCAAAGAATCAACTGCTGAGGAGAAACCACGAGTTGTCCCACCACCAAGTGATGGACAGAAAATATACCAGATTGATCCAATGCTGCAAGGCTTTAAGTACCATCTTGAATATCGGTATGCCTCATTTCCACCCCTGTGCACTTCAAGATATTATGGTCTCTCATAAGACGTAATTGCTGCTTGATGTGTCACGAGACTCCTGAAGTTTATCGCAACTCTTGTATATTCATGGTTCTGAGGACAGGCTGGTTTAGAGTATACAGAACTGGTAACCAAACAAATATCTAGTAGAATGTTTTTTCACAACTGCAATATAAATTACACTCGTTGATAATTACCGATTCTAATTGACCAAAGTGATGTCCATATATGGTATAATGGGCTCTATATTTTTCTTTTTTCCTCTGCCAATTGAACAACTTTGTTTCCTTTCTTTTGTATTGCTGTTATAAGGATGAAACCCATAGATCCATATATACCCTACTCAACCAGCAATCTTATTATGCCTTAATGGATCAAAAACAGATACAGCCTATATAGGAGAATTCGTTCAGACATTGACCAACACGAAGGAGGTTTGGAAGCATTTTCCCGCAGTTATGAGAAGTTTGGATTTAATCGCAGGTAAAACTTCTTTACTACATAAGTATGTATCTCCTTTTCCTATATATGAGCAAATAACTTAATACCTTCCTTCCTCGTCCCATGTAGTGCCGAAGGTATCACTTACCGAGAATGGGCTCCTGGAGCAACTGTATGTTCTTCTGATAGTCTTATCATTTTCCTATGTACTGTACTATACTAGTTCCATTTTTTGAGTTTTTGGCTTTTTTGGTCCCTTGGTCCAATTGTTTTTGCAACTTAGGCCCCCATCCGAACAAAATTGCAAATATAGCCCCCTTCTCGATCATGGAAGGATCGAGAACGTGTCGCCTGCTGTGTTATGGGGCCACAGCATGTAATCTACCGCAGTATGGGAGCACGGTAGGTGCCTGCCATAGCCGAGAAGGGGCCATATTTGCAATTTCATTCGGATGGGGGCCAAACTTGCAAAAAAACAATTGAGCCAAGGGTCCAGAAAAAGATTTGCTTGTCAACTACTTGTGAATAATTACCCTTGGCTATCCTAATATATTTTGTATGGATTTTGTACCTCCCAAATGAATAGCATACCAAAGTTACATAACTAGCTTTATTAAGAATTGACTCCAGCTTCCAATTGCAGTCTGCGGCATTAGTAGGCGACTTCAACAACTGGGATCCAAATGCAAACCGTATGAGCAAAGTACGCCTATGACTTCACATACAGTTCATCTTGTCTGTTTAGATTAGTTTGTATATATTTGATTATCTATTTGACTTAGGTTTGGTATAGATTTCACATGTACTCTAGGGCCATAGATATAATATGAATGCACTTCTCTATTGTCCAAACTTTCTAGTTGAAAGCGCCTATCAAATTCACTGGACTCTGTTCTTTCACTTGACTGCTGCAATGAGTCCACCCACTAGACATCAATGTTGATGCTGCTTTTGTCTTAGGAGGTTGATGATAGTGATTGCACGCATGTTACATATATATTGTTATGATGTAGGTATCTTTTACAGTTTATGTGGTCATATGATAGGAGTAGCCGTGTAGTTTTTACATAATAATTCATAGTTCATGAACCTTAGCTCCATATGATTGAAAGAGTTATGATGCTCATATCCAATATAATTTTTTTCAGAATGAGTTCGGTGTTTGGGAGATTTTTCTGCCTAACAATGCAGATGATTCACCACCTATTCCTCATGGCTCACGTGTAAAGGTAGTTCTTTCTTCTGCTTGTCAAGTGTTTTTGGCTCATGTGCATGTCCTGTATCAGTCAGCAGCTCTTTTGATAGTCAGGTGCGAATGGATACTCCATCTGGGATAAAGGATTCAATTCCTGCCTGGATCAAGTACTCTGTGCAGGCCCCGGGAGATATACCATACAACGGGATATATTATGATCCTTCTGAAGAGGCACTTCTTTTCGTCTTTTGTACTTCTAAAATATTCCTTTATTAGTACTTATGTGCTTAAGCAAAAAGAAAAAAGGAAAAAAGTCTGTTAGCCAACTATCAAAATTCTTTACATGCATATGCAGGAGAAGTATGTATTCAAGCATCCTCAACCTAAACGACCAAAATCACTGCGGATATATGAAACACATATTGGAATGAGCAGCCCGGTATTGCACCTTTGACCTTTATTCCTTAAATGATGCTAAGTATATGCGGTTCAAGTAACTAACATGTGTCGCAATGCTATTTCGGAATTGATAGCTTGGCTTCCTTTTCTAAGAAGATGAGTAATTGCAGTAATAACTTGTCATAAAACTTTCCTACACTACTTGGTTAATAAAATCATAAAATGTAATTCGAGGATAATTTAGAACTTCTTATCCAGGATAATTTAGAACTTCTTATCCAGGAATGTTATTATCTTGATTCAAATATGATGTTTTTGACAGTCAGAGTAAGTGTCAGATTTTTGTTGCAAAAAGCTGGTGTCTATAAACCCCAAAACTTTAGATCTATTATATTGTTGAAACAAAGAAAAAGAAGCCACCACGTTCGCTCTCAAGTTCTAGAAATTACCACATTAATCGAGGGAAAAAGAGTAAGATCTACACCATCTATTTTGGTGGATCCAGTTTATAACAGTGTAGATTAATCAAATATAAATATGATAATCGTTACAGTTGTATAAGGATTTTATTTCCAGAGTTGTATAACGAGTAAAACTACATGTTTAGATATAAACATATGCATTGTGGTATCTAGCTGCACAATTATGTGGGGAATTCTGCTAGTTGATGTGATTTTGAATGTTACATCTGTTGCTGCTATAAGTTTTATATATATTTCTATCATTATAACAACATGTTTGAAACAATGTTTAATTAAATTAAATTAATATTTTTATAAACAGTTGTTATTAGATGTGCTTCTGTTTTTAAGTCTCACACCATGAAATTAGATTGTAGCACAACTATGTCTCCCATCTTTTTACGTTATGTCCTATTGCCAGGTAATTTGTGATATATCCTATCGAACTAAGAAATTGTTGTCTATAGATGTTCTTTCATTAATTCATTATTCTCTTATTTTGTAAATTATGCTTGCTGGTGGCATTATTATATAGACGGATGGATAGTTACTGGTTTCTTTTGTGATCAGGAACCAAAGATCAACACATATGCAAACTTTAGGGATGAGGTGCTTCCAAGAATTAAAAGACTTGGATACAATGCAGTGCAAATAATGGCAATCCAAGAGCACTCATATTATGGAAGCTTTGGGTATGATCTGGATCCATTTTGGTTTTCTTTCTTACCTTTACAGTTTACAGTTTATACCTATTTTAGCTTTAGAAACTCTTATGTGCTTGCAAGCTTTTTCGTCTTATGTATTTCTTGCTTCCTTTCTTCCCTTTTTTTTTATGTGAGAAACTTCTGCATCTTGTTATTTTTCAACTACTTTTTTTCCTGTGCTATTGTTCAGAGTAGCCATCTTATGACTGGTCAAGTTTATTTTGGTATTCTGGAAATGTAAACAATTTGGTTTGGTCTTCAAAAAAGAATTGGGTTTGAATACACACCAGTGTTCCCCTATGCGCTAGGTGCTAGTCTGGCGGTAGACCGGCGCCTAGCAGCACCTAATCGCCACCTAGGTGGGATAAATCGGCCTAGGAGGCTAGGCAGGGGGAGGGGCTAGTGCCTAGGCGCTGCCTAGGGGAACAGGGATGCACACATAACAATAAGGTTACATACATGTTGACTATCTTTGTATAGAGGGTTGATAGTAAGCTCCACCATACTAGCAAGTAGCAATATGACAATGTTATCAATGTTATATTGGCTTCCTTTCCAATGACATGGCCATTGAAATAGCATTCCACTCAATTTTTTTTATTGCAAATGATGTCTTTTTCTATTTTGACAACCAATACTACAGCATTGATTAGTTTTTTGTTACTTTTATTGCAGGTACCATGTTACCAATTTCTTTGCGCCAAGTAGCCGTTTTGGTACCCCAGAAGATTTGAAGTCTTTAATTGATAGAGCTCATGAGCTTGGTTTGCTTGTCCTCATGGATGTTGTTCACAGGTACTTAATAAGTTTTCGATTATTAGCTGATCTGTTATAATACTTCAAATAGTGTTCATTTTGAAGCTGAATACATTTGACATCTTTAGATCAGTTGCCCGATACAATTTCTTGAAATTTTATCTTAGGTCACCCGTTTTATTTCTGTAAGGTCCCCTCTTCCTGCTTTTTTTTGGTTTGTGTGTTGGCAAACAACAGATCAGTTTTGAGTTGATTTAGTGACTATCATGAAACAACTCATTTTTAGTTTGTAATTGTAAAAAAGTTGATGTATAGTATAATACTTTATCGGATTTTGTTTTTATTCTCTTTTATTCAGAATCTTTGCCTATTCATTTGCTGTCATCTTTTATCATGGTCTATTCTTTTGTGACCCACATAAGTACCTATCATTTTCTTTTATTTCTTCCCTTTGGCAATGTTGACTTTTTATCACTACTGGAATTTTCGCAGGATTTAATTTTAATTGGAGTCTTAGGATAATGTTTATAGAATTAAACGAAACGGGTGAGTTCACAGGATAATGTTTATAGAATTAAACGAAACGGGTGAGTTCACATTAATCTTGATTCTTTATTTCAATTTTGGTGGTCTTTCTTGTGGATTGGCATAATGAAAGCATCATCTAATTTCTCTTTTACATGTCAAGTGTTGTCAACCACTGTGAAATATAACAATATATGGAGTTATTGCTTTGCGGACAGAAGCAATGATGTCCAAGGAAGAATAATTAGTACGTGACGTATTATCTCAGCAAGTCCTATATACCAAAGGAAGAAGAGAATTAATTAGTATTTGCCTTAGTGAAAGAAAGAATGTTCCCAGAAACAATATAGAGAATGGAGATACCAGTATAAAAAACTAGCTTTCCACTTGTTTTCATACTTAATTCCTACAAAGCCCTTTTGGTTGTATAGCTTTATTTTCGGGATGAGATTGATTTTAACCCATTGCCCATTGGATATCCTGGTTGATTTGCTCAAGCCCTATTGTAACCAGGGGCGGAGACAGAGTACTAGTACTAAGTATTACTATATATACTATGCATATGTACTCCATATATGGGTCTATACTCATTATTTGTACTGCAATACTCAGCCATCCTCTCCAACACACAAGCAAGTCTTGAGTTCTTGATCTTATGTCATATCTTGAGCTCTTAATATTCTAGGTTTAATCATGTTAATTTTATTGTTGCAATTTGCAATTGAAAAATAAATAATAGAGACCTAGAGTCTTTGTGGGATAGAGCTGAAAAGTAAATCGAATGACATCTACATTCATAGCTTTTATTAATTATACTGTGATGTTGGCTCTAGTATGAATAATTTTGTGGTTTGAACTATTTGACTTTTGCTATTTGAACTTTTTTCTGTTGGACAATCTTGTGTTATGTTTTCACCCCCATCCATAAAATCCTACCTTCACCACTAGTTGTTACATAGCATCAAATCTAATTCTCTGTTTCCTGCAGTCATGCCTCGAATAATACCTTGGACGGGTTGAATGGCTTTGATGGTACAGATACCCATTACTTTCATAGCGGTTCACGAGGCCATCATTGGATGTGGGATTCTCGCCTGTTCAACTACGGGAATTGGGAAGTATGGAATATCTTCTATTACCATTTATTATATATTTATCCCCATTTATTACATATCTCCCATCATTTTTTTTATTTTTATAGGTTATAAGATTTCTACTTTCAAATGCAAGATGGTGGCTTGAGGAATATAAGTTTGATGGTTTCCGATTCGATGGAGTGACCTCCATGATGTATACTCACCATGGATTACAAGTAATTTATTCTTGATTTCTGTTATTTTATTTTCACTACCTTGGTAATTGTGATAGGATTACATCTAAGAATTTTCTGTATGTTATACTATCATATTTCATTACAAGTTTACAGCCTATTATTCCTTTTTCTAACTGACTGAAATTTATCTTAGGTATCTTTTTCGGGGAAGTACAATGAGTATTTTGGCTTTGCCACTGATGTAGATGCAGTTGTTTACTTGATGCTTGTAAATGATCTAATTCATGGACTTTATCCTGAGGCCGTAACCATTGGTGAAGATGTAAGTTCTGACTGCATTTATCTTTCAGCATGAATTTCTCCCACATATATTTATGGTTTACAGTCTAGGTTGCCTTTTGTTTTTTTACATGAGGTTCACGTAAAAGTTGCTTTAGATTTTTTTAAATGAAGTGCACACTGCGCCATACTTTGCAAGTATATCAAAGTCCAGGGCTATGGACATTTTTACATGCATATTCTGGTATAAAAAAGAATTATTTTTCAATGTTTTGTATGGTCATTTTACTCCACTTATTGAGACATGCTTATCAGCTCCTGTTTGTACATAAATATGCGAGGTCATTCTAGTCATTGCTTACTATGGAATTATCAGATAGCAAGGTGATAATAACCACATGAGACTAGCTACATGTCATCTTCCATATTCAAATAGATGTATGTTCCATGGAGTGACAGCCTTTCCTTTTTATTGGGGACAATAGTTCCATTGAAAATCTGATGAATGCACAATAAACAGGTTTTGTTTTAGATGGGACACATTAACCAGGTTATGGTGGAGCATCTATGGGCCAGAGTTCTAATATCTAAATCAGTTGCTTCCAAACATAAACAGGAATTTTCAAACAAAATGAATTAACTTAATTGTTCAACTATTTTAGTTATTCATTTAACTATTCCAGGTTAGTGGAATGCCCACATTTGCCCTTCCTGTTCAAGACGGTGGAGTTGGTTTTGACTATCGCCTGCATATGGCTGTCCCTGACAAATGGATTGAACTTCTCAAGTAAGTGTTTCAAATGCTGGTTATTGCAGATGGTAACATTATCCCTACTGGATATAATAGTTTCTTGTGCACTGCATATGAATATAATTCAAAATTTTATTAGCATAGCACTACTACACATTTGAACTTCCAGATGCATGTGCATGAGCATGTATTGTCGTTAGTGTATTGAATTTGGGCATAAAGGGGTTAGTGGTCATGACTTAGTAGTTTATACAGCAAAACTACAAAAATAAGACGCAATTACCAACTTCTAGGATTTTGGGTAATTACATTACACTTTTTTTAATAACGGCCCTCTATTATGTGTCTATGAAAGAAGCTTCTTCTTTTGTTTGCATCTCACATTCCCACAATTGTTTAGGCTTCTTTTCAAACTGTAAAACATTAGTGCTTCATGTGCCTTCTGTGTTTTTTATGTGAAATATGTGGTGTCTGAATTGCAGCTTTCATTTTGTACAGAAAGAGTGATCAAGCTTGGAAGATGGTTGACATTGTGCACACACTAACAAATAGGAGGTGGTCAGAGAAGTGTGTTACTTATGCTGAAAGTCATGATCAAGCACTAGTTGGTGACAAGACTATAGCATTCTGGTTGATGGACAAGGTAATCACACATCAATTTTCTAGTTTTTACTTATTCTGACCTTAGCTAATACCATAATTTATGTTGTTTCATCTATTTGTTTGTTTCTTTATGAATTATATTTGTTGTTATAATAATTATTTCTCTTGATTTTCCTCAAGCACTAAATGCAATTTATATTATTGGTTAAGTTGGATAGCTTTAGGCCACTGCACCCTGCTTTTTCTCATATTAGTTGCATGCATCATGATCTCTAGATCATGTATCTATGAAATCTCATGCACTGGAGCTAGCATGATTGCCACCAATACTTTTGTCTGAGAGAATTCCTAATCTTGACTAGTTCTGTGAAACTGTGATTTCCTTGTTTTAATACTTCATTGAGGTTGTAGAACAAGTATGGCTCATGCTTTTGTTTGAGATAATCTTTCTGATTTATTTGTTCTTAGGCAAATACATGTAGAAGCACAAAATCACAGAATTATAATAATGAATGGCAGGGGAACCTCATCTGGTGTATTCATGCAGGATATGTATGATTTCATGGCTCTGGACAGACCTTCAACACCTAGCATTGATCGTGGAATAGCATTGCATAAAATGATTAGACTTATCACGATGGGTTTAGGAGGAGAAGGCTATCTTAACTTTATGGGAAATGAGTTCGGACATCCTGGTGAGATTCAACTAATTTGTTGCATGTTGTGTTGTTTAAATCTTAAAGAAAATTTTCATTTGACATGTTGTGTTGTTTAAATCTTAAAGAAAATTTTCATTTGACAATTATCTTGCACATGTAGTTTTACTATGTTTCAGGAAGCAGTTGGTTTCAAGTTTATTGTTCTACCTTTTATTTTGCAGAATGGATAGATTTTCCAAGAAGTTCACAAGTACTTCCAAATGGTAAGTTCATCCCAGGGAATAACAACAGTTATGACAAATGCCGTCGAAGATTTGACCTGGTAAAGTTCCTTGTTCTATTAGCTTAGTATCGATAACAACAGTAATTTCTACCTCCAATTTAAATTTAGAGCTTCCTTTACCTCTTCTCTGGGGCTTTATTCAACAAGGTGCCTATATGATAATTCATCTCGGCATCTACTCTTCTTTATTCACATTAGCATTTGGGCAGGGTTAGAAACCTTGAACCACGCTTTTTTAAAATTTATTGATATGTAAGAAATTTTCCCTTGTTTTACTTTGTCAGGGTGATGCAGAATATCTTAGATATCGTGGTTTGCAACAGTTTGATCAGGCAATGCAGCACCTTGAGGAAAAATATGGAGTATGTACTATTTAGTATTCACTTTCCTTTTCGTTCCTGTGAGGTTGAGTCATTGCATTACTGTTTATAATAACATCACATTATGTGTTACATTCTTTCTGTAATGCCATTTTATTCATAATAATTTCACCATATCATTTGGTTAGTCAGATATAAATTTGGTACAATGCTGCAAGGGACACATCCCCTAAATCTGATGAACTAATTAATATACAGCAGAAAGCCAGATCCTCCTTTTATTATGTCCTTTCTTATTTGGTTCTGTATCTTTATATTCTAATCCTCTTGATATGTCACCTATATCTTAATTATTAAGCATGAAAAATAACAAAAGTACTTGCCTGAAATATATGCTGAACAGAAGAAGCATACTAAGTGTGGCATACGGTAGGATAATAATAGTCTTCCATTCTTTCTTTTTTTAGGGGAATAGTCTTCCTTCTTTTTACTTTATATTTATCTCCAGTTATGTTAGAACTTAAATCTGTTTAGGTAGAAAAAAACTAATTGAATATTTTGTAGCATGTAATGTGTACGTTTTTGTTCCCTCATTTAGTTTTTTTATACTTTAATAAATGTTGCGAGGAAAACATTGGATTAGCTTTCACTTTGCGGGTTCTAACTGAGATTTGAAATGGGTATACAGGATTTGCAGTACCCCATTTACTGTTTGGCCTTGCTAGCAAATTATATCTGAAATTGGAGAAGAGAATATGATTTCTTCCATTATCACTAACTTCTATTTCATGGCTGCTGCTTAACTGTCCTTTTAGTACCCATTGTTCTAAACTAGGCAGATTTTAGCAAGCTCATGATTATTGTTATTCATCTTAACATCTCTGGAACCAATGAAGATTTGCTGATGAAACTGGCCACGTAATTGCAGTTCATGACATCAGACCACCGGTACATATCTCGGAAACATGAGGAGGATAAGGTGATTGTGTTTGAAAGAGGAGATCTGGTATTCGTGTTCAACTTCCATTGGAGTAACAGCTATTTTGACTACCGTGTTGGCTGTTTAAAGCCCGGGAAGTACAAGGTATGCAGCTATTTTTACTCGTTCATACAGATGGACTGGATGTGTTTGTGTGCTGATAATATCTGCTGTTTTCTATCAGGTGGTCTTAGACTCGGACGCTGGGCATTTTGGTGGGTTTGGTAGGATCCATCACACCGCAGAGCACTTCACTGCTGTGAGTCTTTCTCACGAGGTTGCTTATAGTACGCTTGTGTAAACTCGTTCCTGACAAATCCAAACCAACTTCTGCTTTGCCCGTTCCTTGCACTTGCAGGACTGTTCACATGACAACAGGCCCCATTCGTTCGCAGTGTATACTCCTAGTAGAACCTGCGTTGTCTATGCTCCGGTGGACTGACATAACAAGATGTCAAGTTTGTGGCTATTGTAAGCGAGATAAATCATTTAGCCAATACAACCAGGTGGCAAGGTCTGTCTCTTGTTATGAGCAATTTCTGCTAATGGGTTTAATAATGTTCTGCTTCAACGAATGCTGGACAGACCAGACAGCTTGCTGTAGTCCTTGTGTTCCCAACTCAAGAGGGATTTACTAGAAAAACATGCTCTTCTTTGTAAATCGTGATATCCCCGTGGATCATTGCTACCATTTGCGAAGCCTGTTAAGCAGGCTTGTTTTGTTTATCTGGCAATGCTTTACGCTTGCTCAGAATTGTGTTTTTTTTTTCATGTTGCAAGAACTATGTTTGTACTTCCGGTGTTCTTTTTTATTTTCCTGCACTTATTTCGTAATGTTGAGCACTACTGAATATTGATGGCCTTATGGAGGCCTTCCAGAGTTTCAGGTGAGGTTTTATGGTAGTCAAAAGTTTGTTGGTCACGACAGGCTACACAGCAGTGTGGTCCTGCTCTGCTTATCCTTGACTACTACTCCATCTTGAGTACCAAATGAGGAGTCAGATCCAATGCTCAAGCATAGTTGCACTGATGCGTCTTCCTAAAGCACCAGCACTCCCATCCCTCAAGACACTGCATCTTCCGGGTTTGGCGTTGCAGGCATGTCGCCTCCCTGCCCGAGATGTTAACCCTGCAACAATGGAGAGGAAACAACTCGCATACATGTCTATCCAAAGTAGAAAAAGAAATGGAGAGCACACATGGGCATTACCACAACAACTCATGACAGTAGACACTTCACCAGCACTATGGTACAAAAAAACAGTTTTGCTCAAGAGTTACTTCTACTCGACCTCTGGCAAACCTAACACCGAATATTACACTTAGGAGTTTGGACGAATTCCAAGTTGCCATCCTGTTCACATCACATGTTCGTGAAATGATGCTGTCTTTCAGGGGAGGATCTGGGGTGCCGGTTACTCCAAAAGTTTGAAAAACCTAGGAGAACACCCTCACTAGGTCAAATTTATTGATTAAATTGGTTTCGATTTTAACAATTTAGGATTTTTAAAACCTTACAATTATTTATATTATAATTTTAGTAAATTAAAAATATATTTATTGGATTTATGATATTACAAAATTATTACACAAGACTATAAAATTATATATATAAAATATACATCCTCGCCAAAATTTTTCTAGTTTTGCAGCCACAGCTGTCTTTTCATCATGGCACAGCTGTCTTGTCATCATGGGGTTCATTACAGCCTTCCTTTCGATCGACCAATCAATTACAGGGGGCTCAAGTTATCATTGCTTTGGTTTAGATATGACTGACACCTGCATGAAGATATATAGAGATTGGTAAACTAATAAATACACACTGTCGTCGCTTGCTTGAAGGTTCAGACTTGCATGCAAATAGGATGCGAGTCCTCAAGTACTATTAATCCTTTGCACAAAGAAATATATATAATGACCAAAAGGGAAACAGAAGGAAGAGAGAATAGATAAATAGACGAGCGAGTGGCTAGCTGCTAGTTAACTAGTTTCTATGACTTAGAGTGGAAGGTGTGCTTCCCTAGCTACCGTTTGGTGAGATATATCGTCAGACCAAGCTAGCTGGCAGCTGAGTCGATCGATCGATGCAGCAGGGAGAGATGGAGAGCAGCAGCAGGGAGCAGCAGATGCAGATCGTGTGCGTGAGGAGCTCGTCGACCGGCGGCGAGGAGGCGAGAGAATGGGAGTCATCGCGGTCGGCCCTGTCGCTATTCAAGGAGAAGGAGGAGGAGATCGAGCGGAAGAAGCTGGAGGTGAGGGAGAAGGTCTTCTCCATGCTCGGCAGGGTCGAGGAGGAGACCAAGCGCCTCGCCTCCATCCGCCAGGTACGTAGTACGTACTGTACTCGGTGTCACACACCAGCTAAAGCTTATATATATATGCCCCGTCTGGAACTCTGGAGTTTTTTCAGGATTTCGACAGGGAATAAAGCATTTTTTTTCTGTTAAATTCGTTTCGTTCCGAGCGAGAGCATGGAAATATGTGTGGCTGGTGGCAACTCGAGGTTAATTAATTAAGTGTTGCAGGAGCTGGAAGTGATGGCTGATCCAACACGGAGGGAGGTGGAGTCCATACGCAAGCGGATCGACAAGGTGAACCGGCAGCTCAAGCCTCTTGGGAAGAGCTGCCTCAAGAAGGTGAAGCCGTCGATTGATTCTACATTTCTACTCAGAGTGGCCCTTCGTTGCATTTTATTTTGTTCAAAGAGTCGCCCAAGTGACATTCGTAGTTTTGATTTGCTTGCCTTTGGATGAGCAGGAGAAGGAGTACAAAATGTGTCTCGAGGCATACAACGAAAAGAGCAATGAGAAAGCTACGCTCGTCAACAGGCTAATGGAGGTGATCAATTAACAACTAATAATCGACTATAACCTTCCTTCCTACTTTTGCTAAATATCCATTAACTTTTGTAAGAGAGAATAAAGATCCATAATCCATTAGCTAATTAAGTTATGCTTCTTTTTTGCAATCAACTTTGGTTTTAAGAAATTCTTAAAATTTTGTTTAAAACGGATAAATTGCACCGTTGGTCCTAAACTTCTGTTTTTTTTCCAAAAACTTCACTAGTCCCTTAAATTTCTTTTCTTTTTTCTTTTTTTTTTTGCGAGGACTTCAACTTATAAATTAGCTAGCTTAACACGTTATTAGACTTGTATCGAAGTTTCACTTAGCTCCCTACATTTCTAAATTAACTTGGCGGTGCAGACAAAGATTTTTTTTTTGGAAACTAGACAAAGAATTTTTTTAGGGAGGTGTTTGGATGAGGGAGATTTTTTTGGGAACCCCTATCCAAACAGTTCCTTAGGAGATTAATATCATAAGTGCTTTGAACTTATGATTATTTTTTAGGCAACATATTCTGTGCACACAGGCTTCCTATGTACACACCGTGTATACCAACTAATAAAAGTCATAAAAAATTCTTAAAAAAATTGTAGATGTACTTCAGAAATTACTCTACCAATGTATGAAGTTTCAAGATCAAATTTATTATATATCGAGAGTTACAAAAAAAAAATTCTAACAAATTTAAACTATGCTTCCACATTATATTGTAGGCATAAAAGTACTATGCTTCTACGTTTCAAGCATCTTGGTACCGCAGAAAACTAACTCATGCAACTTGTGGATCTTTGAGCAGCTAGTGAGCGAGAGCGAGAGGCTGCGGATGAAGAAGCTCGAAGAGCTGAGCAAGACGATGGAGACCCTCTACTAGATCCGGCCACTGTACCGTACAAGAGGAGCTTTACTATGTGCAATTTCTGTGAAATGGGGATATCAATTCTGTGTGGCTTCACATTTGCCATTGTGTAACCGACGACGACGATGATGATAATGATGAGCTCACCAGTAATCAATTTCGTATGGTTCTGTACCAACGTCACTGTCGAGCAACCTGACATACTTTGAAACAAGATCTTCAATTCTCGGGGGGAGGATTTGAGAAATGTTAAATTGCATGCCAAGAATCCTTGATCAGGTCTTCACACTTTTGCATGCGTCTGCTTGTAGTTTCAATCTGCTTTTTCTAAAGATGTGTCCCAAATCCGTCCAATCTAGAGTTCTAGTCCTTAAGACACACATGTGGGTTCGATTTTCGTGACAGGGTCCTTGAACTGGATTTACGAAAGGTTTGTGCCCAATCTAGATTCTAGACTAGTCCTCGACTTCCGCTCCTCCTCCTTGCCGCCCGTCTACCGCGCCGCCGTCAGGGCCACGTCCCCGTCAGGACCGTGTGAGGTATCTAAATTGATTTCTCCGATTACCAACTCAAATCAAGAGACAAGTCTACCGCCGCCCAGTTCGTCGCCGCCAAGAACAACCTCACGCCTGATACCTATTGCCGCCGCCTGTCGTATCTGTTCCCTCCTCTGAAGTTTATATACATGCATCTATTCTCTCGTGTCCTCCCTGCTTACACTAACGATTACTGATGGAGCCATTCTGGCCCAAAGAAACGCACATTGGTCTTGTGGGCTCGCCTCCTCCTTTGGTTTGGGCCTGGACCGGTAGCGCTTGACGTCTTCTCCTGTGCCTCCTGTGCCACTGCTTCCTCGTTTGCATGCTTGTTCATTGATCTGCTGACATCCTCCCCTCCTTGTGAGCCAACTTGACCCCAAGCTGGAGCTTCAGGAAATTGAGTCTTCAGCGGATGCTCGTCCTCCCACGTAGCCAATGATGCCGGCCAAGAAGACCAATGCACAAGAACTTGAGGTATTACTTTCCCAGCGCGATGACATAATCTTCGATCCAAAATATGCAAAGGAACGTGCAGATTATGATCAAGGTCAGGGATTGGAGCACTGACCTGAGTTGGCGTTCCTTTGACCGGTTTGAGAAGAGAAACATGAAAGACTGGATGCACTGCACTGGTAGCGGGCAATTGAAGTTCATATGCCACTTCATTAATCTTGCGAATGATAGGATATGGCCCAAAATAGCGAAAAGCTAACTTGGAATTAACTCTGGAAGCCACAGATGACTGGGCATATGGTTGAAACTTAACATATACCAGATCGCCAACGGAGAAAGTTCGCTCAGAGCGTTTTTTATCCGCCTGATGTTTCATTCTTTGCCTGGCGCGATGAAGATGCATCTTGACTAACTCATTCATCTGACTTCTTTGTGTGACCCAGTCGTGCAGATCAGAATTGATATCCACCGTATTTATATCAATGCCAAAATGGGTAGGCGCATGACCATATAAGACCTCAAAGGGAGAAGTGTTCAGAGCTGAGTGAAAACTGGTATTGTACCAAAACTCCGCTAGATAGATCCATTTAATCCATTGCTTCGGACAAGCATGTACGAAGCATCGCAAATATCCCTCTAAACATTGATTAACACGCTCGGTCTGTCCATCTGATTGGGGATGATAGGCGCTGCTCATATGAAGAGATGTGCCCGATAGCTTAAACAACTCTTGCCAAAATAAGCTAGTAAAAACTTTATCGCGGTCAGAAACAATAACCTGCGGCATGCCATGTAATCTATACACTTGTTGCATGTAAACTTGGGCAACTGAGAGGGCAGTAAAAGGATGGGCTAATGGTATGAAATGCGCGAACTTGGAAAATTTATCAACCACGACAAATATGCAGTTAAACGAATGAGCTCGGGGCAAACCTTCAATGAAATCAATGGTGACAGTATGCCAAGCATGTGGAGGAACAGGAAGAGGTAAAAGAAGCCCCGGGTACTTCGCTCTGTCCGGTTTGCTCTGTTGACAGACAGTGCACGAAGTGACAAACTGATGAATCATCTTCTTCATAGAAGGCCAAGCGAACAACTTCTTGAGACGCCGATACGTGACTGGAAAACCCGAATGGCCCCCCAAGGCACTGTCATGAAGTGCTTTGATCAGCTTGATCTGAAGTTCAGTGTTATTACCAATCCAAACACGTCCTTTGTACCGAAGGATCCCAGCTTGAAAGGAAAAATGGGGAACCTCCTTACCAGCCAATAACTGAGTCAGTATGTGTGCAGTTGCCGAATCAGCTGTATAGCCTTGTGCTACCTGTTCAAGCCATATCGGTTTACTTGCGGACACAGCAGTTATTGCCACACATGTTTCGGGAGGGTCATCCACCAAATCTGGATGGCGCGAAAGTGCATCGGCCACTTGGTTGTACTGTCCTTGTTTATATTGAATCGTGAACTGTAGCCCTAAAAGCTTGGTAATGGCTTTCTGTTGAAGAGGCGAAGTCACCCTCTGATCGAGCAGATGAGTGAGGCTTTGGTGGTCGGTCTTAATCACGAACGGCGCATGTTGTAAATATGGTCTCCATTGTTCAACTGCAAACAAGATGGCAAGAAATTCTTTTTCATAAGTAGATAAACCTTGGTTTTTGGGCCCAAGAGCCTTGCTGATGAAGGCAATAGGATGACCATTCTGTTGTAAAACTGCACCTATGCCTTTATCACTTGCATCGGATTCTATCACAAATGTTTGAGCAAAGTCGAGTAATGCAAGAACTGGAGCAGAAACCAAAGCATTTTTGAGGGCAGTAAAAGATTGTTGAGTTTCACTAGTCCAAATGAATTGTTGCCCTTTTCGCAGCAGGTTTGTTAAAGGTTTGCTAATCACCCCAAAGCCTTGTACAAATCGCCTGTAATACCCGGTCATCCCCAAGAAACTTCGTATATCTTTAACACAAGTTGGAGTAGGCCACTTCTGAATCACCTTCAGCTTGTTTGGATCAGTTGCCACTCCACCTTCAGAGATAATGTGACCAAGAAACTCTAGCTGTTTCTGTGCAAAACAGCACTTTGAACGTTTCAAGTGTAACTGATGTTGACTCAATAAACTGAACACTTGTTGTAAATGATCAATGTGGGATTCCAAGCTTGGGCTATAAACAAGCACATCATCAATAAAGACGACCACACACTTGCGCAACAATGGGCCTAAAACGAAATTCATGAAACCTTGGAATGTGGCGGGAGCTCCCGTGAGTCCGAATGACATGACTTTATACTCAAAATGACCATGGTGAGTTTGAAAAGCTGTCTTATACTCCTCGCCCTCTTTGATCCGAATCTGATGATATCCGGATCGATGATCGAGCTTGGAGAATATGACTGCGCCGGCAAGTTCATCCAAAAGTTCCTCCAAAATTGGCATGGGATACTTGTTCTTCACCGTATATGCATTAAGCCTTCGATAATCAACACATAAGCGCCATTCACCGTCCTTCTTTTTTACCAACAAAGCTGGAGAAGCAAACGGACTAGCACTATATTGGATGACTCCATTTGTGAGCAGCTCATGAACCTGCTTCTCTATCTCATCTTTCTGTTGCGGGGTGTAACGGTAAGGTCGTAATCGAAACGGCTGCACCCCCGGCAACAAAGGAATAGTATGATCAAAGTCCCTTTGCGGAGGTAATCCCACTGGTTTATGAAACAAATGTGTGAAGTCCTCCAGTAATTTGCTGATGCTTGGGTGATCTATTGACTGTGACGACCCATCTTGAACCACTGACAGAGCGACCACTTGCGCCACAGCATCTGTTTTCAGTAAAGCTCCCAAGTGCACTCCATCAATAAGAGGACAAGTACTGACAATAGGCGTAACTCCTTGCAACCGAACTGACTGATTTCTATACCAGAATGATAACGTTTTGAGGCCCCAATGAATATCCATTGGACTGTGGGTTTCCAACCAATCCATACCCAAGATGATGTCATATCCACTAAGAGGTAATACTTTCAGGTCTGACTGAAAAGTTAGTCCCTGACAAAGCCAAATACATTGGGGAATAACACTTGTACAAAGAAGTATTCGGCCATCAGCTACTTTGACGCGAAGAGGTTGGACCATAGTCTGAACACCAGGCATTAACTGTAGCAAGTGACTGCCAAGGTAACTTCCCGAACTTCCTGAATCCACTAACATGAGTACCTCCTGACCTTGGATGGAACCTAACAACCGAATAGTGCTGCCACTTTCTGCCCCAGAGAGAGCTTCACACGAAACAGCTAATAAGTGTTCTTCGACGGTGCCCGGAAGTTCAGAGTTCTGAGGAGAGTCTGCAACATCCAAATCATACGCCTCAGTCTGCTCCTGGGTTAGTGCCCACATTTCCTCAACGACATGCAAAGGAACTGTTGCAGCACATCGGTGAGAATGTCCCCAACGTTCCCCACATTTGAAGCATAATCCTTTCGCTTTACGATAGGCCATAAGAGCTGACATCCGGTCTTCCAGAGGTTTTGGGCGCTGAAGATTGGGCGACCTTTTATCGTCAGTGGCAGCAGTTGCAACTGGTCTGGACGGTGGTGGAGGAAGTGGCATCGCCGTCGTCCGAGCGAAAGATCGCCCAGAAGTGTTCAGGTCCAGACGACGCACATCTCTTCGAAGATGGATCGTCAACACGTCCTCCTGCAAGAGCGCAAGAGCACTAGCAGTATCTAAATCTTTAGGACGCTGCACTACCACAACGGCGCGAATATCATCTTTAAGACCATCGATGAATCGGGCAGTGAGCAATTCAGAATGTAAAGTATTGTCATATGCTAACAATTGATGCACCAATTCATCAAATCGTTCAATATACTCAGTTACCGAATTGATTTGATGAATATGAAAGAATCTACGCACTAAGGACCCATGCTGATCTCTACCAAACCGGTTTGCCAAGGCTAAACCCAGTTCTTCCCAATTCATATTAAATACTTTGTTGTCCATAGATTGTAACCAGAATACTGCTGGCCCATCAAAATTGAGAGTGGCTAGACGAACCCAAATGTCTTCAGGAACAGAGTAAAACGTGAAAAAATTTTCACATCTTGTTTTCCATAATTTCGGGTTTGTGCCATCAAAAATCGGCAAACTAATGTGAGGAAGATTAGCGCCCAAGCTTTGTGCCATAGAGGTAAACACTGACGCAGACATAGGATTCGATTGAACTGAAGAATGCAGGTTTGGTGTCTGGAATGTGATACCTGTGACCGGAGGAGGCCCCAGGGCGTCGCCGGCCCTAGCGCCTGCACTCCGGTGAATTGGGGCTTCGCGATGGCCGTTTGGCCCAAACTTTGCCTTCGTAGGCAATTCTTCCAGGTGAGCGGAAGAAAAAGTTCCCAAATCTCCCTTTGCGTTGGACGATTCAAACGGAAACTGGGCCAACACCTTATCTACTTGTTGTTTCATATCTGCGACCGAAGTATGCAAATCATTTACTCGGTGTTCCACCTTCGGCTTCCAGGCTTCCAATTGTTCATGATCATCCGTCAATTTCCGCACCGATTCGTCGACGCGCCGGATGTACTGCTGGACGTCGGCGACCATTGATCTTGTCTCATCTTCTTTTTTACTGCTCTCCTCCAACTTGGCCAGTATGGTTGCGAGTGGATCGTCGGGACGAGGCGGCGCCATAGCTCCAATCCGAGCTTGCAAGCGAGTAAAATGCTGATGCTCCGCAGCCAGGATGCTCAGATGCCTGGCTCTGATACCAGATGTGAGGTATCTAAATTGATTTCTCCGATTACCAACTCAAATCAAGAGACAAGTCTACCGCCGCCCAGTTCGTCGCCGCCAAGAACAACCTCACGCCTGATACCTATTGCCGCCGCCTGTCGTATCTGTTCCCTCCTCTGAAGTTTATATACATGCATCTATTCTCTCGTGTCCTCCCTGCTTACACTAACGATTACTGATGGAGCCATCCTGGCCCAAAGAAACGCACATTGGTCTTGTGGGCTTGCCTCCTCCTTTGGTTTGGGCCTGGACCGGTAGCGCTTGACGTCTTCTCCTGTGCCTCCTGTGCCACTGCTTCCTCGTCTGCATGCTTGTTCATTGATCTGCTGACAGACCGCAACACGTTCCAAGCAGAGGCGGCGGCGGCGACAGCCACGGACCACGTGGACGTGCCGGGTAGCCTAGCCGGCCTCCTCCGGCGCCTGTCCGAGAGCAGCTCCTGCTCCCACTCCTGCTAGGCGATCATCGTTGTGTGTGGGCTGAGGTGCTTGTTGGTGGGTAAGCATGGATGCGGGGCAATGCGTCGGAGCATTGCTAGTGCTGGCACGTGCGAGATTATAGTTGGTTGAGAATTGGGTTGTCAGTTTAGGAGCTGCTCCCTCCGTTCTTAAATAGATGGTATTTTAGCATTTTTCACTTTAACTAAGGTATATGTAGAAATAGTCAAATCGTCCTTCTTCATTAGCTCACTTATTGCCCTTGGATAATATGTGTTACTTTATTTCACAGTAATAAATAGGTGTGAAATTTGAATACTATAGTGTTCTCGACGTCCATATTAGCAATAGGCTAAAAGGTGAAGTGTGTCTTAACATTGTGCCCCTAGGTCTTATTGACTTTTCTAGTGGATTGCATGTAAAAGTCTATCAAGTGCTTCGGGTTCGGCAGGTGCAAAACTAATGACCAGTGCATCCACATATAAAGCAGGGTTGTATATGGTAAGCAGCCTTGTTAGCTGAGTCTTGCTTCTGGAAACTCTTTGATCCGTTACTTCTCCACTTGGGCTTGTCTCTTTCTTCTATATTTCGCCATTCTTTCATTTCCCCTTTGATGCACTTGGCCTCTTCTGTAGCCATGGCTATTGCTAGCTACTGAGCATTGTTATGCGTTTCGGACATTGCCTATGTCCTATTATAAAAAATATGATGATTTTTCATCAGAAGTTCATCATACTTCTCTGCTTCTAGCAAAGTGAACATGAGCTTAGAGTACTTCTAATATTTGACATAACAATATGTTGCTTCAGTATCCTTATGTTAGGGTGGAAGGTACACATCTTGTCTACCATTTCAGTATCTGTAACTTCCTGGTTATAGAAGCGCTGTTTGGAGGCAAGCTTATGCATGACAGAGTTGTGTGCTGCCACGATTTTATAGTCTTGGAAGCGTACGAGGATCCATTCGCTATGTGCTTCTGGTAGTAGGGTGGATCATTGTTGGTTGTAACGTTCCTTCAAAAAATTTCATAGTAATAGTGAGTTCTTGACGAGGGCTAGGCATCCTTTGACCGGCTGGCGCGCGGTCAACGGACCCCCCGAGCTCGGGAGGCCCCCGATCTCGACCTAGATGCGTGCCGAGGCGCTCGACCTAGAGCGCGCTAGACCTGAGCACGGCCTCGCTCGACCTCGAGCTCAGGCGGGCCCTTATTCGAAGCCACGATCCGCCCTTGGATTTCGGATCAAGCATTTGACCGACGGTTACTCAAGGCGCGGGTCGTGGGGCGAGTGGATCGTACAACAAGTTGAAGCTTGAGTTATCGCCGGCCCTCAACGTGCACGAGGGCCACTTCCCGGGAATCTAGCCCGGCCGTTGCGTGCCGAGGAGGTATAAAAACCTAGGGAACACAGTCCTTTGGGGCAGACGAAGACAACACACAACGCGCCTAGCCGGAGCTTAGACTTAGCCATTGTTGAACTTGAGTGTAAAACACCCTTGTACTCGAATTAGCTAAAAGAAGCGCCGCAAGGCGATCGAGATAGAGCTATTACCTCCCTAGGGGCTCGAACCAGTATAAATCTCGGTCTCCCGCTCGTTGTCGTCTCACTCCGACCATAACCGCGTCCATACTTTTCCTCCGACTAAGTGAAGCGCAGCTCGGGTCCCGTATCACACCGACCCCTAACTCACTTCTTGCGGTCGGCGATCCCGATCGTCGACAGCTGGCGCCCACCGTGGGGCCCGGTTGCTTCACTTGTTCGCAGGAACAACATCAAGAACCCAGGAGCATGGCACACTTCATCGACGGACTTTCCTCAAGCATGGATTCGGGCACGGACTCCGACTCCGTGTCCCTGTTTACGCCTTCGCCGCCGCCCCTCGAGCAGCACGTTCTGATGGCGGATGGCCAAGGCGCGGAGGGAAATGCGGATGACCGTGATCCGCAAACCCCTGAAGACGCCCGCCGGATGGTGCACGTCGCCATCAACCAAGCCATAACTGCCCTCCGGCGAGAGGCCCAGGAGAGGGCCAGCACGTCCTCTGGGCCCCTGTGCTCCCTCTCACGGGGGAGCGCCTCCGCGTTATCGCCGGGTCATGGCCGACCCCGATAGGGCAAGGTCGGAGCTCTTTGGCCGAGCCACGGCGAAGAGCTCAATCGGCTGCAATCGAGGTCGCGCCTCCGCAAAGATCGGTCGGCACTCGGGGACCCGCCCGTAAAAGTGATGACAACACGTCGCGCTGTCGCCACGCCACCCATCAAACGCCTCTGCGCAGGCGGCCCGAGCGGCGGGCTCGGGATGAGGCTTTGACGCAGCGCGGCGCCCGCGGCACCGCGACCAAGCGAGCCCAGAGCCGAGCCAAAGCCACACGAACTCCGAGTCGACCGGCAGCAGGTTTGCGGACCTCTCCCCGGACGTTCCGCCCAAGCGCCGTAAGGTCCAGGACCGCTTGCGCTACCTACCAGGTGATTCCCGCGCCCGGCACCGTGGTCGTTCCCACCGAAGGTCGGGCCGCCGGGGGAGCCTCGACTCCGAATCCGGCAGCAGCAGGGACCTTGTCGGTGATGACCACACCCGGCGCGCACCTGTCCCGGCCTATGGCTGCATGGCGTACTCCGACGGTCTACGCCGCGTGCGGTGGCCGGCTCGGTTCAAGCCCGCGCTGATCGAGCGCTTCGATGGGACTAAGAACCCCGACGAGTTCTTGTCCATCTACTCGACCGCCATCCTGGCGGCCGGAGGGGACGAGCTGGTGATGGCAAACTACCTCCCGACCGTGCTGGACGGGGCCGCGAGGACCTGGCTTTTCAACCAGAAACCTGGTTCCTTCAGGTCGTGGCGCCAAATCCAGAATGCCCTCCGCTCCAACTTTCGTGAGTTATTCGAGCGGTCGAGGGAGAAGGACTGGATCGTGTCATCCAGGCAAGAACGAGCGCTCGTGATTTTGTGCGCGATTTATCCGCACAAGGAACTCGATTCGAGCATCTCCGACGAAGCCGTCATCAAGGCATTCAAGTTCGGCGTCCGCGATCGGCGCCTTACTGAAGACCTGGAGATCACCTCGAGGCTCAGCGTCAACAAACTTTTCCGCATGGCAGAGCGATATGCGGACGCGGACGACGCAGTCCGCTGGAAACGCGACTACGACCAAGGTAAGCTTGGTCTAAACCAAACGGAGGCCGGCCCGTCCAATTCCAGGGGCGCCGACCACGGCACCACCGCTAAGAAGCGGAAGCGTGACCGTCGGGGCGGCGGCGGTCTGCCGCGGGTGATCGTATCGGCGGACGGCCAGCGCGAGGTCCTCGAGGTCCGAGGTCAGGCTCGAGAGGGCTCCAAACCTCGCCAAGGTCGGCCTCGGCCTCGTCAGGCGCAGAACCAGCCCCAGCAAGAGGGCCAACGACCTGGGCCTCAGCGGGCCGATGCAGCACTGGGGGCGAGAGGCGCTCGGGTTATGATGAGGCAAAGTTCTGCCTGTTTCATAGGGCGGCCGGCCACGACCTGCGGGCCTGCAGGGCCTGGCAGGGCAAACTGGACGCCTTCTATGATGGGCGGGGCGAGATGCCCGTGCTCCCGAAGGATGACGATCAGACCGACAGGGTAAACGCTGGCGCGGAGCACGACGACCTCGATTTAGAGTTCCAGCAGGGCGAGCGCCGGATCGATGTCATCTTTGGCGGCTCGTCGGCTTACCAGTCCAGGCGCGAGGTCAAAGCCGCCGCGCGAACCATCTACCAGGTCGCCGCTGGAAGGCCCATCGAGCAGTCCTGCAAGTGGGCTGGGGCCACCATCACCTTCTCTCCGGAGGACGCCCTCCCAGGTATGGCTCGAGACCTGAAGACCGCCTTGGTCGTGACCCCGACCATCAGCAATACCGCGGTCGGGCGCGTCATGGTCGACGGCGGCAGCTCTCTAAACTTGCTGCAGGCAGGAGCACTCGACCGGATGCAGATTCCCCGGTCGAAGGTCAAGAGCGTCGCCATACCCTTCTTCGGGATCGTTCCCGGGAGCTCGACCATTCCCCTAGGGCAGGTGGTCTTGCCCGTGACCTTCGGGGACTCGGACAACTTCCGCACCAAGCTGGTCACCTTCGAGGTGGTCGAGGGTGACCTCCCGTACAACGCCATTCTCGGGCGGCCTGCCTTGGTTAAGTTTATGGCGGCCAACCATTATGGCCATCGATGTATGAAGCTATCTGGCCCGAACGGCATCATCACCGTGCGGGGCGACCTGCAGGCGGCGCATGGGTGTGAGACCAAGGCCTTGGCTCTTGCAGTATGTTGCCCAATATGATCGAGGCGACGGCAAAAACGCCCGCGCGTAGCGGCGATCCAGCCCAGTGGGCGACGAAGGCCGTGCCGCTCGAGGAGGGCGACCCGACCAAGTGCATCCACGTCTCGGCCGAGCTGAGTTCCAAATAGCAACTCGAGCTCGTCACCTTCCTTCGCGCCAACAAGGGTATATTCTCTTGGGAACCCGCGGACATGCCCGGCGTCCCGAGGGGGGTGATCGAGCACAAGTTGCAGGTGAGACCCGGCTCTCGACCTGTGCGCCAGAAGCTGCGTCGTTTCTCCCCGGAGAAGGTCGTGGTCATCAAGGAGAACCTCGACAAGCTCCTGAAGGCCGGCTTCATCCGTAAGGTTAATTACTCCGAGTGGCTGGCCAATCCGGTCATCGTGCAGAAGAAGGGAGGAAAGTGGAGAATGTGCGTCGACCATACGGGGTTGAACTCGGCTTGCCCGAAAGATAACTTCCCGCTTCCGCGCATCGACCAGATCGTCGACTCCACCGCAAATGCCAAGATGTTGAGCTTCTTGGATGCTTACTCGGGTTACCACCAGATCAAGCTGGCGGTTGACGACGAGAGCAAGACTTCCTTCATCACACCGTTTGGTACCTATTGCTATATGACAATGTCATTTGGTCTGCGCAATGCGGGGGCCACATTTCAACGTCTGATGACCAAGACATTCGAACCCCAGATCGGGCGAAACCTTGAGGTCTACGTGGATGACATCATCGTCAAGAGCCCCTCCGAGGGCGACCACGTTCGCGACCTCGAGGAAACCTTCGCCAACCTGAACAGGCACAAGATCAAGCTCAATCCCGAAAAGTGCGTGTTCGGCGCGGCGTCGGGCAAGGTGCTCGGTTACATGATCGGGGGCTCGGGGGTTGGCCTGAATCTGGAGAAGATCGAGGCGATCGAGAAGATGGCGCCCCCGACCTTGATCAAGCAGGTGCAGAGCCTCACCGGCCGCATGGCCGCCCTCAGCAGGTTCATCTCGAGGCTCGGCGAGCGCGGGCTCCCATTCTTCCAAACTCTACGTAGGCACGGGGGCTTCGAGTGGACTCTGGAGGTGCAGCGGTCCTTCGACGAGCTGAAGGTATACCTATCGTCCTCACCCCTCCTTACAACACCACAACCTGGCGAGAGGTTTTGCTCTACTCGCGCCACCGCCCACGTTTGTCGATGGCGTCTGGTGGCAAAACGGGGTCTCAAAGAAGACCCAATTTATTCGTCGGCGAGGTCTTGCGGCGAAGGAGCGCTACCGCAGTGTGAAGTCAGTATGCTCTCCTCATGGCGTCGCGTAAGCTCGGCACTATTTTCAGCGCATTCCGTGGTGCGTCGAGCAACTTCCCGCTTGGAGACATCTTGCGAAACCCAGACGGCGTGGTAGCGCGCCGCCAAGTGGGCTATGGGGGCGGCGTTTGATGTCCAGTCATCGCTCGAACGACCATCAAGTCACAGTGCTCGCCGACTTCGTGGTCGGCGGTGTCGCAATTTGCGCCGAGCCGAGGTCGAGGACGAAAAGCCTTGGGTCATGTTCTTGACGGCTCGAGGTCCTTCAAGCGCCGGGTGGCATCCTTATTCTCACACAGCGGCGACAGCCGAGGTACGTGGTTCGCTTTGGGTTCGGCGACCAATAATGTGGCATCTGAAGCTCTCTTGGCGGGCCTCCGAGCTTGCAAGGCTTTGGGCGTGTGCGGTTGGTCGTAGGGGCGACTCGGCTGTAATCGTCAACCTTGAGACAACAAGGAGTACCAATGCTCGGGAGACTCGATGGCGAAATACCTTGCCGAGGTGCGCAAAATGGAGAAGTGGTTTCAGAACTTGGAGCTCAAGCACATCCCCAGGAAGGACAACTCCAACGCCGATTTCCTCTCCAAGCTCGCCTCCTCCGACGACGAGGTCCCACCCGACATCATCCTAGAGACGCTGGCGGCTCCCTCGATCTCCGAGCAGGAGGCCTTGCTCGTGGCGGTCGAAGGTACACCTTCCTGGGCCAAATCCATCTGTGATTTCCTTGCGGCGGGGCGACCTACCACCCGACCCGCCGAGAGGAGCCGGATCAAGCGCAAGGCGAGTCTATACACGCCGTCAAGGGAAGCTCTACAGCGGCATGTTTAAGCATCTGCGCGGCATGCGTCTCCACGGAGGAGGGTAAGTACCTACTAAATGACATCCATTCAGCCTCTGTGGAGCACATTCTTCGTACAGGACGATGGTCGGCAAGGCCTTCCGCATGGGGTATTATTGGCCAACGGCTCTTCAAGATGCTCGTGATATCGTCCGCACTTGCCGCGCATGCCAATTCCACGCCGAAGTTGCACCACCGCCTTACGCTCCGGACCATCCCGCCGCCGCCCTTCTCGACATGGGGCTGGATATCCTCCCTTTTCCCCAGCGGTCGGGGAAAGAAGTTCCTGTTCGTGGCCATCGACACCTTCACCAAGTGGATCGAAGCCGAACCAGTCTCGACCATCACTGCTCGAGCGGCAGTTCATTTTTTTCGCTTGTTCGTGGTCACCAGGTACAGAGTTCTATGCAAAATTATCACTGACAACGGTACCCAGTTTACCAGTGAGTTGTTCCAGGAGTTTTGCGAGGAACTCGGCATCAAAATATGCTTCGCTTCGGTGGCTCACCCCCAGAGCAACGGAGCAGCGGAACGCGCCAATGGGCAAATCGTCCAGGGCATCAAGAAACGAGTTGCAGATGAGCTCGAATGCTACGGCAAGACCTGGGTGGACGAACTTCCCACCGTCCTATGGTCTATCCGTACCACGACAAGCCGAGCCACGGGGTCCACACCCTTCGGCTCGTGTTGATGCAGCAAGCCGCCCCGCCTCCCGAGGTTACTGCTGGCTCTACCAGGTCGACTTGGTCGACCAAGTCGACTTCGAGCACGAACGGTCTCGACCTTACCTCGCGGAAGAAGTAAGATGTCGGCATCGCCACGATCAACGCATTACCGCAAGCTCTTCGCAGACATGCGTCTCGGTCAGACGACCTAGGAAGCTCCTTGTTGGGGACTTAGCCCCGAGATGGATTGGGGCTCGTCCAAAGACCAACAAGTTGTCCCCACTGGGAGGGCCCCTATAGAGTCGTTTCAACAGATCGCGACGGGGCTTAACTAGCTAGCGATGCCCGATGGCGAGGATCTCTAGCTCGTGGAACATAGATCGACCGGAAATTTTATGTGTAAACTCTATACCTTACATTTCAATAAAGCCGATTGCTCCTTTTCACCCTTTATGATTGCTTCCACTTGTGTTGTTACCATTCTTTGTACGAGCCTTTTTGTGTTCGAAAGCACGACCTTCGCAAGCAAAGACGTTTGCTCTTGGTCAACGTGTCGCGGGCTTGACGTTCACCCCAGTGGACGAGCTAAACGTAAGCTGAACCTCTTCGCGATCTAGCTCTCCCCTGTGCCCGGGCCCGAGCCGAGGGCCTTGCCACTTTGGCCGTTGAGCAAATGCGCATGGTCGTGATGGTTGCTCGAGCATTAACCTGAGTGTGGCCATCCGTTTAGCGGGCTCGCTTTGTGTCACTCCCCTTGCGGCCTTTTTCCTCTACTCTACAGGTCGTGGCCGCTCGTCCGTGTCTACGTCTTGTGCCCAAGGCACGCGTCGCTCGACCTCGGGCCCAACAGGGGCTGGATAAGGCTATCCTATCGGCGCACGACCAAGAGAGCGCGAGCGTGGCAAACGAGCAAAGCCGGAGGGACAAGTATCCGCAACTATGAATTTAAATCAGGGACAAGGTTTCCTCGTTCCCCCAAACAAAACGATCTATTTTCTATTGGAACATTACTTGCTTTATAACGTCTTTTACAGCTCGGCCATCTCGCGGGCAAGCTTCTCTTGCTCGAGCTTGGCGACCTTGGCCCTCAGGGCCGATAGCTCACTCTGGTTCTGAAGGGCCACCGTGGAGGCATCCGCAGCTCAGCGCAGTTCGTCTTGGAGTTGGGCCATCGCGCTCGTCATCGCCTTTTTGGCTCGCTCAAGTCTCCCTTCGAGCTCCGAGAGCTTGGCCTCGAGCTCGGGGGACGCCTTCACCGAAGAGGACGACCGGTCCGCGGCGGCTTTCTCCAGTGCCTCGACCTTGGCGCGCTCGTCCTCGACCGCCTTGTTGGCGTGCCCGAGCTTCTCTTCGAGTTCCAGGACCTTGGCCTCGAGCTCGGGGGACGCCTTCGGCTGGGGAGGCGTCAGCTCGGCAGCAGCCTTCTCCAGAGCTTCAACTTTAGCCCGCTCGGCCTCGAGCGCCTTGGCCGACCGTGCGCGTTCTTGCTCCACGGCCTTAAAGCCGTGGTCGCGTTCGGAGGCCCTGGCCTGCTCGAGCTCTGCCGCGTGGGCTACCTCCTGCGCCCTCATCGTCTGGCGCAGATCGTCGAGCTCTTGGGCTCTTTGCTCGAGCTCCCCGCTTTCGACCTCTATGGTCTGATGAGCTTGGGCGCTCGACCTCCAGCGCCTCTATCACGTTCAGAGGCCCTCAAAGACGTCGGCATGCTCTTGAAGGCCTTGTAGCTGCGAGAGGCATGGTCGATCACCTTCACGACGGTAAAAGGGGGCCCAAAATGTGAGTGGACAAGGAGCTCAGCTACGAACTACGGCTTGAGAAGACCCTTACCTCGCGGAGATGGCCCTCGGCGTGCGGGTAAATTCCTCATGGTCGTGTTGGGCCGGGCGGCCATGGTTACCATTGGCGCGACTTGGGCGGGCCAGACTCCCGCCCGATGGCGGCACGGTCTTCGCGCCTCTTCCGGTGGACTCAACTCGCCAACCGGCAGGGGTGCGGCGATTCGATCCCGACCTCATGGCCGGGGCCTCACTCGTCTCGGCACCAAGGAATGGCGGCCGGGTCCGCATGCGGCATCCTCGACCTCCACGGCACGGGGACGCCGCGCCTCAAGACACGGCGACCCACAATTTGGAAAGATCTCTGAGCACCGCGACTGGTCTGCTCGGTGGCGGGCGTCGCTGACCTCAACGCTGAGCGGCCGTGGCCGAGGAGCTCGGTATCGCCCGGCGCGCCATGGCTCGAGTGTCCTCTCGGTGGCACCGGGAGAGACAACGTCGGCAGATGCGTCATGGTCGACAGCTGCGTTATGGGCCTCGCTGGTGTCAAAATCCACGCTGGTTGCGGGCTGGGGCTCGTCATCGTCCGTGTCGTCGAGGCCTTGGTCGAACTCACCGGCCGGAACCAGGCTCGGCAACCCTGACGGAGTTCGCGTTGGGCGCGAGAGGCGGCGCGGGACCAATTCGAATGTGTCCTCCTCCTCGGACTCGGACTCACCCTGGATAACAGCCATCGTCAAAACGGGCAAGTTTCGAGCTCGGGCGCTCAAGGTCTGTGATCAAGAGCATACACTAAGCTAGAAAGATGTGGGGGGCGTTGCAGTCTAAAGATCTTTGAGGGGTTTACAGGTCTGACCTCCGCCTCGTCGAGGGTCGGCGAAGATCTTGCTGCCGGTGCCACGAGAGCTGCTGCCTGCGCCCCACCACTGGGACCTCGGGACTCGGGGCGGCTCAGCGTCGCCGCCAGAAGGCGGTCCCTGAGGCCTCGAGCCCGAGCACCTGGGCGGCGGGGCTCAAGTCCGGGCGGCAGCAAGCCTCTGTTGCTAAAGAGGAAAAACTCATCAAGCGACAAGTCAGCCTGGTGTGAGCTCTGGGGCTCGAGTGGGATCCTTACCATGGCACGGTCCCCGCTCGGCGTGGGATTTCTTCGCCTCCGAGTGGCCCGCTCCTAATGGAGGCCTCTTCTTCCCTTTCTTGCCCTTGCCCCCTCCGGGCAGCGGGAGCATCCGCCTGGCTGTATCAAACAACTCTTGATGGTCCTGCGCGCACGAGAGGGTCAAGAAAGGCCTCGGGGCCGCTAAGACGAGCCCTTGGTCTGATTGGTTTACCTCGGGTTTTCGGCGGAGCACGTTCCTTGGGACGGAGTCGTCCATGGAATAGTTGTGCGCCAGTTTCCCGAACATCTCGTACATCATCGGCGACCAAGACTCGCCGATTTGCAAAAGGCGCCGCCGGGGACCATCGAAGGGCAGATTCGAGCAAGACCACGAAGCAGGAAAGGGCTTACCGGACGTACTCTCGCGTGTCGGGTCGATGCGCCCCTGGATCTCGAAGAACGGGTGCGTTCGCCTCCGCAGGGGAGACACTCGGTTCCGCAGGAAATCAACGGCGATCGCCTGCCCGGTGAGACCGCGCTCGGCGCAGAGATGTATGGCGGCAATGGCCTCTTCGTCGTCCTCGAGGTCGCCCGATTCTGGGGTCCCCTTCTTCCCGTCGACGGGCTTTCCCTCGTATGACAGCGTGCCGAGCTCCCCTTTCTTCAGGTAGAACCAGCGCTCGGCCCACGGCCCGAGGGAGTCCCGAGCTTGGACCTTGGGGAAGGACCACTTGAGCCCCTGTCATTGCCGGAAATAGAGGCACCCGACCACGGTGGTCCTTCCGGAGCGGAAGAGGTGAAATACCAAAGAAGAGCGAGGGTGGGGAAGGATTCCTAGGAACCCCTCGCAGTGTGGGAAAAGATGGCGAGAGTAAGAATGGAGTTCGCACTGTGTTTATGAGCTCAATCTCGCAGCTGGTGAGGACCACGGAGAGGAACTCGCTCTCCGGGGTCCGCAGGCCGAAGAGGACGAAGTGCTCGGTGCAAACGATTTCGTCGTCCCTAGGGGTTGGCTCGGTCTCGTTGCCCGGAAGCCGCCATGTGAATGGGTCGAGCACCTGTGGTCTCGAGTTCCTTCATCCTCGGCGACAAAGTGCTCCTCCTAGCTTGGCCATGGCGATTGCGGCGATCTCGGTCGGCGGGGAGGAAGGTTTTTGCTTGGCGGAAGGGCTTGGAAGACAAAAGGCACCGGTCGAAGCTTCCTCAAGAGATGCAGCTTTTTGGGTTTATAAGCCGCACTGCCGCTAAATCCGGATCATGGGCGCGGAGGACTCGCCGGCCACGATTTGACAGATGCAATTAAGGCCGGGGCGGCGGTTTCGAGGCACGGCAGGTGTCACCAACCGTTCGCATCCGTACCGGAGCGACGGAGATCAAGAGGCGCCAGGTGTCGTATCCTCAAGACCTGGCGTTACATTCCCGCACGACCTCGACCTCAAGGGAGTTCTGGGAATCGATCCCGGCTATGGAGACTCAAGGTCGGCCCATGTACCGGCCACGACCTTAAGCCTCGGGGGCTAGCTGACGAGGGCTGGGCGTCCTTTGACCGGCTGGCGCGCGGTCAACGGACCCCCCGAGCTCGGGAGGCCCCCGATCTCGACCTAGATGCGTGCCGAGGCGCTCGACCTAGAGCGCGCTAGACCCGAGCACGGCCTCGCTCGACCTCGAGCTCGAGTGGGCCCTTATTCGAAGCCACGATCCGCCCTTGGATTTCGGATGAAGCATTTGACCGACGGTTGCTCAAGGCGCGGGTCGTGGGGCAGGAGTGGATGCGTACAACAAGTTCGGAAGTAGTTACCGCCAGCCCTCAACGTGCACGAGGGCCACTTCCCGGGAATCTAGCCCGACCGTTGCGTGCTGAGGAGGTATAAAAACCTAGGGAACACAGTCCTTTGGGGCAGACGAAGACAACACACAACGTGCCCTAGCTGGAGCTTAGACTTAGCCATTGTTGAACTTGAGCTGTAAAAACACCCTTGTACTCAGAATTAGCCAAAAGAACTGCCGCAAGGTGACTGGAGTAGAGCTATTACCTCCCCAGGGGCTCGAACCAGTATAAATCTCGATCTCCCGCTCGTTGTCGTCTCACTCCGACCATAACCGCGTCCATACTTTTCCTCCGACTAAGTGAAGCGCAGCTTGGGTCCCGTATCACACCGACCCCTAACTCACTTCTTGCGGTCGACGATCCCGATCGTCGACAGTTCTCCTCCATCAAATTTTCAGCATTCAAGTCCACATGGATAGGGTGTCTTAGGAGGTGCAGAGCCGTACACTTGGTGGCTTCAGTAATTGAAGAGGCGTAGATTTCAAGCTGGGTAATAGTAGCTCCAAGAGATCAAACTATCAAGTTAATTTTGGCATCTATTGTCTAGGTTAGGTAATTGCAGACATTCAGAATAAGCTCGATAAATTCCCTCTTTGATCTAGGCTGGTCAGCCAACAACCGTTGAGCGAGGGTGCGGCATGCTTCGGGCACGGTGGTGCAGGCAAGGTTCAAAAAACCATCAAAATCTCGGTCTCGGCCGAGATTTTGAAATCTGGCCGAGGAAGGGATCCAAAATCCCGATCGGTTAAAAAAATTTGAAAAAATCTCAGAAATTTTGACGAGATTTAACCAAATCATGTCGAAATCTCAAGTTTTTTATCAGTTTTGGTCTTTTTTTTTTGGCCAGATTTGACCAGATTTGGTCCAATAACCCTTAAGAAAGTCATCTTCATTGAAAAATTGTTGAAACATCGAATTTTTAAGACATCTTAAAATTTTAGTAGAACACTATTATATTTTTATAAAATTTTACAAGCCTTATCATGATCTAAAAAATTTATGGTACTATCTTTAGTAGTGTAGGATCATATGTAAAATTTTCAAAATAATTAAACTTCATTTGTTATCTTTAAAAAATCAAAAATAGAATGAACACAATTGGGACAATAACCTTGTTGGAATTTTATAAATTTACTCGAGTGTGATCATGATACAAAATTTTTATGAGAGCTTAAGAATTGTGTAAATACCATTCTCTAAAATTTTTTAAAATTTTAAAATTTTTGGTTTGCTTAATCAAATCTATGTAAACATTGAACTTCATTTGTTATATTTCAAAAATCAAAAACAGAAAGAACATAAATGGTACAGTGCCCTTATAAGAATTTTATAAATTCACTAAAATGTGATCATGATTCAAAATGTTTATGAGATCTTAAGAATTTCCTTATCACCCTTCTGTAAAATTTTCAAAAATTCCAAACCTTTTTTCATTGCTAAAGAAAATCTATTTATTGATCATCGGGCTTTTATCAGGATGTAGCACTGTCAGAATTTTTAAAAATTCTTGAAACTTGATAATCTTATAAAAAAATTTATATAAATATTAATGATACATCAGGATCATCCACAAAAAGTTTCAAAATTTTCTAACATGGTTTGAACTATTTTTCATTTGGTTGAAATTTACTGATAAGACTTTAATAGAGACAATAGCACTGTCCAAAATTTTAAAATTTTATGAAGATTGATCATTCTCTGAAAATTTTATGGGAATATTAGTAATGCATCATAACCATACACAAAAAAAATTCCAAATTTTCTAACATGATTTGTTTCATTTTTCCATTCGGTTTAAACTTACCGGTCAATGTTTTATCAGGACAGTAGCAATTTTTAAATTTTTAAAAATTCCTCAAAAAAGATAATCATATGAAATTTTTATGAGAATATCAATGATTTGTCAAGAACCTCCACAAAAAATTTTAAAAAATCTTCGACATCGTTTGAGCCATTTTTTGCTAGTTTCAAATTCATCGAAGCCTCGGCAAATCTCGCCAAGATTTTGGGAATTCCGACCAAAATTTTGGTTTTCTTAGTGCAAAAAAACCATATTTAAATTTTTATTGTTGTATTTCATCTAGGATTTGTTTGAAATTCCGAGATCTCAACGAGATTTCGGATTTCGGCAACCTCCGAGATATCATTCGAAAACGAGATTTCAAACCTTGGGTGAGGGCATGGCAGCCAGCACGTGTGGGTCCCATCGGGGGTGCGATGCCGGCCACCATGCTGCATAGGTATTAACAGTCATCCCTTAGTATAGAACCCTAATTAACAAGTAGATGATCTAGGGTCTAGGGGATAAGAAATAATCTACAAGATTAATCTAACTGCATGGGGATTGACGGCATACCATTTGGTCTTAGAGAGTTTTGTGCTGATAATGTGTTGAATAATAAGCTAATCAAAATAGATCAATCCTAATGCCAATGAAGAATACACGAAGAATAACTACAGAACACTAGATAAAGAGGATATCTACTCTTTTCTCTTCATTGATTGTAGATTGATTCTCTTATATAATAGGATACTATATTTATATCCAACCCTTAGACGTAGTTTCCGAATTCGCCTATCAAAACAGGAGTCCCATTGTATCTCAACAAGCAAGAGTCCAATTATATCTAATAAAATCAAGTGCATCAGGCCAGCCCAAATCCCAGTTTCCTTTTTACCCACTTGTGCTGTAATAATCTTTTTTTTCCTGTTCCTATATTTAAGTGAAAATTTTCGCTGAAACCTAGTGTTTTCTGCTGCTCCTAATGCCCGTTGCCAATGTAATTTCCTTTTTTTTTTTCCTTTCCTTCGTGATGCATCTGGCTTCGTCGCCGCTCTTTCTTGTCACTTTTCTGAAGTATCACGATACTCTGGGCGTTTTTTTCCCGAAGTCCCAATGCTTTGTTAGTTAGCTAGCTTTCTCCACGTTTCATGATTAGTCTAGGAGGCGCCAGCACTTTTTATGTCGCTTTCACCGTGATTTATTCAGCTTTGCTCTAAATTGTTTAGTAATACCTTTTGCAGTGAGCTCGCGCCAGCGATATCTTCGATTGCTCTTTTTTTTTTTTTCAAAAGTTGCTAGGACATCCAACTATATCTGAGCTGTGAATAATACTCTACATGTCATCTATCAACAATACCAGAGATCCTCTGGCATTTATCTCTTAGCACCAGCTTTTATAGCTGTGTTTGTTGGTCGTCGCACTTTACTCAATCACCGAGGCTAAGGCTTATATTGGAATACTTTCGATTGCGTAGATTTTGAGTTCTCTAAAAATCAGTAGGTGACAACTTTTGATTATCTAAGAATTCTGATTCTGATTCTCTAAAAATTTTCTTAAGAAGTTTCTCTCATAATAAAAACAGATTTGTACATAAAATCAGTTACCATCACTCAATTCTTAGAGAATTAAAACTTACACGATCAAAAACGGTCTCAAACTGCGCCAAAGACCCCACAAATGGTGTGCACTTGCGTCGAGGCCCAAAGACTATACATGACAAGACGCAAGGACCAAGGGCACCTCAGGACAAAGGAAGCCAAACGAGGACCACAGATGTCGAGGACCCCCGTGGCGCACTGGAAGGAAGACCTTAATGGCTTCCTTAGGGATCCGCCTGAGGATGGATCATAAAGAGGGTCTGCATTAGAACCACCACTAGGACTAGAGTTGGACATCGTGCCAGGCCGAGCCGGTCTGGTACAGGATTATCGTGCTTCGTGTCTAAACTGTACCGGACTGCGACGGCTCGTCGTGCCCGTCGTGTCGTACCAGACCGGCCCGACTCACCTTCAGCGAGCCAAAGAACAGCCCATTTGCGTTTCGTGCCTGCTTCGTACCGTGCCGGTCTAAGCCCAACCCATTTGCACTATTATGACGAGAAGAAAGGAACCAAAGACACGTGGAGTTAAGACAGTGGACACAAATATTATAGAAAAAACGAACTAAAATTTATTTATTCTTAGAACGAGGGGGATATGTTGAACACGAGTAAGAGAGAGGGCAACGAGAGAGTGATGAAGAGAGGCAATAGAGATTGAGAGAGACGGATCACGCTCACGCTCTGTAGGTCGGTGATCTTTATACTGAGTTTCTTCCTCATACTCTGGATCATCGGGCTCGACACAGCCCGTGCTACAGTGTCGTGCCGGGCCATGCCACCCATCGTACCTGGTTCTCGAGCCCAGCACGGCCCGTGCTACGGTGTCATGCCAGCCCGGCACAGTCCACTTCATGCCAAGCCAGGTTTTGAACCGTGCCGCGCCCGCCGTGCCTCGGATCAGCCCAAAAGAGCCCAACCCGAGTACCCACCTCTAACCAGGACCCTCAGCTAAGAGGGTAAGAGGGGTGAAATTATTACTTTTCTAGTCTTTTTTATCTTTTTTTTTAAAAAAAATAATCCCCTTCCACATGTAATTGTAAATATAGGGGAAGATCATCAGAGCTCTCGACACCGGTTAGCATGCCTTCTAAGCACACCTCCCGTGCTCTCTAGGCACAGCAGCTCCTATTACCATGCTTGCCGACCCACAATTCTATCATACCTATATGCTAAGCTTGTTCCAATGGATGGCTGACATAGCTATTTTGCAATAAGCAACATTTACAAATGAATACAATAAATAGATTGAAATGACAGTAAAATAAATAACAATAATAATAACTTTTAGATATTTCTCAAGAGTAAACTGGCACACACCCTAATCATATTCTAAACTTTCCATAACATGCTGCCTCTCATTCCAAGTTTTATTTTATAAAATCTAACCATTCACTGTAATTCTCGAGCATTGTCTATAGCCTTGAATACGGCTATCCAAATAGATTTTACACTTTGTAGAGTTATGCACTTTACCCACACGATATGACCTATCTCTTTTTGCCTCTAATTTCATGCTTTCTTTGGTGAACGACCAAGAGGTCATGATAAAACCTTTCAGAAACCTTTATCCTAACACTGATCCTCCTGGTAAGCCATACACTACCCCTTCCCTCAGTGGAAGTGAAGTTTAGGACCGACATACTGTTGGACTCATGAGAGACTGAAGTACACCACATCCTCCCCTGTAACCACACTCTATGTGATTGTTCACCTGAGGGATCATATGTCAATATATTGGTAATCTTACTTGGTTAGGTTCATCCATTCCAAACAAATGGTTGCATATATGACTCAGTTCAAAGACTAGTAAGGTTAAGTACTTAATTGACCAAAGCAAGACTTTCACAACCCAACCACCAAACTAGCCCACCTTGGAACACGACCCCTTGTCACTTGCCTCAATCTAAATCATTTGCCACCCCAGTTAATTACCATGCACCAGATGCTATCAATAAGTCAACATCTTAGCATGACAACCCCATCACTACAACTCAACTTCATTATGTGACAACACCTGGCACACTAATTCTATAAATATGTTCTATATTCCATTAGTCAATATTCACTTTTGATATTTCAAAAACATGAGTTATACGTGGCATGGATTAGCAGATTATACACGGTCTAACCATCCCATATAGCAGACTATACACGGTCTAACCATCCCATATTAGTATCTATTAACAACAAACTATTAATGAACCATCCTAGGATGACAAATAATCATGGCAAACAAATGACAAGGTACAGTATAATCCAATCAGCTTGAATAACTAAATCCCAAACTAATTTGAAAACAATTATACATATAAAATATCATGTAGTAATTTAGATCAACATAGCAATTTTTGTAAATAGGGTTCAACATAATCAAAGAAAAACTTTCCTTGAAAAAGGGTCTTGCTCCTATTATGGACCTTGCTCTAGAGTCAACGTTTCAACCTCAAACGCTCTAAGCACTTCAACGTATATGCGTATCGAGAGAAAACACTAAATAAATATTAAAATAGAGAGCAAACAAACTCTACAAATCAAATAAAATTCACCATTAAATATATCTCAATTTTATAAATTTTTAGAAATTTGAATCACCTCAATCGGAGCTCATATGAGGAAGAACATGCTCTCAAAAGATTTGAATAAAAGAAAATTTAAAAAAATAGAAAATCATTATTTTCCTGATTTATTTTTATACTAAAAACTTAATTAATGATGTAATGCTAATGTCATAAATAGAATTTCCTAAATTAAATAAATCTAAAAAAAACCTATAGAACCTGACATGTGGGCCCCTTGGTCTATGGACCAAGTCCATGCATTGAAGCGAGTCCATGGTGAACTCAATCCACGGAGCAGTTGACCAAATATCAAAGCTAACACAAGCGCGGATGTCACTTGGTGATGCAAGTGATGATGCGGCTGCTGGCTTACGCATGGCACACAGATGGCGACACCGAGGCGATGACGTGGCGCGAATACGCGGCAAGATGCAGGCTCGACACTTGGTGCACATCTGGCAGGTCTCATCAAATCGAATGATTGAGGTTATGGCGAGGGACGGTGGTAAACTCGATGGCGAGGTTCTCACCGGCGCTAGGGAAGACGATGTACGACACGACATTTTGGCCACAAAACAGCGGCTTGGTCTTGTAGATCCGAGGCGACTTGACGCGGCAATCTTACTATGGTCTTGGTGACAGCAGAGACGAAATTTGATGACAACTGATAGTGGCGCAAGCTTCAACTTGAGCAAGATCTCCTAGGTGGTTGACAGTGACTCAGGCTATGGTTGCTAGGGCAAAAAGGGCTACACAAGATGGGGAACATGGCACAGGGTCTCGGGTTTTAAATAGGGGCCTTAGCTTCTGTGTGCGTGGAATCTGTGGCAAAAATGGCAGCGGTGATGGAGTCCAACTCAGACACGGTGGTGGCAACACAGCCATATCATGGGCATCCACATGAAGCACATCACACAGCTTGAAGCACATGAATTATGGAGTGCAATCATGATCGTTAGATTGAGATCCAACGGTCAATACACAAGGGTTTGCGGTGTGGGCTGGCCTGCAGCAGTTTGGGCCGATGCAAGGATAAGATGGGCTAGACTTGACTAGGTTTTAGCCTAACACTGTTCAAAGGATATTCCAAAACTTTTCTATTTAAAATAATTCTAAAAATAGAATAATTCGGATAAGCAGTAAAAATATCAGAAAAATTCCCAAAAATATTTTGATACATTTGGAACTCAAATAAAATATTTTGGAAAAAAATTCATTTAAACTTTCTACAGAATTAAATAGTATCTATAAAAAGCATAATTCAAAATACAAAATAAATTCCAAAAAAATCAAAAAATTTAGAACTCATAAAATGCATAAATAACCATATTAAATCTAAATGAGCAAAAAATTAGGATGTTACAATCATCCCCCATGAAAAGGATCTAGACCCTGAGATTCAAGGTTGACTTAGGAATAGGTTAGGAAACTCTGCCTTTAGGTCTTCCTCATGCTTCTAGGTAGCTTCACTTTCTAAATAGTTGGTCTACTGAACATTGCAAAAGCGAATAAACTTGCTTCTAGTCTTACGCTTCATAACATCCAAAATCTTAATCGACTGCTCCTTATAAGTTAAATATTCTTGCAGTTCTATTGCCTCTAACAGTGTCTACTGTATTGGCACTCGAAGAGACACTTCTTAAGCTGTGACACATGAAACACATCATGCACACCTGCTAATGACTGTAGCAATTCCAACTGATAGGCAACCTCTCCTTGACGGCTCAAGATCTTGAATGGACCAATGGATGTTGGCACAAGCTTTTCCTTAGCGTGAAACCTTTTAACTCCTTTAAGAGGGGTAACTATAAGATACACAAAATCTTCTAGCTTAAAGTTCCACTCTTGTTGACAATTATCTGTATAGTTCTTCTGCCTCGACTGAACTACTTTCAATCTTTCTCTGATCATAATAATCTACTTCTCATCTTCTTTAAAAATATTAGGTCCAAAGACAAGATGTATTCCTGTCTCATTAAAAGTCAATGGAGTATGACAGGCACGACCATATAAAACTTTAAATGGTGACATTAGTAGACTTGTCCAATAAATGTTATTATAACAAGACTCAGCATAGAGCAAACACTTATTCTATGAAGTATAATAAATTAAAGAACAAGCTCTCAACATATTTTTCAAAATCTGATTAACTCTTTCAGTCTGACCATTTGTCTGCGGATGATGTGCTGTATTGAAATTCAGATGAGTTCCCATCTCTTTATGCAATTTATTTCAAAACCTCGAGGTTAATTGAGTACCTCTATCTGACAATATCTTCTTTGGTACTCCATGTAAACACACAATCCTCGACATGTACAACTCTACCAAGCGATCTCTAAATAAGTAGTCTTACCTGGTATGAAACGTGCAACTTTGGTCAAACGATCCATAATGACCCATATAGAGTCATATCCACTCTGGGTTCTATGCAAACCAGTAATAAAATCCATACTGATTTCTTCCCACTTCTACTTAGAAACCTTTAACGGTTATAACAAACCAGCAGGTCTTTGATGCATTGCCTTAACTCTCTAACATTCATCACATAAAGTAACATGCTTGGCAACTTCATGCTTCATCTTAGGCAACCAAAACCTTTTCTTAGGATCCTGATACATCTTAGCACTTCCTGAATGAATTGAATACTATGAATCATGGGCTTCTTCAAGAATCAACTTCATAAGCTCTTTCTTATTGGGCACACAAATTTAACTTTTGAACCACATAATACCTTGTTCATCCAAAGTGAAATCCATGGCTAAACCTTTATCCTTTTTGGACTTGATTTTGTTGATCTTAACATCATCTTTCTGACCTTCTCTGATCTGATCCTCTAATATCGGCTTTACTTCCAATGTAGCTAAGAATCCTTTTGAAACAACTTTCAATTTCGACTTATGAAATTCTTTGCATAACTCGAATTGATCCTCCTGAACTAGCATATTAGCATTGTGGATCTTATGACTCAAAGCATTGGCTATCACATTAGCTTTTTTAGGATGATAATGGATTCTAACATTATAATCATTTATTAACTACAACCACCTTCTCTCTCTCATATTAAGATCTGATTGAGTAAAGATATACTTTAAACTCTTGTGATCTGTATATATCTCACATCTATTCCTGATGAGATAATGAAGCCAAAACATCAAAGCACGCACTATGGAAGCTAATTCCAAATCATGTGTAGAATAGTTCTCCTCATGTGGCCTTAATTGCCTTGACGCATAAGCAACAACCTTGTCATTTTGCATCAACGCGTATCCAAGTCTTTGTTTGGAAGCATCATAATAAATATCAAAGCTACTTTCAATATCCAGCAATAGTAGCACTGGTGTTGTCGTTAGACGCTTCTTTAACTCTTGAAAAATTTTCTTTCAGTTTGGCGTCCATGCAAACTTTTTTTTCTTTTAGGGTTTTCAACTGATACTACCCTTCGACTACAATTTAAAATAGCCTTGTGCTTGGTCAACCAATCCATACCAAGAATAACATCTAGGATCTGAATACTCAACACAATAAGGTTCGCTTGGAACTCTATTCCATCTATAAGCAACTTAACTCCCGAACACCCTAGATTAGATCGGATTTCTAATCCAAAGGATTGGACTAATAGCACGTACCTAGGATTCACAATATCCAACTCATTCCCAATAGAAAAAGCTTGAGAAACAAAAGAATGTGAAGCTCCAGAATCAAATAAAAATGTTGTACGTACTGAGTTAACTAGGAACTTACCCACTACGATGTCTGATGCATCTTGAGCTCCATCAACTATGATATGGTTGACTCGACTTCTCACTATAGCCTGGTACATAGCTCCAACTTGATTTGATCCACAGTTCACCCCTAGCATAGGTGTCTTCGTAGGTGTAGGACCAAGGTTGAAACGAATAGGTGTAACACCTCCGCTCTTGAGGCAGTTATTGGCAAAGTGTCCTGACTTTTGACAGTTGTAGCAGTGCTTGATTGAAGTCTGTTGATTTGCTCCTAGCGCATTGATTGCTTGAGCAGGCATATAGAAATTTTAATTAGACGAACATCGTGTAGGAGATGATATTTTGTTTGTAGCTTGCAGCTAAAATCTTGCAAACTGTTGAGGAGTCATTCTCAACCTCAAATGATCTGGACATCCTCCTTAATAAGCTATTCTGCACTTGCGATCCTCACCAACTTCTTTGTTCTTGTCTTCTAAAATTAAAGACTTGTTGAACAATTCTTGAAAATCAGAGAAATTATGGGTAATCAAACCCACTTGCAAACTAGAGTTCAGTGCTTGCATAAAGCAAGTCTATACTATCTTGCTTTGTCTGTAGCAACATCCTCAGGAGCATAGTGGGCAAGCTGTATGAACTTATTCAGGTATTTAGCCACTGGTTAGCTTCCTTGCTTGGGTGCCCTAAATTTCTCTCTCTTTAGATCCATCATTCGTTTAGATACGTGGTACTGGTGAAATGCAGTGGTGAACTCTTCTTAGGTGATCTCTTGTGGGGCTTCATGAGCAATACAATAGTTCTCCTACCATTCAGCAACAATTCTTTCTAGCTGATGGGAAGTATAGAGAACCTTTTCATTACCTTCACACTAAGTTATGTGCAGTTTCTTTTCAATTATCCTCAGCCATTCATCAACCTCCAAAGGATTGACATTTCCAGAGAATGTTGGTGGACATGTCCTTAAAAATTTGATAGCTTGGAGTAGGGACGTGGTCCATTGTTGGTAGCTTGAGTAGCATTGTTAGCTGTAGCTTGATTTGTCATATTCGCATATGCTACATCATAGTTTGCATCAACTAAGTCTAAGCAACAATAAAAGCTCCCAAGTTCTACATATCCACTAGTAGTGACTGGTTGAAAAGATGCTCGTACTTGAAGCTGATCAAAATACTTGTTATGCGTGTTGCCTCTGTCTTTTTTGCTTGTTCCATGTATCAATCATGCAATCTAATGGAATCATTAAAAGTTCTTGTAGGCTCACTTTTGTTACTAAAGGCTTTCCTAGTTTGAATTTTAGAGCTAACGGTGCATATTTATATTCTAGGTCCTTCGTGATCTACATGGATTTCCCCTTGTCTTCCTTTTCCACTTTTGGTCATTGAAAGAACATGTGGAGGTCTATACTTGTGTGTGATGAGTATTTGACTAAATTTGAGATTGGTTTACTTTGGAATTGAGTTTGATTTGAATTGGATTTTTAATTTGAAGCAATTTGAGTTTTTGGTTGCCTTTTCTGATGCTACCGGCCGGGCGGTAGCACCGGTCCAGCTAGCCCATGTAAGAATTCCAGATAGAGTGTTTTTCACGTCTTGCTGTAGAGCGGTGCTACTGGCCAAGGGGGCGGTAGCACCGGCCTACTAAGGGCGGTAGCACCGGACCTTTCGAGTTATTTTGACATGATTAATAATTTTATAATGATTAATTGCATATCTTTTTGGACTTTGCTATGTGAAGTATTTTCCTTGTCTTTGATGGTTGCAAGACGACGGTGATTGATCATGGTGAAACGGAGAATAATCGGGACTAGACGAGGTGCGTTGGAGGTCCAGACGATCGAGGATCGCCGGAAGATGATCGGGAAGTTCGTGTAAGCCAAGAAGACAAGGAAAGGACATGGTGCTAGCTAGATGCCACGTGGATCAAAGAGAACCGTCGGATCGTAGTCTAGTTAATAGGTTAGCGGATCTAGGTAGTATGCTTTGAAAACCGTGCAAGATAACCCCTTGTGTGTGGGGGTTTTAGGTTAGCCCTTGCATGGCTGGTTGAGTGGGTTAATCCTAGCCCTTGATGAGTTCTCTAGGGTTGAGGGGCTCATCCAAGGGTGGTAGGTGGCCCAAGAGTAGTATAAATAGGGGTGAAGGGGTAGCCTTTTCCCCTCGAAGGTTGTAGAGATTTTTGTACTCCTTTGAGTTTTGCCCACCTTATTGTGAGGCTTTGTAAACCTCCCCTTTCTGAAATGCAAATCATCTTCATTTATGTCAGAATTTACATTACACATTTACTTTATGTTTTAAATTTCGCATTTAAATTCCCGCAATTTACTTTCTCGTAATTTGGATTTGCCTCCCCTTCTTCTAAATGCCACTGATATAGGATGTCTTGAGGGTGCTCATATATGTTTTTACATCTCTCTTGTACCTAGGATAGACAAGAGATCAAATTTTCCATCAAGTTGAAAATCTGTCCAGAACTTGTTCTTTGCACAGCAGTTAGTGTTTGATTTTAGAAAAAATATAGAAAAATTATTTTTGAGTAATTATTATTGGATAAGGTGCATGACTCATATATCCATCTGTAAAAAAATTTGGGAGTCCACTGGTTACTCCTTTTGGGCACCATGAGGTGAATACCGAGCCCCAAACTTTCTGCTCGAAGTTCCTGATAGTATGTGGTATTTGATTTTTCCTAATTTTCTATAAGGCGTTTTGAAATGGTCTTTGGTGGAATGCTTCATGACTCAATAGTTCATAGGAAAAAAATTTCCAAAAATTCTATAGTATTAGAAATCTACCAACCACCTTCTCCAAGTGAGGACAATTTCTGAAAAATCTGCTTTTGCTTTTCTGTAAGTGACTTTGGTGATTTGGCTTGATTTCCTTTTTAAAAGCAATGTTTGAATTGATTCCTTTTTATTTGTACACCTGACAACCAGGATTGTGATTCAAAAATCTCTCACATATTATATAGTTCTCATCTATGCAAGCTAGGGTTACACATAGTTGTCTAGTTGTTCAGGTTTTGGAGGGTTGGTAAATTTGAGGTGCACCGATCCGAAGAAAAATCTTCAAGGCAACCATTCACCCCCCTCTGATCACCATCTCAATCCTTCAATTGGTATCAAAGCCAGTTTTGCTCTTCCATAGATCTTGACCGGTCTCAAGAGCTATGGCGACGGACAAATATTCCACCAAGCCTCCCATTTTTTCTGGAATTGATGTCTGCCCAGGGCTTCCTGATATGGCAGAAGGTGAAGGTCCCGTATGAAGTTCCTACCGATGAGCACGTCATGGCCGGTAATATGGCTAACGTTGAGGCAAATGCTAAGGTAAGGAATATCCTCATACAGGGCTTTAGCCTCAGTGAGTACGATAAAATCTCTTACCTACGATCTGCTCATGAGATTTCGGTGACTCTCGATGCTTACCATGAGGGCACTACTCAAATTAAGACCGTGAGGCAGGACCAGCACAAGCGTGAATACAATAAATTTGAACAACACGCTGTGGCGAGAGTCTTGACGAGTGCTTTGGTCATTTTACAAAGATTTTGAGTGACCTCTGAGCAGTCGGTTGCACATACCCTGACTCGGATAATGCTTGATATTTCTTGACCACACTCGACTTTCGAGTTTGGGAAATGAAAGTGACCACCATTAAGGACACTACCGACTTGTCGACCTTGACTCTTGACGGGCTCTATTCCCGACTCAAGACTCATGAGATCGATGTCGTCTCTCACAAGGCGAAATCTCAGTCAGTGGCCTTAGTTATTGATCCCACTGGATCTTCTCTTGATTCTTCTACTGGATTCCCTCTCTCTTCCCTTTGCAAGCTAAACAATGACCAACTGAAAAATTTTCCAAAAAATAAGTTTGTTGTTTTAGCTCACAAATACTCTCATGCATACAAGAGAGAGAGAGAGAGAGAGAAGAGAGGTGGCATGATCACCTGTTTCGAATGTGGTGGCCCCAACCACAATAAGAAGCCTCCAACTCGTGAGTCGGCGCGAGAGAAGAAGTACCACAACTTCTCAAAGAACAAGAAGCTCTTCCACCGCGTCCTCATCGCCCTCGACGACATCAACCTCTCCGACATGGAGACATGGAGAGACAAAGGCGAGAACGATCCGTAAGAGAGGAAAGGCGGCGACGAGTTCTCTGGCATGTGCTTCATGGCAGACACCAACGACATCAGCGACTCCGAGCTCTACAACTAGAGGTAGGACTTGGGCGTCTTGCGGCCGCAAGACGCGCCGAGCCGTCGTGCCTTGAACTGCGTGAAACGGGCCAGCACGGCCCGGTCATTTCTTCATGCCAGGCCGGGCCAGCACGGACGACAAAAATCAAGGCCCAGCACGGCCCAAAGGCACGCCGGGCTGCTGTCGGGCCGGGCCGGCCCGAACACGGCACTGGAGAGAATGCAACATACTAAATATTTTTTTATAAATTCATACGTTACTCAAATGAAATAGTTGTCTACATGAAAAAGATGTGTCTCGAAATTCTATACAATTTTCATGTAGAGTATAAATTCATATGAGCAAAGGAAGACCCTGAAAAATGCAGATTACCGAGAGATGTCGCGTCGGTTCGAAACTATACAGCGCACTAAATATTTTTTATAAATTCATACGTTGCTCAAATGGAAAAGTTGTCTATATGAAAAATATGTGTCTCGAAATTCTCTACAACTTTCATGTAGAGTATAAATTCATATGAGCAAAGGAAGACACTGAAAAATGCAGATTACCGAGAGATGTGGCGTCGGTCCGAAACTACACAGCGCACTAAATATTTTTTTATAAATTCATACGTTGCTCAAATGGAAAAGTTGTCTACATGAAAAAAATGCGCCTCGAAATTCTCTACAACTTTCATGTAGAGTATAAATTCATATGAGCAAAAAAAGATCTTGAAAAATACAAATTACAGATTCGGACCGTGCCGGCCGAGCCCGGCCCATACAGTCGGGCCGTGCCGGGTGGCCCATCGTGCCAGGTTTTTAGGCCCGGCCCGGTACGCCATTCGGGCCGTGCCAGCCCAGCCCATTTTTTTCGTGCCGAGTCGTGCTTCGGCCCATTTTTTTCGTGCCGGATCGTGCTGGCCCACTAAGGCCCGGCCCAATTCCCAGGTCTATCTACAACGACTCGAATGAGGTACCCTACTACGACCAACTCAATGAAGCTTTTTGCAAATTAGAAAAATTTCATGCTAGAGTTAGAGCTAAGTGTACGGAGCTTGAGAAGGAAGTAGGTTCCTTGACTCGGGAGTTAGCCTCTTTCAGATCTTCTCTCTCCCGAGTCACTAATGACTGTTCTTTGTGTGATGCCTTACTTGTGGAGTTAGAAAACTCAAGGACTATGCATGATAGTGTGTTGTCTGAACCAGATAGTCTTAGGTTGAAGAATGCTAGTAATGAATCTTCCAATGCCATGTCTTTAGATGTTAGCTTTCTTCTTACTCACTCTATTCCTTCATGTGACAATTGCTCCAAATTGCTTGCTGAAATTGATACCATGAGCGCTCATCTTAGTAAGTTTTCTTCTAAAAATGATGAACTTGAATTGCATGCTTCTAAGGACTCAGTCAGCTCATGTGAGGGCTGTAATCAACTAAAACTTGACAATGAATCTCTAAATACCAAATGTGCTAAACTTGCTAAGAACTTACTAAATAAGTCACAAGAAAATTGCTTGCATTGTTCTATGATTAAGGGGGGCTTGAATAAAATCTAAGTCGAACTTAGGAAGAAGCTAGAGGACCAAGCCCTTAGGATTAGAAATGCTTATTGCGTTTCTTGTGAGGCCCTCAAGATTGAGGTAGCCATACTGAGGGAGACAAATGCACATGCTAGTAATTCTTCTCTTTCTCCTCATCCATGTTCTTCCTGTACCACTCTCTTTCGGAAGTGTGAGTATCTCATGAGCACCCTCGAGAAGTTTGTAGGAGGCAAGAAGAAATTCAATCTCATTCTAGACCAATCTAAGATTAGCAGATTTAACTAGAGTCTAAGATTTGACTCCTTGGAGCACACTAGAACTCATCCTCCTACCATTGTGCATAGCTACAAGAGTGGTGATATTGTAGTTGCTCCCAGAGTCAGCATTACTGTGTTTAGGTCTGTTGGGGTTATTCATAGGATCACTGATCAGAATGTTGTTTCTCCTGCTATTTCAGCCTCTGGTAAGCCGAAGTATACTTGCACTTTCTGTCAGAGGGATGGACACCTAGTAGATTTCTGCTTCAGGCGTACCAAGATCACAAGGCGTGAGCGTGTTGCTGCTCTTAGGGGTATTCAGGATCATCTCCAGACTCTGGGTTATATGATTGTCATATTATATTTATATTGTCACTACTTGACTTGGCATAATCTTATACTACACCAGGACAACAGGTCTATATTTAAATATTTGGATCCGACACTAGAGGTGGGCGTCGTGCTGGGCCGAAACGGCCCGGCACAAACCCATCATACTTCAAGGTCTAAATCGTGCCGGGCCGTGACGGTCCATTGTGCTCGCTGGGCCGGGCTAGCCTGGCTAGCTTTCGGCGAGCTCAGGCATGGCCCATTTACGCTTCGTGCCTGCTTTGTGCCATGCCAGCCCAGGTCCGGTCTATTTATACTATTGCTACGAGAGAAAATGACAACGGATTGATTTCTTTCTTTATCTATCTAGAACTTCCTTTTTCTTTGGTCAAAACAAAATTCTATTGTATTTAATCTTTTCGATTTGCTTGATTCGGTAACTCCTTCCAGTCATATGCATACATTCCCTTCTTTTTCTGTAGTCCATTCAAAGTTTTCTTTCTTTATTCCTTGATTTGCTCACCCACACATACAACATAGGCACGCACAAGCTGTTTCGGACCGTGCTGGTCCGAGCACGATCCGAACTGCTGTGCCGGACTAGGCCGTCCATCGTGCCCGATTGACAGGCCTGGCACGGTCCGGACAACCATACCATACCAGTCCGGCCTGTTTGAAACAGTTCCGTACCAGACTGTGAGCCGAACTAGACCAGATATACCTCGTACCGGTCTAAAATGACCGGTCCCAGTATCCACCTCTATCCGACACTTTGCTACCACGGTCCTGCTGGTGCCTGCTGGCGTGGATGGAACTGGATGTGCACTTGTGTTTCTGTTGCCCTCGCGGGGAGCGTGGATGCCTGCGCGGCCACGGACGAAGCACACGAGCACGCGCTGACGACAAACGGGCGACGCGGATGCCTGCCCACCCATCTCCTTTCTCTTCCGTGACCTCCCGTTTGGCCGCCAACTTACGTGCGGGCCCCGCGCGTCCGGACAGCCCGGGCTTGCGCCATCTCCAGCTCACCCACTCCACCACACTACACAGCTCAAGTATCCCGTCGTCGCCGCCAAGCAAACCCCGCCCTGCTCCGCTGCGCTTTCCGCCCCACAGATATTTTCCCCCGCGCCTGCACTGTGCCGCACCGCCTAGACTTGTGGGCTGGAGCCGCGAGACGCCGCGCGCCACGCCGCCAAGTGGCCAGCCGCGCCCAAATCTCACAAGGGCCCCGCCGTGAGATCGCCCAAAAACAGCCGCGAGTCACGTCACGCGCGAGGCCTCCAGCCGACCGACTCTCCGCCCTCAGCTCTCCACGCGGGGCGCCCGTCGCCGTGCACAGTATGTCGGTTCCACCCGAAGCCTATAAATTCCGCACCGCCTCGCCCTGCACCGCCCATTACCGCTCCCGGCCGCCTCGCGGCCCTCTCCCCGCGCGTTCCATGCCTACATGGACCATACTCACACCAGCTGATCATTGACAACCCGGACGGGGCATACGCTGCCGCCTCCATGGACGCTGCGCTGCTGCTGGAGCCCAAGCTCGAGGAGGAACCGCTGCAGCTGTCGCCCCCGGTCCCATTTCTCTCCTTGGAGCAGCTGATGCCGCCGCCGGCTGTGGTGTCCGAGCCTCCGCGGCCACTGGAGGCGTTGCTGCAGGGGCTTCAGCTGCCGCCATTCCTGTCCAAGACGTACGACCTGGTGAGCGAGCCGGCACTGGACGGGGTCATCTCCTGGGGCCCCGCCGGCAACAGCTTCGTCGTGTGGGATCCCTCCACCTTCGCGCGCGACGTGCTCCCGCACCACTTCAAGCACAACAACTTCTCCAGCTTCGTCAGGCAGCTCAACACCTATGTGCGTAGCAATCTGCAATCCCCACATCCTTTTGTTTCTTTTTTCCAATCCATCTCTGGATTACTATGCCGTCGTCGTCTGTTCGTGAAATACTCTGCTTCTGTTACGTATCCATCATTGTGCTCTGTTCTGTTATTGATGAGCTTGGATGCCTAAGATTCTTGCTGCCGTGTAGACTGCCGATGGAGATATTGCTGCTGATTTGCAATTCTTTTGGTTCTTTCGGTTCTTGGTGTTGTGTTCTTCGGATCTTGTAAAATATGTCATGTACATACTTTTTTCTTGTTTTTATTCGTGAGCGGAATCGCGACATGTAAATGCCAAACCGGCCGTGTGCAAAAAATAATTGGATTAAGATGTTGACTGAAACAATCCTGCGAAGTAGATCTTGTGAGGGGCAAGCTAATCCATTCGCTGGAACGCGACGCTCTCACGCTGGAAGGTAAGCTTCACGATCCACATGTGCATGCGCAGTTCTATTGCAATTATTTTGGAACCTAGAATTCTTCATCTATATAGTAATAGGCCCATACTGCGAATTCGTTTTGCTTGTCCCCTGTCGAAGCCCCGAATTGTTTTTTTCTTTTCTTTTTCTTTTTCTTTTTCTGCCCTATGCCCCTATGTGGCTATGCCCATTCTTCCAACTCTTCTGCCCTCTGTTTCACAGCTTTGATATAGTGCAGTGCATTCCTCATAGCTTAATATTTTTTATATTTCCATTTTTTAGCTAACTTTCTTTAGTATTTTTGGTAGATTACAAAGTTCTATGATAGTTTAGTACTGTGGTTATTTTTTTTAATTTATAGCGCAGTGAATTTGGTGCAGTCTTTTGGTTAAGTAGCCGTGTCAGTCAGTACACTAGCTCTTTTGGTTCGGTTAATTCAGACAAAGTTCAGTCCCTCCGTGGTGAGAAAATTGATATTATGCCACTCTCAAGAGTGGTACGAGTCAAAATGCCATTCTCGTCGTTGCTTTCGTTAAAATACTACTCTTCTTGTGCCCTTCTCGCCAAAATGCCATTTTCGCATTTTTAAAATGAATTTTGCCTTTGTGTGCAGTTTTAGCCACTGGAAATGACCATCCTGCCCGAGCTCTTTAAACTGGCAATTAGTATAAACTGGAAAAAATTGTTTGACTGCAAAGTTTAAGCTAATCATGCGCTATTACAATTCCTAAGAATGACTATACACACATTGGATATGTTGGTACTTGATTGGGGGTAGAATAGTGGTAACATTATAGTCACAGATCCTTTGTTAGAGACTTTTTTCATTCGGTTTGAGACTTTTTTCAAGAAATTGCTGCAGGTGACCGACCCTTATAGTCACGCACCCTTTGTTAGAGACTTTTTTCATTCGGTTTGAGATCAGTTATCTGTGGGCAAGCAAATTTATTGGGTTTGAGACTTTTTTCCCTGTTGTACTAACTCGGGGCGGGATGGTCATTTCCAGTGGCTAAAACTGCACACAAAGGCAAAATTCATTTTAAAAATACGAAAATGGCATTTTGGCGAGGAAGGCACGAGAAGAGTGGCATTTTAACGAAGGCAACGACGAAAGTGGTATTTTGACTCGCACCACTCTTAAGAGTGGCATAATATCAATTTTCCCCTTCTTGCTTGATAGGCATAAAATCTAGACCCAGTAGTTCACTAGTGTCTAATGGGTTAACTGCTAGGAGAGCAAGTGCTAAGTTAATGGTTTATTTTTTCAGTCAGGGATCACACAGACTGCTAAGTCTTGTATAAGTTTAGTTCTTGGTTAGTGATAAGTGCAAGCTACTTCCTTGGTAGGTTTAGGTGTAAACGACAAATACCATTAAGGCTTTGCCATTTTGACTGCATCAAATGAAACTTGGTTCGCTATCTGTGTTCAACGGTGTTTACGATTATACTGCCATGAACAATCATGATGGAGCTTTCTATATATACTCCATTTTCCTTTTTTTTCCTGGTATCTGTAACACACTCCTTGACATACTCAGGGTTTCCGCAAGGTTCATGCTGATATATGGGAGTTTGCTCATGAGGATTTCCTGCGGCACAGCAAACATCTATTGAAGAAGATAGTCAGGCGCAGGTCATCGCCAACGCAACAAAGCAGCCTTCGACCTGGCCCTTTTGGTGTATCCAGTTTGGACCCTGATCTCCACACACTGAGAAGAGAGAAGAGCGCACTGCTTCAGGAGGTGGCCAGGCTGAAACAGGAGCACAGTCAGACAATTGAGCACATGAGCACACTGAATCAGAGGCTGGAATCGGCGGAGGACCGGCAGAAGCAGATGGTCTCTTTCTTGGCCAAGCTCCTTCAGAACCCAACTTTCCTGAGGCAACTCAAGCTGCACAGGCAGCAAAAGGAAATCGACACCACACGAGTGAAAAGGAAGTTTCTCAAGCATGTACCACATGGTCACATAGACCCAGGTGAGTCCAGCTCACATCAGACCGGAGAGTGTGGTTTAGAACTTCCTGCATATTCTCCTATGCCTCCAGGCGAGCATGACGACATTGCAGACCTTCAGAATTTTCTTTTGGAAGACATGGACCTCAATCTTGGCATGCTGTCAGACAACGTAGGGCTCGACGGAGTCGAAGCACCGGAGGACATCGGGGCATCGATTCAGGGATTCGACACACAAGACGAGCTTGAGCTCGGTAGCGGAGCTGAGCTCTTGGAAATGCCTCCAGCTTCTGGTCATCATGACCAAGATCCCACAGTTGGCAGGTCCAAGGGAAAAAATATACTGTGTCCGGGATTAAATGGTACCTCTTCTGATGCGGACTGTCTCGGATCGTTATCCGACGATATGGGGGTGATGTCAGGCACCATGTTAGAAACAGCAGGCAAATTGATGGATGCAGATGAGCAAATTTGGGGCGAGGGATACTTCAGCGGCAGTGGCATTAGTCAACAAGCCTATATTAGCATTGTTAGCGATCCCTACCCGATGGAGATTGCCAACAAGCCTGAGAAATTCTGGGAGCTCGATTTTCAGGCACTGGATGAGGGAGATCTGTAGCTGGACCAGTGTGTTATTGATGACCCTGCTCTTCGGCAACAAAAAGGAAATATGAAGCCGTAGATCAATTGCGGTGTGAGAGAATTGGGTCTGATGCTTTATCCACATAAATACTATGGTTAGCTATGAACATTGCTATAGTTATTTTGATATTTAGGACGCTGGTGAACTAGATATGCGCACTATGGCTGCAGCAGCGCAGCAGCAGTAGTAGGTTAGTGTGTTCTTGTTTTCCATTCATTCACCCTACTGTTTTTTAATGGAAACCACTATCACATGATTTGCTCGGAGCAGGTGCTGCTAACTTCTCCGGCCAATTCTTTTTGTCCCCATTTATCATTGTATTCTCTTTCTTTTCTTTTCATCATTATCTTCTCTGAGAACCATTTGGTACTGTACGGCTGCTGCCAATTCTTTTTGTTCCCAGTTATCATTTGTATCTTTTATTTGGACGAAATATCTCGAAATGAGCAATGGGGTTGAACTTTCTTGCCATTGTCAGATATAGATTGCGAGTGTTCTGCTGCTGCATTTGTTGTGCCCTTTTTCCCTGTATCAAAATGGTTGAATATTGTGGCTGCTGTACAAGACCAAGCCCATATGGCGGTGTTCTGACATCTCGGTGACCTTCGCTGGGGTTTGATGCTTGCTTTCATATGAGAAGAGCGTGAAGGGTGTCCGTTATATTTGCGATAAGTCAATACAAGTCATGATTCATGCATCATGACCTTAACAAGCCTCGACCAAGGTCCGGTAGCGCTTTGACAAACGTCACCGAAGACCTATTCGAAACGCAAGAATTTCGCTGGAACACCTCGATTTTCTGTATGTACTTGATAGGAAATAGCTTGAGGTATAAATGAATTGTCCACCTTTCTTCATCAGTTTAACCTTTTGAGTGAACTGATTGGTGCATGCAACTCAATATGGAATCAGAGCTAAGAGGTCTTGAGTCCAAGACCCGGTTGGCGCAACTAAAAAAATAATTGCAGCCCACTTCTATCCCATGTCCTAGACCTGAGGGAGTCTATACGTGAGGGGGAGTGTTGAAGTATAAGTGAATTGCCTACCTTTCCTCATCAGTTTAAGTTTTTGAGTGAACTGATTGGTGCATGCAACTTAATATTAAATCCCACCTAAAGACATAAGGAACTGAAAGCAGTGCGGCGAAGTTCAGTCGATATTTGATGACATCTGCGATGTGATCCGGTGGCTATTCACTCGTCTCTTAGGCACATGTTGGTAAAGCTAGGACAACACTATCCCTGCAAACCATCCACAAACCAAGTTCTACTTTGGCTTACCAAACTTAATAACAAACCCACTATGAAAAGGAAAAAGGAAAAGAAATGTCCATTCCCCAGTCTTCCTATCATATATGCAATAATACAAAGCAGCTCTTATTTTACTGTAGCTATTTGATCCACTTGTGGTTGACGTCATTTTGACTTCATAGAAGAAACATGTGGATCAGAGGAAGAAGGCAAGTATCTTTAAACAAATCTAATGGTGCGAAATTCGACTGTTTGTTATTAAAATTAATATCATTCCTACACCCTGTGCTTCCCAGATTTCGTGTGCTAGTTATCAAGCCACAGACACAAAATTCATTTGGTCAAGCAACTGGTTTCTCCAATCATTCCAATAAATTTTGGAAAAAAATTGGAATGGCTTTGCAAATTGCGATTTGGAAACCTGGGAGAACGGAAGATATTTTTGGGGTGATTGCGACGACGACGCTAACCGATCGAGGAGGTCCACCAAATAACGCATACCGATAGAACTGGTATTGGGCCTGACTTTTTCGATCAGTTCGTGGCATAATAGGCATAGTATGACTGAAACACTGCACGGTATATATGCACATGAGCTGAGCCGATATGGCACAGATGACAGGATGTGTCGAGCCTCGCGGTCAGGTATAACATATGACATGGCACAGCACGAAGTAGGTCCATTAGGCCCAAAGCAAGTACGGCATGCGGTAAGACGCTCTGCTGTGATATTACGTCATGTTGTGGCTTGCCCTATAGTCAACGTCTTTTGTAGTCCTCGTATGCGGAGAAAGGATAGATAACAGAGATACTTAAAGATAGAGAATGAAGACTAGAGAGTGCACGCTCACTGTCACCGAACACGCACATTGAGCCGATCTGCATTAGGTCCTCACACTGGGTATATAGTTATTAACGAGACAGTAACTCTGTACCTATTTGAAAATAAATAAAATTTAATTCATGTTTCTTCAATATTTGTGTTCACTGTCTCAACTCTGTGCTCCTTTCTCTCCTATTCATAATAGTGTAAATAAGTTAAATCTAACACAGCACGATATGGTAGACCGGCTGAACCATAACAACACGCTACGGTTTAAAGACGTAGTCTAACAGACATACCATGCTAACCGGGCAAGACATATATAACGCGCCCCTCTACGTACCAACAAAGGCCTACGCGCTCAAAGGGCGGTTCAGGCGGCAGAACCAGGCCGATGCATCATGTGGTTAGCAGCGCACGCGCGGTATCGCATTGACAGCACGAAAGATACACTAGGACCAGACGTCAATCTCACCTTCAACCGTAGCAGCACTAACATTTTTCGAGTGGGTAGCTATCCGAGCCAACCACGCAATGCGTGAATCCATCGCTCTAGTAAATCTGTCGCCTCGTTTTATTTATTTATTCCTTTATGTGTAAATTTACAAATTGGATCTTACTTCTCACCATAAAAGACACGACAGAAGGTACCTATCCTACCACACCTAGAGAGCGTATAAGGAGGCCAGGCCGCCTCCATGGCAATAGTGTGAGCGAGTGCAGCAGGCCACGCGGCAAGTGCGGGAGCACGGTAGATGCGGCAACTTCCGCGCTTCCCAGACGCGAAATATAGGCTTCTGCGCTCTCCGGCTGTAGAACACTGGCTTCCGTGCTTACATGTATGATATGAGGTTAGATTTACAAATCTTTACATAAGTAAGCTAGATTTATAAAAAAAAAACGAGGTGCGAAAAGACAGAAAAACAATGAATTCGCAATCTGTAGCTGAAAGCCTGAATGAAATAGCAGTCCTCTTGTCTCGCAAGACGGCGAGAGTAGTAGCGGGGCTAGTGGCACGCTGGTACTCTGCATTCGTGTCGACGAGAAGTAACCGACTGGATACCGGGGTAGATTTCACCACGACTTCCGTAACTCCGTGAGGATGGGACCCAATTAGGGGTGGCAATGAGGACCTGTTTTCTGATCTCTGGTGGAGAATTTCTCTCTTAGAGGATGGGTATGGGAAGAAATCGATCCTCGCGGAGATGGAAACGGGGAAAATTATTCCCCCGTCGGAGATGGCGGGGACGGGGACGAGGAATTTTTTTTCCTGCGAGGATCCGGTTAGGGATCCAAATTTAGTTTAATCCAATTTAGTTATTAGATTGTAAACATATTCTCTAACCCATCATATTCACATTTTCGTAAACAGGATAACATAATCTTCAATGAATGCATGCATTCTTTTTTTCCTTGTTTGTTGATATGATTTTAGAGTTAAAATGACTATAAGAGATCTTCTCTTGTGTGGAATTTTCACGGAGATGGATCCTCGATGGCCCCGATACCCGAATAGAGATGGGGACGGGGGGATTTCCTCCCCCGAGACAGAAAACGGGGATGGAGACAAAGAAAATTTTGAATCGCGGGGACGGAGACGGGGAGGCACTCCCCGACGGGGAATGGCCCCGTTGCCACCCCTAGACCCAATCTAGATAGAGCGGTCGAAGGTTCTTCATCGCATGTAATGGCTATTTTAATTTTCTTGAATTATCTCACTCTTACATTTTAGTCTATTTGGAACGTTAAAATTCCGTAGGAAATAGTTCAATCCTGTAGGAATATGCTAACATTCCTACGTTCAATCATAGTGTACTTTTGAATTGTTTTGAGATTCATGGCGTGCACCGTTGCCTCACCACAATTATTAAAAGAAGCATTTCGTACAATCGACTCCAAATGTCTGAGCCAATTTGAAACACGGCAATTTTTCTCTAGTTTTAGGAAAACTGAATTTTTTCCTCTATTTTTATGAAAATTGAACTGTGTTACCGTGTTTTGAACGGAACCTTTGCTATGATCCGGCTTAGGAGCCTAGCTGGAGACCTGCTCTACTAGCGAAGCTGTTATCGTCATTGTCACAGCCAGGGGCGGATCTATTGTTAGGCCCCAGCCACACCTTCGGCCAATGAAGAAACTCCCCTCCTCCTCCCACCCCCAGTACCCCCCCACGTGAGAAATGCTGAGCTATGCGACTGGGAGTTTAGGAATTGAGAGTAGGGGTGGGCATTTTTAAACCGAAACCGAATTACCGAACCGAATTGAATCGAATTAACCGATTATTTCATAATATGTAATTACAATATAAGCATAATAAAATATATCGACTCCAAAACCGAATCGATTAAACCAAAAAAACCGAATGCCCACCCCTAATTGAGAGGAAGAAGAAAGCAATAATGGGCTAGTGATCTTTATTAGTTACTATGTGGGCCATCAAAACTAATCACAGGCTTTCATTTGGTACTTCGGCCTTCTTTCACTGTAGCACCGTAGCTCGCACAGGAGAGACGAACAGTCACGTTGTGCTTGGTTCCGCTCCGCTCACGCGGTTCTGCTGGTGCCGTGCAATCGTGGGTGGCGAAGGCAGACGTACAGGAGCGGCCATGTAGCAGCTGGTCGGCTGGGCGACTAGGCGCCCAACTCGCGAGCACTTGTTGCAGCACCGTCGGAGATAGGAGTTGGAGTCATCGTCGAAGTTGAGGGCAAGTAGGTAGCTAAGAAGGAGAGTGTGCGGTGGCGAGGATGACAGCGTCGACTAGGGGCTACGGGCCAGGGAGGATGCGCGTCGCATCAGCACGTGGTGTGGGCAGGGAACGCCGGTGCCCGGCAGCTCCTTACCTCCTCGCTCTTGGCTTAGAGCCTTGAACTGATTGCCATTCACCAAGGGAGGAGCCCAGGAGTAGGACGATGAATCGACAAAATGGCTTGACATAAATTGCCTCAATGCCCCCTCTTTCTGATAATTTATTGATTGATTGTCTGATTCTTTTTATCTCTCTCTCTCTGATTCAAATTGCATTACTAAGTTTTACATTTTTATTTACAGGTAGAATGGTGATGAATACTCGTACCAGGGGTACCTCGTAACAAAGTATACATCTATTTCAAGATCGCTTCTCTCTCTGCCATCCGGACATGGCGACGCGGTCGGCGGCGACGCAGAGCATCGAAGGAAGTGCTACCCAAGTCGCCGTCCCTCACCGATGGATTATCGCTGAACATTGGCCGGAATTCTCAATGGGCCGTCCAGGGCCCAGCCTCAGCCGAAGGCTTCGTCGGGTCCCGAAAGATCTCCGGCCGATCAAGCCCACTGAGAAGACTCCGACCGGGCTTCGGGTCCGGCGCCCCCGCAGGCTCCAACCCAGACCCGGGTCCGACGCCTCCGCAGGCTCCGACCCAGACCCAGCTCCGACACATCTGTAGGCTCCGACCTGGCCTCAGGCAGGGGCCCCAACGAGCTTCGACCCTGCAACCTCGCCACGTCGGCAGATGACGGCAAGCTGGTCGCCTGCCCTACGGACATGATGGCTATGATGGGATGGATGGTTCCTTCCCTAGGCGGTCAGCGGGCCGCCAGAGTCAAGCGCCTGTCTCTTTGCGCCATCGCCGTCTGACAGGCCCAAAGGGCAGGCGCGCACCTTCCCAACGGAGCACTATCCGTTGTGTCTACTGACCCGGCGTGGGGCAAACAGGAACCTATCAGTCACCAAGACCGAAGACCGGGACTCCCGGACGCTGCATACCGTAACCTTTTTTCTAAACTCCCGTGTAACCTGCCCCCTCTGCCTATATAAATGGAGGCAGGGCCCTCCGGGAAGGGCAGGTCTCTCTAGCAGATAGCCAACCCGCACTTCGCAATTGAGGCCCTCGTCTGACTCGGGCGAGTGCTCCTAGCTCCCGAGCTCCCGACCCCTTGCTCCTCTCACTCGGACGGGCGCTCAAGGCCTGTCTTGAGCCCTCGCTTGTAACCCCGTGCAGCCGGTTGTACCTCCGTAGCAACACAAACACCACCACCGTGAACTGGACGTAGGGACATTCGGCCCGAACCAGTATACATCTTGGACTCCCTGCGTCTAACCATTCAAGGAGAAGGAACGCGCGGCCCCCTACACCTACAAATTTACTTGCCGGTCATACGAAACACCGACAAATGGTCGATGATCCATCCTCATATATTTATGTCATTATATCTATTAGTAAGGTACTACATTTGTTATATTTTGATTCTTTACCTTGTTTCCTTTCTATTTTCCTACTACTTCTAATTACGAGTTGGTGGTGATGGTCTATTCCCCCCCTCCCCTGGCATATCTACGAAATCGTCATTGTCCCGATATTCTATACATTGGCGAATAGAGAAAGTTTTAATTCGGATGGATATGCATGCATGTGTGATCTGCGACGTATCAAACTCTTATCTCAATCAACCGATTCTATTTTCAAATACTGCACAGCTGATTCTTTTTCCATATACTGCATGCATATAGCTTTTGAGTTACCATGTGCCTTTGAGTTGCCAAATGCATCCTTTCCATTAAATATTTACTTGCATGTGTAGATAAGGTCATCTTTTCTTTTTATCATCTAATCACGTATGGTCTTGATTCCAACCGACCAGCAGCATGCGCACGACTATGCATGACGTAATTAGATAAGTTTGTTATCTCTATCTCTACTAATTCTAATTAGGAGTTGGTGATGGTACGTTCGTTGTCCACCCTCACCCCGATAAGTGTGCGCACCCGCGTGGCTGAGTGGGAAGAGAGCAGTAGCCATCTCGGTAGATTGGATTGGATATCCCATCACGGGAGGTAAATGAATATGCATGACTCATTTATTGCTTTCCTTTCTCTCATTGATCTGGCATTTGAATCGGCGGTGATTACTCCTGGTGCTTTTCGGATTGGATTGATTGATTCTCTTTCGAAGGAAGCAGAGCTCCGATTCATAGAGTTGGGTCTCTTCTCACTTCTTTTCCTTTTGTTGCCTTCCTTATTCGACGATTTCTTAATTTGGATTCCATAAATATCTCCTCAGTTACTGAATCTATATAACCCCACCGCTTCTTGCCTTTCCTGCAAATGTGTTGAGATTATCCGCTAAGCGGAGCTAATGGGCGACCTTTCTGATCTCGTCGTCTGGTAGCGAGAGCAAGTCACCATGGTGGGCGGTCGAGATAATTTGGCGGTATTCTTTGAAGCTCATTGTGGTGGATGATGTCAATAAACTGAGGGAGGCGAGGAGGTAGTGGATCTGGTTGATGAGGTGAGGCTATGGTATGGCTGGAACAAGGCGTATGAGCCACGCACGCTACTGATGGTGGCAACCACATACGGATGACGCCTACCTCTTCAATCCCTTTGTGTCCATAGGGCAACAGGTGATGCTTCTTTCAGTCGATCGATCGATCTCAAATTATAGCGTTGCAAGTTTACAATCCCAAGTGATGTGATGTTATTATTTAAGTTTGTAAAATTAAAGATAATTTTAAGCTTGAGTTTGTAAACAGGTGCTTGAAATTTGTATGCTTCGATGAATTGATTTAAATATTTAACCATTGCACATTCAGAGTGAACATTATTATTCAGATAAGGTTAGTGCTTTTTGCAAATAATTTTTTATCGCAAATTTAGTTTCCCTTGCATCACACGGGCACATGGCTAGCATGTATGAATTTGGAATTTGGTTGACAATAAACCGTTAAATGTATTATTAATATACTTGTCTTGAGTTTGAACTTTGACATAGGAGCCTCCCTCTATTTTCATCCTAGATTCGCCACTGGTCACATGCCACCCCAGAACTGAGCTCCACCACACCTCGTTGCTTTGCTGGATTGTGTGTGACTGATTGCCTAACCAACCTTTTCCTCTGCCCATATGGATCCCAATTGCAGTAGTATCTCTCACACATCTATGTCAAATGAGTAGGGATGGTAATCAAGTGCGTTGAGCATAGTTAGTGCTCACCCATACCATGCCTGCTAACCAAAATCTCCCTTATGAGTATACCTATGAAGGGTTGTGGGCGAAAAATCTCGTCTATACCTGTCACCCATGGGTACCCGATACTTGTAGACATACCCGTTTACCCACCATCATCAACAATCCTTCCAACCAAAGGACTATAGAAGCTAATGAGCTATGGTAATGACACAATCCTTTTGATAAAATTGTGAAAATCAACAAGATTCTGTGGATTAAAAAATGGTTATCAATGATTTAAAATTTCAAATGCACATGGGAGCAAGAATTAAAATAACATGGGCAGACAAAGGACACACAGATACTGAAGTTCAACAATTAAAAATAGAAATAATTTATCAGTCATCACACATGCTCATGTTCAACAATTAAAATAGAAACAATTTATCAATCATCACACATATCACAAATCGGCCATCACAGCATCATCAATCACAAAGTTGCTAGTATGAGGTACCATAAATTGGGGATCAAGGGCCAACTGGATGCCTATTGTGGCCTATATGTTAGTAGATATAGTGGGTAATCGAACGGAACGAGTACATGTAGAGCTCCCCCATACCGTACCACTTTGCCTATTAGGTAAAGTTTAGCCTCTATAAACATGCACACAGGTAATAAAAGATAAGCATTCCTATCTTTATTAGGTTTTTACTAGCAGATACATAGATAATCAAGTAAGATTTCCATCCATCCCTACAAATAAGTGTAGTGTAATGGCCGAACCCAATCCTTTTCTTAGCCCCTCGTATCTTTTTTTTTCAAATTTAGCCGTCATACAAACATAATTGCAAAATATCACTCTCTTCAACCGCGAAAACACCGACAAAGTCATGTATCACTTGTTGTGCCCCATGTACCGCGGTAGCTTCTACCGAGTTACGGCAGCGTGTTAGTGGCGGGCCACTAACCTACCGAGCTACCACTCCTAGAAAGACAAAACTAGGTGAGTAATTAATTAGTTAAGTGAGTGATTAGTTAATTAAGTGATTAAGTAAGTCTGTATGTGTGTGCGCTGCTGAGCACTAGTAGTTAGGTGGGTAGTGGGTGCACTGTCGAGCTATGAGAGCTTGGCAGACTTGTGGGCCTGCTATTGCCGTGCTGTCGTAGCTCGGCAGGAGCTACCATAGTACACGGACACGACAGGTAATATATGTCACATATCAATGTTTTTATGATCAGAGATGCTATTTTTATAATTATACCCGCATAGGGCTAGATTTATAAGAAAAAAGTGAGAAGGGCTAGAAAAGGATTGTATTCCAAATGGACAGCGCCTAACGTCTTGTAGAATGCATTGTCCTGCTTCTGCTTACTGCGTAGCCCCAGCACACGAAGAAAAGTGAAATCGCTATGTAGCTTCTATTAGAATCACTCCTAGCTTCTAAGGGCACGTTTGAAACGCATATGTAGGATTTTCGGAAAAAATTTCGTATTCTAAACGGGCCAAGAGAAAACACTAACGGGCGCGATCAACAGTGTAGCCATTAACTAACCGATGACCAATCAATTCCAAGAGTTTGTCCTGGTCGGAAACAATCATGATTTGCTATCATTATCGCCCAGTTTGCTATCTGTCCCAGCCCCCTGGGTAACGTGTGTTTCATGTGCCAGCAACTCTTGCCAGTCTGCCAGTCCAGAAACTTGTCTCAGGAGCTCCAGTGCTGCACGCCTCACACGTGGTCTCCCACGAGTTGAGCATTCTATTCCAAATTTCCTATCACCTACGTTGAATCTACACAAATTCCATAATAGAAGTGCGCCAATAATTGGATCCTAATAGAAGTGCGCCAATATCTACGGCTTTTTTGCTCCTCCCTTCTGTCCTACCATGCCTTTGGAAGCTAGTGGATTATATTATATTGTGCTATCCTTTTTTATACGTGATAGCTTTCAGATCAGATTAAAATTTTGTGAAATAAGATATGAGTGTATACAGTCTCAAAAACGAAGAAAATGAATATCTATAGAGAACTAAAATAACGACACTGAAGCAACCACAACAAGAGAAATATTTGATGAAGCCGATTGCAAATTTTTTAAGCACAACATTAAAAAAGTATAAAGGATTGTTGTTCTCTCACAATCTCTTTAACCTTTTAGGATCCTTAGATCTTTGCCCTATACAAGAATCTAGTTCTAAAGAATAATCTAGTATTTAATCCTCTCGTGTACCTCTAAGATGATATGGCTTGTGGCTTCTTGGTTTCTTAGGTTCTCTATAACAACTCAGATTTATGTGGTCTCACTAGATCTCATATTAAAGTAAATAGGAATCTTTCTCCTAGTAGGATTAGAAATTCTAATCCTATTAGGATTCATCTAGCACACTTTTCTAAATCCTAAAAGACTAGATATAAGTTACTATATTTAACAATTTCCACCTTAACTCTTATCTATTGAAGTTATCGTGTTACTTAAAGAACTCGCTTCAAATCGGCTCCGCATTTTTTCTTTTTCCCACCTTTATGAGTGCTCCACCATAGAGACATATGCAAATCATTATAATGCACATATTGGTGTTTGTGATTGGCCTCTCGAACACTCCACCTAAGATCCCTTCCTTTGTGTAGTTTAGTTAATCACAACTTCTGTTTCTATAACCCTCGATATCATAGATTTGTACCATCTCCAAGTTTCACCTACTCATATGTATTGCATGGTTAGTCCCATCACGTCTTTTTTCTTCTAACAGCTTGCACCTTTGCCTTTATATCTGCTAGATTTTGTAACCGTCTTTGTAGTTACGTACATAACTGCAATTGAGATCCGATTACCTACCATTGACGACACAATTTTCTTCTCTTGATCAGGATTTTTAAAAAAACTCCAATTAGCTACCCTTCCTTTAGGTTTACCTATCAATCGATATCCTTCATTGCTTCAGATACTTTTCATAATTACTTGCCCTTTGTAAGTAACTCACATGACTCTACCTCGAAGTGATACATCACAACCTTCGAGTTCAAGTGACTTTACAGATATTCGATTCTTTTTTAAACCGGGAACATACTAAACTCCCATCAATGTGCGATATGCTCCAACGTACATCTCCAATATAATTGTTCACACCTTAGTAATTGCATACATTTTGCAATTAACCAAGTAACACAGTTCCATAGACCGCACACATACATCCTTCATTGAACATATATGAAAGCAACAACCTGAATTTAATACCATTCATGAGAAGTAGCTGGTTGACTGATGACAAGTATGTCCAAATCATCTTTTGCTGCCGTCATTAAGCATATACCTTTCATTTACTTCAAATTTGTACAATTCTTTATCATATGACCTTTCTCGTTACATAGATAGTATATGTGTGTGCCATTGTTCTACTCTTCTTCATGTAACTTTTGTTTTTGTCTGCAAAATCTACTGCAGCCAATACTTTATCATCTAAGGATGAAGATTCTGCTGACTTTTTAAAGACTCTGCCTCCAATAGATATGCAACTATTTCGTTGCAGTTGAGAGTGTCTTTTTTGATGAAAATATTCATCGCCATTTGCTCTCGTGATTGTGGTAGGAATGATGCTAGTATGACGACTTTATCGTTTTCCTCTATTTTCTCATCCACACTAATTAGCCGTGTGATAAGCTTATTGAAAATATCAAGATGGTTAATGAACCGTGTATCTTCCTTCATGAGCAATCAGTGCAGTTGTCGCTTCAGCATCCACCGATTTGCTAATGACTTTACCATATACAATTCTTTTAAGTTCTTTTATAATTTTTTCGATGAATTTTCTTAATCACTAAGTACTTTACCTCATCCGAGAGATATAGACTGATTGCACTAATAGTCTTCCGCTCCATCACATTTCAATTTTTAGTGGATGTTTTTTCTAGTTTATCCCCTTCAAGAGTAGTGATTAACTCTTATTATACAGGGATATCATTCACCACCTATTGCCACACGTTGAAGTTTTCTTCGTCATTAAATTTATCTACTTTGATTCCACATCATCGACATCAATCTTGATTTGTGCCACCTAACACTTTACCAACCTTTTCACAAATCTGATTAATCTAGCCTTGACCCTGATACCACTTGTTATACTCTGATACCCCTTCTTATGTGCAGTAGCCCTCGGATCAGATCAGAGTTTTGTGAGGTAAGAAATGAGTATGCACGGTCTTAAAAATAAAGAAGATGAATCTCGTAGAGAGAACAAAAATAATTACGTTGAAGCAACCACGACGAACGATGAGAAAGAAAGATTTGACGAAACCGACCGCAAATTCTTTAAGCATAACCTCAAAAGAGTATAAGAAATTGTAGCTCTCTTACAACCTTTTGAACCTTTTAAGACCTTCGGATCCTTACCATGTATAAAAATCTAGTGCTAAAGAAGTGTTTAATCATCTTGTGCACCTTTTGCTCTGGATAAGTCAGCTTGTGGCTTCTTTGGTTACTTAAGTTTTCCATAAATATCCTTAGATTTATATGGCCTTTACTAGCCATGTGCCCGTGCGTTGCAACAAAAACTTAATTTGCAATAAAAAATTATTTGTAAAGAGCACTAACCTTATTTGAATAACAATGTTCACTTTAAATGTGCAATGGTTAAATGTTTAAATCAATTCATCGAAGCATACAAATTTCAAGCATCTGTTTACAAACTCGAGCTTAAGATTATCTTTAATTTTACAAACTTAAATAATAACATCACAATACTTAGGATTGTAAATTTGTAACGCCATAATTCGAGATCGATCGATCGATCGACCGAGAGAGAACCACCTGCTACCCCATGGACACAAAGGCGTTGAAGAGGTAGGCGTCATCCGTATGTGGCTACCACCATCAGCAGCGTGGTTGGCTCATACGCTTTGCTTCGGCCATACCATAGCCCTACCTCATCAACCAGCTTCACCGCCTCCTCGCCTCCCCCCACGAATGCCTCCCTCAACTTGTTGACATTATCCACCGCGGCGAGCTCCAGCAACGCCGCCAGTCTATCTTGCCGCCCACTACTGGCGACCTATCCCTGCGTCGCATCGACGAGATCAGGAAGGTCATCAATTATCTCCGCTCAACGGATAAGCTCAACATATCTACAGGAAAGGCAAGAAGCGGTGGGGTTATATAGATTCAGCAACTGAGATATCTATAGAATCTAAATTAAGAAATCGTCGAATAAGGAAGACAACAAAAGAGAAAGAGGCGAGAATAGACCCAACTCCATGAATCGGAACTTTGCTTCTTTCGAAAGGGAATCAATCAATCTAATCCAAAAGCACCGGGAGCAATCGCTGCCGATTTGAATGCCAGATCAATGGGAGAAAGGAAAGCAATAAATGAGTCATGCAAATTCATTTACCTTCCGTGATAGGTTGATCCAATCTATCGGGGTAGCTACTGCCCGTTTCCCACTCAGCTACGTGAGTGCGCACACATGTTGGGGTGAGGGTGGAGAACGGACGTACCACTACCAACTCCTAATTAGAATTAGTAGAGATAGAGATAACAAACTTATCTAGTCGCGTCATGTATGGTCATGCGCATACTGCTGACCGGCTGAAATCAAGTCCATACGTGATTATATAAAAATAAGAGATGATCTTATCTATACATGTAAATAAATATTTAATGGAAAGGATGCATATGGCAACTCAAAGGCATATGGTAACTCAGAAGCTGTATTTGTACAGTATATGAAAAAAGAATCGGCTGTGCAGTATTTGGAAATAGAATCGGCTGATTGAGATAAGAGTTTGATATGTCGCAGATCACGCATATATGCATATCCAACCAACTTAAAACTTTCTCCGTTCGCCAATGTATGAAAGATCAGGATAATAACGGTTTCATGGGTATGTCCGGAGAGTAGGAGTGAAGAGAACAGACCAACGCCACTAACTCGTAATTAGAATACTTTTCCTATTCGGATTAGGTACTAGGATGACACCTTTCCGCTACTTATAAATTGAGATGCAGATGCTCTTCACGGGTACACTCATCCAGTGGCGTGTTAATTCTTTGCCTCTAATTGATCAAAGATGCCTCCTCTTGCGCCGCCGGTGGAGAAGGATGGGTCAAGGCAGCGGCACGCGGCGGCGGCGGCGGCGGCGGCAGTCGTGGTGAAGCTACGCGCGGAGGCGCAGCGGTCGGCGTCGTTCCAGGGGCGCGGCGCTGTGGAGCAGCAGCAGCGCCACCTGCTGAAGCAGAGGCCCCGGACGCAGCCGGACCTGTTCGCTGGCGTCAGGGGACGGAGCTTTAGGACGGACACCGCGGACGGCGGTGGCGCCCACGGGAGGCCGGCGCCGAGCAAGGTGCTGGTGACCGTGTCCGTGCGGCAGAGCATGTGGCCGCTGCAAGTCATGGCGTGCGCCGAGTGGCGCGTCGCCAACCTGGTCGCCGCCGCAGTGGAGCTCTACATCCGAGAAGGCCGGCGGCCGCTGCTGCCGTCCGCCGACCCCTCGGCCTTCGGGCTCCACTACTCCCAGTTCAGCTTGCAGAGTATGTGATGTCTCTGCATATACACACAACAGTTACTCATGCGCCTGTGCTACTTAGCTTTGCTTCTCTCCATTGAAATGGTTGCTTGACGCATAGGTCTGGACCCAGAGGAGAAGCTCATGGAGTTGGGTAGCAGGAGCTTCTTCCTGTGCCCCAAGGCTGCAGCAACTGCTGCCGCCTCCACCGTCACTGTTCCGTCTACTTGTTCATGTGCTGAAGCCGGCAAAGCCATTTCTCCTAGGAAACCAGGCACTTTACCACCATGGCTAGGATTCATGCACTACTGGCCACTGCTGTAGGCCACACTCGTCTGAGCAGGTCATATAAACCTGTGATAATCTTCGTTAACATTTCTCTACCCCTTAGGTTGTACTTGTACAGTACATTCGTGTTTGCTCACCTTAGATGTTTACTGATATAATTCTGAAGCTCCAATTTATGCGTGGCTCATGTTACCATCAAAAAAATCTCCAATTTTGCATTTGCGTCCATGACTATACATGGCGAAAGTAAATTCATTATATTGATGATTGAGCCTATACATGTATATGTACATATATATTGGATATATTCAGTGAGTGCCTGGATGCAACTGTCATTCCTTTTGACCCTTCTCTCCCGAGGGAAGCCATTTCTAGCTTCCCTGCTACCAATTATTTGTTATTGATCCTAGTATTAAATTAACCTCGTGCACCTGTTTTTACATCATTTGTCAGAAGAGTCATCCTTATCGATCTTAGTATTAGATGTCTCTTGCACCTGTTCTGTACTACATTTGAAAACAAGTGGGAGAATAATTGACTTCAAATAGGTTATCATCGTGCGAGCACACATCATTTTCCATGCCTCTTTCAGTTATTGTCCCACTCATCAGTGAAACGTCTTGGACTCTTGGTCGGTTGCATTGCCGGGTACCATTAACTAAGCTCATGTTGTATATGCATTGATTTACCTCTTTTTCTGCCAACTCTCATTTTTCCAACGCCACTGTTAATAACATATACACAAAGTGATGTATACAGCAACAACTAATCGCCACAAGGTGGAAGCCTTTTAACTGGCAACATTCGGAACACCCCTCGTTTTCAATTTCTTCTCTTGGCTTCGGGCTAGAGTGGCAAGAGCATCTTGTGTCAGCCATGGGTTCGATCAAGATGCAGATGCGCTGACACGCGTGATTGAATGCGACTAGACTCTTCGCCTCTCAGGCAAAAAGCATCTTGAGTTCCTCTATACGTGCGGTGCGCACTTCTTGATCCGTCAAAGCTCCAGAAATCATTCGCTGCTTACGTGCCTGCACAACTTCCATTCGTTCTTCGACGGCGCCCAGCACCGTCATATCAGAGTTAAAACGGTATATGACGATCAAAGGTTTTTTTGCGTTATGTTGTTTCAGATCCAGCCTGTATATATTCGAATAACAATGAAACTCTTGATAGAAACGCTCTTCGTTTGATCAATTCGATGGATACTCATAACAGGTTATTCTTCGACAGCAGGGTTCCACCAAGGATCCTGAAGAAAATATGATTGGAACACAGTTACCTAAAACGTGGTTGGTTTGAGTCGCGGTATGAAATTCAAGTTTACGGTTTGGTTTTTTCTTTCAATTTTCACTCAAACACGAACTCCGTACCTTAAACCGATTCGGGATCGACGAATTCGGTTCGCAATTCATGGTGTTTTACAGTGAATCTGATATCTATGGACTGAACTACTAAAATGACAGCTCAAAAATATGCAAACAATGCCAAAATCGCTCAATCACCATAGCACCAGAAAACTAGTACTGCAAATACATATTTAGCGGATCACTATAGGCAGCTGTAAGCCCATAGGAGCTTCACCACCAGCTGCAAAAGTTTCACCTTATGCTAACACTAATTATATGCTTAGACTGGACCCATTTGAATGTTGGATTATATGAACCGATATCTAGAAAATCATTCATTAGACATGTAAAAATCGCATTTAGTTTTCTGTTACATTACGAACTTCATGGCATGTTCTAGTGTAGACAAGTAACCAATCTACGCATGACATTACCAAGTATCATAAGTTCTGGTCTAGCGTAGATGAACTATAAATGATTCAATGGAATTATTTTCATTTCTTGAGGTTGCTGTTGGTCGAGATATAGGGATAGTAAACTTGATTAATAACTGTGAACAGAGAAGATTAGAGACCGGAAGAAAGTCCAATATTAGAACCTCATAATGAGGGATACTATAGAACACTACTGAATAAATGTATCCTGTTTACTGCATAAATGTTTTCATTTAGAAGCTTTGCACAGAAGCTTGATGGAAATATACCATGACAAACGCATTAGATGCAGAAGTAAGGTTTTTATTCCAACACCACCGGCTTTCAGAGACATAAGCAGAAGTGCAGAACCTGAACAAATCAAATGCAATGAAGGTCCTACAAGATCAACATGTCAGAAAAAACAGGATAACAGCAATGAATCAGAAATGAGTTTAAAATGTTGGAAGACAGCGTGAAAAACTATCAGGAAAGGAGGCTCTTGGCAACAAGGAATAGGTAATTTAGATCTTATATACAGCAAAAAAAAGAAAAAGAAAAAGAAAAAGAAAGAAACATCATACACAAATGTTGGCCTATGAAAACTCCATGATATCAACAAGTAAATAATAACCTCAAGACAGTTCCTTGTAATTGAACAAATCTTACCATGAAAGTGGAATTTGTAAGAGATCCAGAAATGCAGTCCACTGGCAAAACACGAAGCTCTTGGCACCTGAACTGCGAACTTCTAGCTCCCGTAGAAGAAAATATATCTTTGAAGATTCGACCCATTCTTCTCAACATCAATTTGAAAACGACTATCAGTTGGAGTAGTCATAAGCTCTTGCTTGCTCATCGACTTTCTGCAACAGTACAACCAAATTGAAAGACACGACAATAGGGAAAATGTCCTGGAAAACAAAATTTACCAGAGACAAAAGAACAGTGAAACATGAACTACCTACAGACAGGACAAAGACCTGCTGTCGCACTCTGCCAACCAGACAAGAGACACTCTCGGCATAAACGGTGAGCGTAGTGAGTTAATACAGCATTCTCAAAGGCTTCCAGGCAAATAGGGCACTCCCCTTCAGCTTCCTGCAGTTCTTGGACAACTTCGATGTAAGCTCTGAGGGAAGGGAAGAAGTATCCCCATTAACAGCACCATTACCACCATGCAGGAAACGTTTTGCAAGCTTGTTTAGGTCTGCAAACTCCTGTGTATATCCACGACTGGCAAAATTGAAGCTCCATCATCAGAAAATAGCCAATGGCACCAAAATAAAAATACAGATGCCAAATTTTAGATGAAGTTATTGCTCTGAATGTAGGATCCAAATCTGTCAGGCAACCTAATATTCTGAAATGCATCGCATGCATTGAAAATTTTGACTGAAACACAGGTTAAATAGGGTAATCGTGACTAAACTTTTGCAAACTAACCTCAGAACAAGAAATGGATGGTCACAACATGCCGAAGACGCAAGATGTTACGACCTCTACTGCGGAGGCCATAATTGTGGGTGGGTTGCTGGCCTAGTAGTCCTGGACGTCGCCGAGCCGACGCCGTCGAGGACCAAGCAGGCGCAGCTAGGGCTGCGCGAATAGAGATGAGAAAACAGAGGAATAATCTCCTCCTTAATTCCTTTATTCCTTTCCTTGATCAGCTTAAATAGCCTCACCCTAACATGGAAAATATCTTTATTGCTATCAAATCTTAACTAACTTATACTTAACCTAGACGCCTACTGGACCATGGCCCAACCTACCAAGCCCCACTCAGGTGCGGTTTCGGCGCACATAATGCCGGCCGAACCTGACATCACCTCCCTCCTCCGAAAACAACTCGTCCACGAGCTGGAAATCCGGATACTGCTGCTGGAACGCGTCAACATGCTCCCAAGTGGCCTGCTCCGCCGAAAGGTCTTTCCAGCGTATGAGTGCTTGCCACCGGCCACGAACCACGTGCCCCTTGAGAGCTTCGGCAGGAACCGGAAGGGCCCGGCCATGAACCAGCGGAGGTAGGGGCGCCAACTCGTGTGGAGGAGTGCCATGAAACTTCTTGAGCAGTCCAACATGAAAAACGTCATGTAGCCGCGCCCCAGGAGGAAGTCGAAGACGATACGCCACCGTCCCAATCCGCTGCACCACTTGATACGGGCTGTAAAAACGTGGACTGAGCTTGCCATGAGTCACATTCGGAAGAGAAGACCCCGGCCGATGAGAAATACGAAGCCAGACCCAATCATTCACCTCGAAGATGACCTCCCGATGAGTACGATTATAGTAAGATGCAGCCACAGCTTGAGCCTGTACAAGCCGGTCGTGTACCTCCGCCAAGAACTCATCACGATCCAACATCTGAGACTCAACAGCCGGAGTGCGCGCTTCCCCCTTAACATAGGAGCGCATGCTCGGAGGATCACGACCATACACAACCTTGAACGGGGTCGTTTTTAAGGAAGATTGAAAAGAGGTGTTATAACAATATTCCGCCCACGGCAACCAACGGAGCCACTGTTTCTGCCGATCCCCCGCAAAGCAGCGCAGATACATGGCAATAATTTTGTTGGTCACTTCCGATTGACCATCGGATTGAGGACGGTATGCCGAACTCATATGAAGATGACACCCAACGAGATTGAACAGCTCTTGCCAAAAATTGCTTGTAAAAACAACATCACGATCAGTGACAATAGAGGAGGGAATACCGTGGAGACGCACCACTGTATCAAAGAAGACCCGGCTCACGGAAACTGCTGTGTAGGGGTGAGCCAATGGAAGAAAATGTGCCGCTTTAGAAAAACAATCTACCACAGTAAGAATAACTGTCTTCCCGCCCAATTTAGGCAAGCCTTCTATGAAGTCCATAGCAATATCCGACCAGACAGCATGTGGGACTTGGAGAGATTGAAGGAGTCCCCCGGGATGCAAGTGCTCCGTCTTGTTACGCTGGCAAACCATACACTCCCGGATGAATGTCTGGAGCAATCGACGAGCCCGTGGGATATGAAAGTCGGCCCGGACCCTGGTAAGCGTCTTCTGGACTCCCTCATGGCCCACCTCATGGCAATTAGCAAAAATAGCAGTCACAAAGGGAGATGACGGGGGAATAAAAATGCGACCTTTGTAGAGGATAAGCCCATCGCAGATAGTACATGGATCCAACAAGCGGCCAGCTTGAATGTCTTGCAAGAGAGAGCGCCATGCTGCTTCACTCGGGAGGTCGCGGCGTAAGTCATCAAAGAGAGTCAGTGAGGGGCCAGTAATGACCATGAGATCAGCGGTATGACAATCACTATCTCGCCGGGAAAGAGCATCGGCCACGGTATTAAGTCGACCTTGCCGATATTCCACCAAGAAATCGAAGCCCACCAATTTACTAACCCACTGATGTTGAGGAATAGTGGACAGCCGCTGATCCAAGAGAAACTTCAAACTATAATGGTCGATGCGGACAATAAAGGAGCGCCCCCAAACATACGGACGCCAATGGCGGACTGCTTGGACGAGGCCGATTAACTCGTGCTCGTAAGTAGCAAGTTTAATGTGACGAGCAGCGATCGGCCGGCTGAAGAAAGCAATGGGCGCCGCACCTTGATGAAGAACGGCTCCAAAGCCAGACCCGGATGCATCACACTCAATGATAAATGGGAGGCAAAAATCCGGTAGCTGGAGGACCGGAGCTGATGCCAATGCTTGTTTGAGGGAGAAGAATGCATTCGCCGAATCCGAAGTCCAGGAGAAAGCTTCCTTGCGCAGAAGACGCGTGAGGGGTGCAGCAATTGCGCCGTAATTCTTGATGAAGCGCCGATAATACCCAGCCAGCCCGAGAAAAGCACGAACCGCCCGAACAGTGGTGGGAATCGGCCAACCTTCAATAGCAGCCACCTTTTGCCGATCCATGGTAACGCCCTCGGCGGAGACGACATGGCCAAGATAGGCTACAGAAGGAGTACCAAAAGAGCACTTAGAGCGTTTCAAAACAAGCCCATTCCGAGATAACTCCTGTAACACGGTACGAACATGACAGAGGTGTTCCGCCCAAGACTGGCTATAAATAAGGATATCATCAAAAAACACCAACACGAAGCGGCGAAGGAAACGACCCAAGACATCATTCATGAGTGCCTGAAATGTTGCCGGGGCATTTGTCAAACCAAACGGCATCACCAAAAACTCGAAGTGCCCATGATGTGTGCGAAAAGCCGTCTTGTGAACATCCTCGGAATGCATGCGCACTTGATGATAGCCAGACCGAAGATCCAACTTCGTGAAAAAGCGCGCACCCTTTAGTTCATCCAAAAGCTCTTCCACTATCGGAATGGGAAATTTGTCCTTAATGGTCTTGTCATTAAGGGCCCGATAGTCGACACAGAACCTCCATGTGTTATCCTTCTTACGGACCAGCAATACTGGGGATGAAAACGCCGATGTGCTGACCCGTATAATACCTTGCTGCAGCATATCCCGACATTGTGTCTCTAATTCATCCTTCTGTAATTGCGGATAGCGATATGGACGCACGGCCACCGCATCTGTTCCGGCCTTCAAATGAATCCGATGATCGTAGACACGGGCCGGCGGAAGGCCCTGTGGATCGGCAAACACAGCAGGGTACTCTGCTAGCAAAGCCTCCATGAAATCAGTCGGTGAAGTAGACATGGCGGCCAGGGAAGAATGGTGCGAAGACACGCCCTGGAGCTGAACCTGATGATTGTCCCGCCAAAACGTCATTGAGAGACGCTGGAAGTCCCAAGTAATGGGTCCCAGCGTTTGAAGCCACTGAACCCCAAGGACAATGTCGACCCCTGGAAGTGAGAGCACGTAGAAGTCAATGACAAAGTTGTAGTTGGTGATGTCGATAGAAACCCGGCGACATTCGCCACTGCCACTGATGCGCTCGCCATTGGCCACTGCAACCCGAAGAAGGGCTGGCTGCGGCCACCGCTACCTCCGCCTTCCCGGCCGCCTCTTCTGATATGAAGTTGTGGGTGGAGCCGGAGTCAATGAGCGCGACGAAGTGGTGATCGCCGATGCGAACATGGAGGCACATCGTTCGACCCGCAGCAATGCCGGTCAGGACGAGAAGAGAGATGGATGGAGGCTCATCGTGTTCGGCGCCGTCCCCTGTATCCTCGTCATCAGGAACCACTTCCAAGCTGAAGAGCCGTTGGCAGGAGTGTCCAGGGGTGTATTTCTCATCACAATTGTAGCATAGCCCCAGACGACGTCGTTCCTCCATCTGCGCTCGCATCAATTTCTTAATGAACTTGGCCCCATGCGCACTAGTGTCGCCTCCCTTGGGAGCAATCGCGAAGGCAGGTGCGCCAGCCGTGGTGGTGGCGCTCGGGGCCGTCAGCGGGCTGACCGCGGTCCGCAGGACGCCGCCCTTAGGGATCGTGCGCCTGCTGTCCTCGGAGTCTGCTTGTTGCAAGCTCTCATGAGCCCGAGCCAGACTCATGGCCATGGCTAAGGACTGCGGAGCAGCGAGGTCCACTGCGATGGCGATCTTCTCTCTGAGTCCCGTGGTGAACATCTCGATCTTCTGGTCCGCCCGAAGGTTTGCACGGGGCAGAAGCGCTTCAAACTCCTTCTGATACTGAGACACGGATCCTGTCTGGCGAAGCCGTTTGATCTCTGCTAGGTGATTGCGCCGTGTCGGCGGCCCGAAACGAAGGTGGACAAGCTCCTTAAAGTGCGCCCATGGCAGGACGCCCATCTCCTCTTCGAGGAGCATGTACCACTGCTGTGCTTCCCCGCGCAGATGGTATGTCGTCGTGCTGACTTTTTCTCCCTCCGCCGTGTGTTGTCCTCGGAAAAACAACTCACAAGAATTCAACCAAGGGAGGGGATCATCAGCCCCTTCATAAGTCGCGAAGTCCCAGCGCTGGGGTTTGGGAGGTCGTCCCTCCGGCATTGCAAAGAACCCGCCCCTCCCGTCAATGGGAAACTGCGCGCCACTCCCTGACGCGCCTCCGACGAGATTGTGCGGCGTACCGCTGCCGTTGCCGTCGCTGAAATTTCCTTCGCGTCGGCCCGGAGGAAGATAGACAGGTTCCTCTGCACCTTTCCCTCTGTCGCCCCCTCCCGCCATGGCACTCATCATGTCATCCACCTTGGCGATGCGGCCGTCATGGCGATCCAGCCGTGTGGTGAGGGATGCGAACTGTGTTGTATGGCCGTCCTGAACCATCGCCATGTCTTCAAGCTTCTAGACAATTCGGTCGATCTTCTCCACCAGGGCACGAGCCTCATCGCCGGCCATGTCGCGGGCGTTGATTGGCTCTGATACCAAGTTGTTACGACCTCTACTGCGGAGGCCGTAATTGTGGGTGGGTTGCTGGCCTAGTAGTCCTGGACGTCGCCGAGCCGACGCCGTCGAGGACGAAGCAGGCGCAGCTAGGGCTGCGCGAAGAGAGATGAGAAACAGAGGAATAATCTCCTCCTTAATTCCTTTATTCCTTTCCTTGATCGGCTTAAATAGCCTCACCCTAACATGGAAAATATCTTTATTGCTATCAAATCTTAACTAACTTATACTTAACCTCGACGCCTACTGGACCATGGCCCAACCTGCCAAGCCTCACTTAGGTGCGGTTTCGGCGCACATAATGCCGGCCGAACCTGACACAAGAGCAACTCCAAAATTGAAGCATAATTGTGCAGGACCCTTCCTTACTCCACAAATTGATCAAATTTTACCTATAAAAACAGCACAAGACTGTCAATTTGTCCATCTGAAAACCGAACGAACATGGAGCTTCCTAAGTTGAAGGCACATTAGCATAGATTGTCGAAACAGAGTTTCATAGAAATCTTTCTCAGCCTCCGATAAATTACAAATTGTACTTCAATATTCACAGGGGTTAAAATAAGGATTGGTCTGCACCAAAACATTGGCGTAAGTTAATACACCTAAGAAGTAAGAATACACCATAACCGAACTTCAACATACCTGCTCTCCTTGTCTGTGCTGTTGTTATTCCTTCTCGACATTATTGGCTTCAAAATGGACTGCACTAGCTTTAAGCCTATTTTGTTGCCTTCTTCATATGGTTTTTTGTACAAGTTTATGCCACCTAAATAGCATATGAATAACAAAAGTTAAATATAGCCAAATTCTAGTAAAATCATGATTTAACATACTTGATTTGCACAACAATAGAAGATCTGGATCAACAGAACAAGGAATAACATAATCAAGTTAACAAATTGAAAGACCGGAAATAGTGATCAGAGGAGGTGAATGATTAACAACTAATTTTCCCCTAAAAGAGCCACCCAAAACCTCATTTGATCAAAGAACAACAAAAGAACAAATTTTCAGAGTAAATCAGTCTGGGAACGGCACTATTGTATTTAAATGATCGATAGTACTGTAATGAACAGTAATCTAGCACTACTGTAATGAAAATCCCTGTACTACCGGATGAATAGTAAAATTAGCATAACTCTGAAACCAAAAATTGGTGTAGTTTTTTATTGGTTGATTCAAATCTCGTAAAACTTTGCATGCACTTTCCTATGAATGTCAGGAATCTATTCCAACCTTCAATCGCAAGGATTGACATCTAAGTTCCGACTTTTTTCACATTTAGTGAAGGTTGCACCAAAACCGGATCAAATATAAAATCTTCCTTCTAAGCTTGCTCATGGTGATTTGATAATTGAAATGATCTTAGATGATTTCCCACATATCACAGCATGCAAAAACACCAAAGGATCAACCCTCAAAGGTGCAAGAACAAGATTTATCACGAATCCTTCCTTCTCAAACAAAAAACCAATTTCGTGAGAAGAACTTCAAAAATCTTGTTAAAACTTGCCTAGATGATTGGGATATGATCTACATAAGATTTATCTATCAATCATTCATCCTTGACAAACCAAGATCAAGAGAGAAAGGAATCAAGAGTGTTAGGGATAATTCTCGGATACCTCGATATCTAATATTTAGCAGAAAATGCAATCTTTGCCACTTCAAATATTGCCTCTTCAATTTTTGCCACTCTAAACATCATAATACAATATTTGCCACTCTAGACAATTACCGCTCTCACATTTGCCATTTTGCCTAACTAATCTCATTTTCTCCTTTTCTAAATTAATTTGGGCACTGGAAATAACAGTTCTAGCCCTCCCTTCCCTAATATTGGAACGTCATGCATATGCCTGAGTTATCGTTTGCTTCATTCCAGACTAAACGATATGATGAGACAACTTCATGAACTTTCTTGCAGGATTATTCTTAACCCAGTGCAGACTTATCTAGCAAAAAACATTCACAGTGTGAAGAGCTGAAAATGAACTACTTTATGGGAAGTCGGGATACCTGTATTCAACAGCCAAGATACATCCTTCATCATACCCTCCTTGAAGAATATATGACCTATCACTGTATTTAGGCTGAACCAGTCCATAACAGAAGCCAATTGGAGAGCATCCAAACATCTCACCTATTGTTTGCTTGTTTAGACGTGATGTGCTTGTTTGCTTCGACTTGGATTTTCCCAGCATATCCTGGACGAGCTGAAAGCAAATAGATGGGTGGGTTGTACTAGAACTAATAAAACAGCTCGCCCAGCACATGGGCACCACGCTAGCTGGATCAAATTGTTGCTAGTATTGGTAGTTTTTATACACCATCTGTTACTAGGATGCTCTCTTCGCTCACTACTCACTGGTATGTCCGCGATTTCCAGTGCTGTCTTGTTTAATTAGGGAAGGGAGGGTTAGAACTATCATTTCCAGTGCCCAAATAAATTTAGAAAAGGAGAAAATGAGATTAGTTAGGTATAATGGCAAATGTGAGAGTGGTAATTGTCTAGAGTGGCAAATATTATATTATGATGTTTAGAGTGGCAAAAATTGAAGAGGCAATGTTTGGAGTGGCAAAGATTGTATTTTCTCAATATTTAGAAGTCCTTATCCCAAATTTTTCGGACTCTCACTTAGCTATTTAAACCGCCCTATGTACTTGTAAAGTTTGAACCGAAATAATAGATTTCTTGTCTCACGTGGTTTTTTTTCGCAAGAATTTTTCACGTAAATCTTTGTGTCTCCTTTTGTGTGTGCTTGTGTTCATCTAAACCTACCAAGTTTTTCGGATCTTTAGGTGTTGGCGCCAGATCGACGCTCTGCTCTCACCGAGCCGCGTCCTCCGCATCCACACTAGCCGCCCCGGATCTACGTTGCCTCCACTGGATCGACACCTATGCCCGTCGGAAGTCGCCAGAGCTGTCGTTGGCATCTTCTTGAGCACCAGCTCCGGATCCTCTGCCTCCCGCCCCATCTCCACCGCGGCTCTAAGGAAGGAGCAGAACCGCGCTGTTCTCGTGGTCCCCATTGCCCGCTTCCGCTGGATCGCTTCGTCTCAATGCCAGATCCGCCCATCAGTCTCCGCCTCCCTCCGGTACCTCTATTCACACATCTTATTCAGTTCAATTCACTCATCATTGATCTTGAGAAATTAGAAGTAAAAATTGATGATGAAGATAAGTCTATTCTGTTGGTCGTCTCTTTGCCTGCTATCTTTAAATATTTCAAGAAAATTATGCTTTATGACAATCATGATATCCTTAGTTTTGAGAATGTTAAATCAAATTTATTGTCTAAGAAGAAATTTGATATTGATTCTTGTTCAGAAGTTAAGGTTGAGGGGTTAATTGTTAGAAGTAAATCTCTATATAAAGACAATTATCATAGATCAAAGTCTAGATCTAAGTCAAGAGAAAATAAATCCAGCGATTTTTGCCATTTTTGCAAGACACTTGGTCATGATATTTCTTATTGTTTCAAGTTAAAAAATAACATAGATCAAGACAAACAGACACATTCTGAAAAACCTGCTGAGACTAGTTAAAAGGCCACATAAAGGTCTGTCCTTGTTGGTGATGAGTTATTGACTGTGTTTGAGTATACGGTGCTTAAGTTTGTGTTTGTTTTGAATTTCATTTTGAATTTGAAGTAATTTTAGGTGTTGTCAGGTTAGGGTGGCACTACCAGCCTGGGATGGATGGTAGTGATAGCCTGTTGGAGCTACCGGCTGTGGATGTAGTAGTCTTTTTCCAGATAGGGGTCTCTCAGATGTTTCAAGGGCAAATAGTACTACTGGCCATTTAGGAGCGGTAGTGTTGGGAGAACAGCACTACCGGCCCAAAGGCGCGGTAGTTATTTTTCAGAGAGAGTCTCTTCGGAAATTTTAGAAGTAGCGGCACTATTGGCTATCTGGGAGTGGTAGTACTAGTGGTGCGGTACTACGGTCCCAGATGGTCGGTACTTCCGACTAACCAGCGACTTGAGCTTAATATTTGCATTAATGTTGATTAATGCACATTATTGTGAACAGTTCTATGTGATGTGTTTCTTGTCTGTGTTGGTTGCAGAACTCGAGGCTAAGTCATGGTGAGGCGAAGACGAGACCAGGACTAGGCTAGGAGAGCTGAGGTCCGGAACGATCAAGAGATGTCGAAAGACGATTGAGGCCATTGCAAGTCAGGAAGACAAGGAACCAGAGTATGGTGAATGGTGACGGACATGAAGGGCAACAACATAGGCTGGGACTAGATTCAGGGAGGAGTTGGGGTCCAAAACGGTCAAAGAAACCGATGTTGCCATGGAGAAGCTAAAAAGGACATGTGGCGGTCAAGTGACTTAAGCCTGCTTGCAAGCGACGACGGTTCAGGGAGGTCCGAACGCGTGAGGGGCTTGGCGGCAAGTCATTGGGACAACGTAGAAAGCGCGAAGCATGGCAACGCTTCAAGGAGAAGGAAGACCGGTCATTGGGACAAATTATAATTTGACTAACATCGGAGGTCGAGGCGGTTTCGAAAACCGTGGTTGTGGCCTAAGTGGTTTAGTCATACCAAAGTGGTGTTGGAAGCAAATTCGAGCTTGTGAAACGGATTTAGCGTCAATGTAATGGCCGCTCTGAGAAGCGCACTTGTGTGAGTGAAAAATCCGTTAAGATTGTTGGATTTCATATTAGACCATGTAAATGTGGATGCCTAGATGGTATTCACTTGTAGTATCCAGGTTTATGGTTAGTATTGCCTTCGCTATATAAGGAGATATAGTAGGAGGTGAGGACTTGAGACCTTAGACTTAGTTACTAGGGGTTTTACATTTTCCACAAGATTTTGTGTTTTTATGTTGTGTGTGTGCTCCTTGGGAGCTTTGCCCTTTAGGTGAGAGGCTTTGTAATCTATCTTCATGCTCTGAAATAAAGATCAATTTCGTGTTCAAGATTTGGTTTTTGTTCTTGACCTTCCTCGTTTCTTGACCTTTCTTGTTGGTTTCTTTTTCTCTTGATCTTGTTGTGAAGGATGAATGATTGATGGATTATCCTCTGGAGATCATCACCCAATCATCTAGACAAGCTCCCTAATGATCATCAAGAGATTTATCAAGAAACCATGTTTTAGCTTGAGAATGAAGGATTTGAGGTAGATCTTACATATTTGAGGACAATCTCTTTAGGTTTCTTTCTTACTATAACATGTGGGAGATCATATAGGTCCATCTTAATTATCAAATCCCCACAAGCAAGCTTAAAGCAAAGTTTTTTTACCCGATTTTGGTGCAACCTTTGGTAAATTTGAAAAAAGTCAGAACTTTGATATCAATCCTTACGATTGGTTGGAATAGGTTTCTAACACCCGTAGGAATGTGCATACAAAAGTTTTGGAGGTTTTAGATCAGCCAATCAAAATTTAAACCGACTTTCATTTTTGATGCCATGTCGATTTATTGTTTATTTGCCTATTGTTACTGTTCATCCTAGCACTATCGGCCTTTGTAGCACAGTAGTGCGACCCTAGAGCTGATTTTTAGGAGATTTTCATCTCATGTTCTTCCAAGGTCTTAAGATGTTTTGGTTGGATTCTTTGGGGAAAAATGTTGTGTAATCATTCACCCACCCTCTGATCGCCATTTTTAGACCTTCAATTGGTATCAGAGCCCAATTTTGCTCTCTTTAGATCTTGACCTGTCTCATGAGCCATAGCATCAGACAAGTATTCTACTAAGTCTCCAATCTTTTCTGGGGTGGATTATCCTTTTTGAAAATCTAGGATGGAGTCATACATCACTGTTCAGGATTTCATGATGTGGTAGAAGGTGAAACTTTTGTATGTTGTTCTTGCGAATAAAAACGTCAATACCGCGAATATGGCTAACATTGAGGCAAATGCTTAGGCAAGAAACATCCTCATATAGAAGCTTAGCCACAATAAGTATGACCAGATCTCTCACTTACGATCTGTACACGAGATTTGGGTGACCCTCGATGCTTATCATAAGGGCATCACCCAAATCAAGACGATGAGGCAAGATCAGTACAAGCATGACTACAACAAGTTCGAGCAGTACGCTGAGGAGTCTTTGAAGATAGCTTGACATGTCATGGAGGATAGCTTCACTTAGATCTTCTTCCTCCCATGACAATGATTGTGTACTCTGTGATGCTGTTCTTGTGGAGCTTGATAACCTAAGGACCCTGCATGACAGTGTACTTTCTGAAGTAGATGTCCTAAAGGAGAAAAATGCTAGCCTTAGTACTCCTGTCACTATTCCTGTTGATGCTAACTTTCTTCATGCTCACACATGTGCTTCTTATGATAATTTCCCTAAGTTGCTAGCTGAGATTGATGTCATGACTGTTCATCCTGGGAAGCTTTCTGTTAGAAATTAAGAACTTAAATAATTTGCTTCTTAGGATCCAGTCAGCTCATGTGAGAGCTGTAGGCAACTAAAACTTGACAATGATACTTTGAATGTCAAGTGTGCTAATTTGATCAAGGATCTACTAGCTAAATCACAATAAGTTTGTGTGAGATGTGCTGAGATTGAGGGGGACATGGGTAGAATCTATGATGAGCTTAGAAAGAAACTAGAGGCCTAGACCAGTAGAATTTGAAATGCCAAGTGCATATCTTGTGAGGCCCACAAGATTGAGCCAGCCTTGGTTAGAGAGAAAAATGCACGTGCTGTCCATTTTTTCTTGTCTGGCTCTTCTTCATATTCTTCCCCTGGTTTTTCATGTGCTCCTCTCTTTCAAGAGTGTGAGTACCTTAAGAAGTTTGTAGGAGACAAGAAGAAACTTAATCTCATCCTATACCAATCTAAGATTAGTAGATTTAATCAAGGTCTAAGATTTGACTACTTGGAGCATGCTCGAGTAGATCCTCCCACCATTGTGCGTGGCTCTAAGAGTGGAGAGATTGTGGTAGCTTCTAGGGCGAGCACCACTATATTTAGGTCCGCTGGGGTTATCTATGGGATTTCTAACCAAAAGGGGATTTCTAACCAGAAGGTTACTCCTCCTGCTACTTCTACCTTTAGCAAGGCGAAGTATACATGCACCTTTTGTTAGAAGGATGACATCTAGCAGATTTCTGCTTCAAGCATGCCAAGATTGCACGGCGTGAGTATGGTCATTCTCTTAGGGGTATTCAAGGTTATCTCTAGACTCGGAGTGCTCCTAAGGTACCCACGGCTTCTAGAAGGGTAGAGTTTCTCATATTTTTGTGCAGTGTCTAGGACTTGGTTTTCAGGTTGTTTCTTCTGGTTTTCGTCCTAGTGCTGCTCGTGGTCAATCTTTCCACCATCCTTTTGATATTCCACGTTCTTTCCATCGAGGTAGATATCAATGTCGTGAAGTGTTTTCTAGAAGGAGATTTGGGCAACGTTACTAGGATGGTTTGGCCTTTGCACAACGACAGGCCAACCCAGCTCTATCTCCCAGATTTTCTACTAGTGTTGCTTCTGGTTTTGTGAGAGTTGAGCATTGGAGAGACACTAGAGTCCAGTCTTTTGTTCCTATGACTGACACTTTTGCTTGTCGTGTGATTCAGTATTAGTTTCTCAGATCTGCATTTGTTTATCCCAGTACTGAGTCATCGACCTTTCACTTTCTGTGATCCAGATTCGTCGTATCGGGAAGGGAGATGTTTAGCTTGTAGACTCCAGTTGCTCTCGCTACATGACCGGAGACTCCTGTTGGTTCTCTTCCTTAGCCTGTGCCCCAAGTGATGAGCAAATCACCTTTAGGGATGCTTCTTTAGGCTGCGTCATTGCCAAAGGCTCTGTGCATATCAATGAGAAATTCTTTCTTAAGTATGTTGTCTTGGTCAGTAAGCTGTAATATAATTTGCTTTCTGTTTCTCAACTTATCGATGACGATTTCGAGGTAAGCTTCAAACGTAATGCCTATAGAATTTTCAATTCTTCTGGAGGGTTAGTTTGTGGGATTTCTAGGTTCAAGAGAGTCTTTCGTGCTATTTTTACTGATTCTTTTGGTAATTTTCTCCATTGCTTAGTTGTTTCAGAATCCCGTGATCTCTCCTTTTGGCATAGGAGATTTGGTCACATTGGTTTTGATCATTTTACTTGAGTTAGCAGTCGTGATCTCATTCGTGCTTTGTCCAAATTCAAGGTGGTCAAAGATTTGGTTTGCACTGCTTACCGACATGGCAAGATAGTTGCTGCTTCTCATCTTCCAGTCACCGTTATGATGACGGATGCATTAGGATAACTTTTATATATGGACACTGTTGGTCTAGTTAGAGTGCAATCAGTGAGTGGGAAGTGGTATGTTCTTATCATTGTCGATGATCTTTCGAGATATTCTTGGGTATTTTTTACGGCCTTGAAGGATGAGTCTTTTATTCATTTTAGGGGTTTGGTCATTAGGTTGTCTATTGAGCTCTTAGGTGCCTTATGAGCTATACGAAGTGACAATGGCACAGAGTTCAAGAACTACTTTGAGAGCTTCTGTGAAGAGTCAGGTTTAGAGCATCAGTTTTTCTCTTCATATGTCCCTCAACAAAATGGCGTAGTGGGAAGAAAGAACACGACCTTGGTTGAGATGGTCGGGACAATGCTAGATGAGTATAGTACTTTTAGGAAGTTTTGGGCTAAGACTATAGCTACTTTTTGTCATATATCTAATAGAGTATTCTTGATAGCATATTTGTACCGCACTTCTTATGAGTTGAGATATGAGTGAAAGCCCAATATTTCTCATTTTTGTGTGTTTGATTGCAAGTGTTTCATTTTGAAGTCTAGGAACCTAAATAAGTTCGAGTCTCACTTTTCTGATGGTATCTTTCTAGGTTACTCGACTTCTTCTCGTAGCTATATGGTTTGGAGTTATGAGGCAAATACAATCATAGAGACCTATGAGGTGACCTTTGATGAGGCTAGTCCAGGAAGTAGACCAGACATATCAGGCTCTTATTCCCACTTTGAGACCATTTTTGTAGAGGGTAAGGATGATGGAGATGATGGTGTTCCACCTGATCTAGTCTCCTCTACACCTAAGGTGCCTCCTGTTTCTATCCCTACATCTCAGGGAGACCAGCCCTTACCTTCAGACTCTCCTGCAGGAAGTTACTCTAATGATGCCTCTTCTGTTCATGAGGTAGAGGCTACTTCTGCTTCTGGACCTCCCCGTCACATTCAGCGGCTTCATCCACCCAATTAGATTATCGGTGATCTATTTGAGTGTGTCACGAGCTCAAAGTCAGGTGTTTCTCTCTTCTGTCTTCACTCTGCCTTCGTTGCTAATTTTGAGCCAAAGAATGTTTCTCATGCATTTGTCATATAAATCTTGGATCAATGCTATGCATGAGAAACTTGATAGTTTTGAGATGAATAAGGTATAGCATCTTACTGAGCCCCCATCTGGTTATAATGTCATTGGGACCAAGTGAGTGTTTAAAAATAAGCAAAGTGAGGATGAGTTTGTCATTAGGAACAAGGTTAGGCTAGTTGCGTAGGGCTTTACTCAGGTTGAGGGTTTTAACTTTAAGAACACCTATGCCCCTGTAGCTAGATTTAAGGCTATTAGGATCCTACTTGTATTTTTGACATCTAAGAGTTTCAAGCTTTATCAGATGGATGTTAAGAGTGCATTCCTCAATGGGTATATTGAGGAAGAGGTGTATATCAAGCAGCCTCCAGGATTCGAGAACCCTAAGTACCCAAATCATGTCTTCAAACTTTTCAAAGCTTTATATGGATTTAAGCAGGCCCCTAAAGTTTGGTGTGAGAGGTTTAAGTTTTATCTTCTTAATTATGATTTTGAGATGGGTAAAGATGGCCGAGACCAGAAAGTGGTTACAAGCTGGGAAGACAAGGAACCGAAGCATGGTGCAATGGTAATGGACATGGCGTGCAATGGTCTGGACCGAGACTAGGCTTAAGGAGTTAAGGTCCAGAATGGTCAAGGAAGCCGATGCCACCACGGTGAAACTAAAAAGGACATGTGGCGGTCAAGTGACTTGGGCTTGCTTGCAAGCGAGGATGGTTCGAAGGAGTCCGAACGTGTGAGAGGCTTGGCGGTAAGTATTGGGGCCACATGGAAAGCACGAAGCATGGTAATGCTTTGAGAAGGAAGACCAGTCATTGGGGTAAATTGGTAATTTTTCTAATACTGGCGGTCGAGGCGGTTTGGAAAACTGCGGTGGTGGACTAAGTGATTTAGGTCACGCCAAAGTGGTATTGGACACAAATTAATGCTCGATGAGCGGATTGGCGTTAATGTAATGGTTGCTTTGAGAAGCGTGGTTGTGTAAGTGAAAACCCATTAAGAGTGTTGGGTTTTGGGTTAGCCATGTAAATGTGGATGGTATCCACTTGTGGTGTCCAAGTTTAAAGTTAGGGTTGCCTCTACTATATAAGTAGATGTAGTGAGAGGTGAGGACTTGAGATCTTAGACTTAGTCACTAGGCATTTTAGGTTTTCCAAAAGATTTTTTGTTCTTATGTGGTGTGTGTGCTGTTTGGAAGCTTTACCCTCAGGTGAGAGGCTTTGTAATCCATCCTCATGCTCTGAAATAAAGATCAATTTTGTACGCAAGATTTAGCTTTTATTCTTGACCTTCCTCCTTATTTCTTGATCTTTCTTATTGGTTTCTTTTTTTTTTGATCTTGTGTTGCCAAGGATAAGTGTACACCGATTTTTATTTTTGAAGTCATGCTGATTTACTATTCATTTGCTTGTTGTTATTGTCCATCTCGGTACTACTAGCTTCTATATTGCGGTAGTGACACCCTAGAGCTGATTTTTTGGGAGATTTTCTTCTTCCATTCTTTTGAAATCTTGGGAGGTTTTGATTAGATTCTTTGGGAGAAATTGTTGTGTGATCATGCACAACCCACCCACCCCCCAGTTGCCATTTCCGATACTTCACTTGTCTTGTTGAAAATGAATCTAATGGTGAGGCTCTCATCATCATTTCCAATTTGAAGAATCAAACTGTATGGATTATTGATTCAGCTTGCACTTTTCATATCTGTTCATTTAAAGAGTGGTTCTTTATTTATGATTTTGTTGGTAATGATGAAGTTGTGATTGTTGATAAGTCTTCACTTGAAATTTTTGGCATCGATTCTATTCAAATTAAAACTCATGATGCCATTGTTAGGATTCTTTTAAATGTTTACCATGTTCCCAGAATGAAAAAAAATATTATTTCTTTAGGCACCATAGAATCTTTGGGTTATAAGTATACCGATGAAAATAGTGTTCTTAAGATTTAAAAAGGCAAACTTGTTGTTATGAAAGCCAATAGAATCAACAGCCTTTATTACTTGCAAGGTTCTATAATTACAGGTTCTACAGTTGTTTCTACTGTTGCATCAAATCGTCATATCACCAAGCTTTGGCATATGTGCTTAGGTCATATGAGTGAGAAAGGTATGCATCTTTCGGGAGATTGGCGTCACTGACACTCTTTAAAATTCGTGATTCGCTTTATGACACCCTGGTCCACTGTCATAGATTCAGATGGACCCATATGTCATAGACACATCACTAAATGCCAACGAATTGAGTGTCGCTGGACTAATTTTTCCTGCATCTTTTATGCAAGAAAGGATTTTTACATGATATTCACAAACTTACTTTCTATGAGCATTGTGTTTTTGGCAAACAAAAGAGGGTTAGTTTTTCTGTTTCAACTCATCAGACTAAGGGATTCTTGATTATGTTCATTCTGATCTTTGGGGTCATTCTAGATTTCCTTCTGTTGGTGGTTGTGAGTATATGATTACCTTCATTGATGATTTTTCTCGCAAAGTTTGGGTTTATTTCTTGAAACATAAGTATGAAGCTTTTTCAGTCTTCAAGAAGTGGAAAGTTTTGGTTGAAAATCAAACTGGTAAGAAAATCGAGCAACTTAGAACTGACAAAGGATTGGAATTTTGTAGTGGTGAGTTTGATCAATTTTGTGCTAATCATGATATTGCAAGATATTTAACTGTTCCAGGTAAACCTCAGTATAATGGTGTAGCAGAGTATATGGATCGTACTCTTCTGGAAAGAGCCCGTTGCATACTTTCAAATGCAGGTTTATAGGATAAGTGTGCATTGTGGGTCGAGATTGCTTCTACAGCTTGTTATTTGATTAATTGCTCTCCAAATTTTACCATTAATTTTCAACTTCCAGAAGAGGTTTGGCCAGGTAAACCAGTTGATTATTCTACTTTGAGAATTTTGTGTTGTCCTGCATATGCTCATGTTAATGATGAAAAATTAGAGTCTAGAGCAAGAAAATGCATATTTGTTGAGTATAGTTCTGATGTCAAAGGATATTGTTTATGGTATTCTAATTCTCGTAAATTAATCATTAGTCGTGATCTTACTTTTAAACTTTTTAGAAGATGCTTCACTCTCATCGGGTAGTGAAAATGATGGTTATTCATCTACAAGTGAATCTGAAATTTATGAAGCTACTGCAAGAAATGCAAAATTTGAGGTAGTTTTGCCTACCATTAATAATGATTCTTCTACTTGTTCAACTTCACAACCAGTTTTAGCACCTCCTAGCACTAATGATCATTCTATTGCTCGAGATAGACCAAGAAGGAATACTCAATTGCTTGCTAGATATCATGACACGGATAATATGGCACGTTATGCTTTTCTTGTTGCACAAGATATTTGTGATACTTTTGAACCTTCTTATTCTGAAGCTATCTTATATGAAAAATTTTCTAAGTGGTTGACAGCTATGAATGAAGAAATTAAGAGTTTTCATAAAAATTGTACATGGGATTTGGTTGAACTTCCAAATGGTAAGAGACCTTTAAAGTGCAAATGGTTATATATGAAAGGATGGTATTTTTCGAGTTGAACCTGCAAGATAGAAAGCCCGTTTAGTAGTAAAAGGTTTTGACCAAAGAGAATGTATTAACTTCAATGAAGTTTTTTCTCCTGTTGTGCGCTACTCTTCCTTTCAGGTTATGCTTACTTTTGTTACTTTATTAGATTTGGAATTAGAGCAACTTGTTGTTAAAACTACTTTCTTACATACAGATTAAGAAGAAGAGATTTTTATGACACAATTTGAAGATTTTGCTACATGTGGGAAAGAGCATTTAGTTTGTCATTTGAAAAAGTCTCTCTATGATCTTAAATAAGCTCCTAGGTAGTGGTATAAAAAGATTGATTCATTTATGATTGCACAACAATATTCTCGCAGCAATTATGATAACTGTGTTCACTTCAAATAGTTTCCAAATGGAACTTTTGTTTATTTGCTACTCTATGTTAATAATATGCTTATTGTTTCTCATGACAAATCATTGATTAAACAGTTGAAGGCTCAACTTAGCCATGAATTTGATATGAAAGATCTTGGTCCTACTAAGAAAATTCTTGGGATGGAAATTCAGCGTGATCGCAAAGCTGGTACTTTATTTCTATCTCAGAAATGCTACATTGAAAAGATTCTTGATAAATTTAATCTGAGAGATTGCAAACATGTTTCTATACCTTTTGCCTCACACTTTAAATTATCTTCAAGTTAGTGTCCTATTAATGAAGAAGACAAAGACTATATATCACACGTTCCTTACTCTAATGCAGTTAGTAATCTCATGTATGCTATGATTTGCACTAAATCAGATTTGGCTCATGTAGTTAGTGTGGTTAGCAGATTTATGCATAATCCTGGCAAAGAGCATTGGAAATGTAATTAATTGGATTCTTCGTTACGTGAAAGGAACTTCTAATTTTGGCTTGATTTTTTATAAGAATAAAGTGAAGACTAATAATGTTGTTGGGTTTGTTGCTTCTGATTATGCTGATGATCTTGAGAAAAGAAGGTCAACTTCTGGATATATCTTCTCTTTATGTGGTTCTACAGTTAGTTGGAAAGCATCCTATAGCCTATTGCAACCCTTTCTACTACTGAAGCTGAATATATTGATGCTACTGAAGGCGTTAAGGAAGTTATTTGGTTTCGAGGTCTAGTTTCTGAACTTGGTATTTCACAGGATACTATGTCTGTTTATTGTGATAGCCAGAGTGTTATTTGTTTGACCAATAATGATATGTATCATGCCAAGAACAAGCACATTGATATCAAGTACCACTTTATCATGATATTGTTGCTGAAGGGCAAGTTATTGTGGGAAAGATACACAATGATAACAATTCTACTAGCATGCTCACAAAGGCACTTTCAAACACCAAGTTCAAGCATTGCCTGAACTTGGTTGGTATTCATGGTGTTTGAATACCCCTCAGGGTTTTCTAGAAACAATCACATTATAGATTTTGAGTCAACATCCAATATTTAGAAGTTCTTATCCCAAATTTTTCGGATTCAGTTGGCTATTTAAGCCACCCCCATGTACTTTAAAGTTTAAACTGAAATAGTGGATTTCTTGTCTCCCGTGGTTTTTTTCCTAAGGGTTTTCCACGTAAATCTTTGTGTCCACTTTTGTGTGTGTGCTCGTGTTCATCTAAACTTAACAAAGAGAGATCGAAAAAACTCAAGAAAGAAGGAAGACCAAAACTTGAGCAAGAACTTGATCACTAATTTGATTTCTACTTAGATCAAGATGGATAATTACAAAGCTTCTCCAAAGAGGTCAAAGCTCTCAAGGAGCACACAAGAACAAAAAATATTATGGAAACCCTAATCCTTCTCCTAGAGTCTTAGAGGCTTACCTCCCTCTATCTCTCAAGCCCTTATATAGAGGAGGCAACCCTAACTGCGGTTTTCCAAACCGTCTCCATCTCCGATAACAGGAAAATTACCAATTTGCCTCATGACCAGTCATTTGTGTCTCCTTCGCCTCAAAGTATCGCCTATATTTCGTCACCTTCCATGTGGACCCAATGACTTGCCGCCAAGCCTCTTGGCATGCCATTTGTTCTTCTCCCCCGAACCATCCTCGCTTGTAAACAGGCCCAAGTCACTTGACATGCCATATATTCTTCTCCATTTGACCGTAATGGCTTCGACTTCCTTGACCATTCTAGACCTTAGCTCCTCCCTAAGTCTAATCCCGATCTACCTTACCATTGCTCGCCATGTGCAACAACAATAGCTCCTTATCTTCTTAGCTTACACCGACTTCCTAGCCTCAGTCATCTTTGGCATTACCTTGACTATCTAGATCTCAGGTTTCTTAGCTTAGTCCTGGTTTCCTCCACCTCACCATATCCTAGCTCTGAAGTCCTACAACCATCACAGACAAGAAAAACATTACATAGTATTACCCAACAAAGATATGCAATGAAACTCACTTAAGCATAATTTCCAATTCACAGAATCTAGCTCTGGAATATAACTACTGCAACTAGGATCCCCAGGACCGATAGTGCCAATTTCCCTAAGCCCGGAAAATGACCCTTCCTATAATATAGCTATCACCAACCTAGGCCCGATAATACCTTAGAGACGACAGTACTACTCCCTAGGGCCGATAGTACCGCCCACCCTGGCAAACACATAAAATTGCTTCAAATTCAAAATGAATTCAAACCAAACTTAAACCTGAGCACCATAAGCTCAAGCATTGCCAATTACTCGTCACAAACATAGATAGACCACCATATAGTCTCTCATAAATGGAAGAAAAAAACCACTGATGTTGCATCTCACAACTAACACTCTAGGGTACAAAATAAGTTTGCCAAGTCTCATCAAATAGAAAAGTTGGACATACACACTATGAAAAAAAAATCAACTAGACAGCATAAAAGTTAGTGATGCATATGATGAATAGAGTGTCAAACGCCTCAAACTTGCATCCTGCAACACTCCAATTAAGTTCTACCTGACTAAATGCTTCTAAGTTTTACAATATCCGCACAGGTATACCAACTAGAACAAGACTGGTCAATCAAAGCAAGCAAATCAGCGCACTTACAAAACCGGAAAAGGTTGTATACCAACTAGAACAAGACTGGTCAATCAAAGGTTGTTCTGCCGTTAAAGTAAAACTCATAAAACTTGAATGCATAAGGACCTACTAGGATAATAAATGCAGGAAAAACTAGGAATGCACATTCTTAGAATTTGTCCACTCTAACATCCGGCATTAGTAGGGATAAATATGATTGGTTCAATTATATCGATAGTCAGCAGTAAGAGAAGCAGCAAGGAGGGATATTAAACTTTTAGAAGACTTTGGCTCTGTTCGGTATGGCTGTAGCTTTTTTTAAGAAATAAGCTTCCGGCTAAGCCGAAAAAGTTTGGTGTTTGGCAGCCTATCGTTTAGATAGGTTGATTAGTAGTTCTGAGTTGGAAAATGTATGAAATACTCCTGAGTCAAATGACTACTTGTTTAATATTATTTGACAGACATATGAGTGGATTTCATTTTTTTCGCATGTGACATGCCAATTGCAAATCTAAGCATGACACATAGTACATTAATAATTGCCAAGCATTATATAACAAATGTTACATATATGTGGTCCTTTCCAAGTAGCAAATACAAAATATTACATATTAATGGTCCTTGTTTGGACCTTAAGTATATCCGTTCATCTGATATGATCTAAAAATGTAATTTGAACTATCGTCATGGCATCAAAGCTGTTGCAATAGCGCCAAGCATGCTGGTCATGTCAACATCATCACTAGGAACAATAACTGATCAAGATGTGGAGCCACTACAATACACACATTCCCTAACTGCGTATATAGCTTGGTCTACCTCTTGAGGTATCATATGTTAAGATTCGGTAACTTACTGAATTAAGTCTATCCCATTCCAGACATATGGTTGTATGTTTAGCTTATTTCAATAGCTAACAAGGTTAAATTCTTAACTATCCAAGGCAATACTTTCAATCTACTCGTTCACACCAACCATATCAGTTGATTCACACAGAATCATCGTTCCAATGTCACACAGACTACTTGCTGCAATTTAAATCATTTACCACCCCAGTTGATTATCTTGCAACATATGCCATCAACACCATCATCATGTGACAACACATACACACCCTTTTTATAAATATATTCCATAGACAGCCATATTTAAATTTGCACAACAAAATAATATTTATAAACTGTTGCATGGCTAAGCATACTATACATGTTCGAAACTAAGCCCATGTTGGTGATATATTAGTGACCAAGTATTAGTTGTCCACCCTAGGACGATAAATGATCATGGCATAGCAAATGACAAGGTAGGTATAATCCAAATAGGTTGCATAAATAATTCCTGAAATAATTAAACAGTTGATAATTTGAACTAGCATGCAATAATTTGAAACAAAATAATTTTTGTAAAACTAGGTTCGACATGATCAAAGCACAACTTGCCTTGGAATAGGTCCTAGTCTTGATTTTGAATCAATTCGTCTCCTTCAAAAACTCCCAGCACTTCAATGTTTAAGCAAAACAACTGATGAAAAGCAAAAAATACAAACCAAAGACAAAACAAACTCCACAAATTCAAATAAATATATTGGAGTGTAGACCTCATTTTTGGATAAATTTAGGAATTTGAACGGACTCAATCAGAGTTCACACAAAGGAGAATAGACGCTCAGAAGATTTATAAGACAAATAAATGCCGAAATTGAGAGCGAAAGAAGAATATTCCTATCTGAAAGACGAACAAATGGGCTCGAGAATATTCCGAATTTCTTTTTAATTTTTGGAATTTATGAAAATAACCAGAGACTGAATATTTTGAATTTCTTTTTAATTTTTGGAACTTAGTAAAATAACTAGAGACTTACATATGGGCCCTCACTCTATAGACCTAGTCCACAGACAAAATGCATATGGACTATGGTGAATTTGGTGCATAGCATAATACTCTGACAAGGTCCCACGTGTCATAGATACAACTCACGGTAGACTAGATCTACATGGATCCGATCTGGGGTTAGGGTGAGGTGGCGTTAGCGTGGCAGTGGCGTGGCTGCCACGTTGACTTTGGCGATGAAGACGGTAGCGAACGATGACGAGCGGTGGTGCTCAGAAACCGAAGGTTTCAGGGAATGGTAGCACGGCTGAGGCTGTGAAGGGGCTCTATCTGAAGCGGACAACAAGGCGAACTCAATACGCATTGGCACTAGGACCAATGGTCGCCGTTGGCTATGATACAACAACGCGAAGCAATGGAGAACTCCTGTGACCTTCGGCGACGTGGCCTCTGGACAACCGGGTAGTACCATCCAAGAGATCTCGTTAAGGCGAACACAATGACTCGAATGTCACAATCAATGGCGATTGGTGGCAAGCAGCGACGGTGACGACAACTTCCAGCGACGGTGACGGTGACACAAATGTGCGCAGCAGATAGAACACAAGGTGACGAACAAGATGGTATAGACAATGAAGATAGAGACTCATCGATGGCAGCAGAATCTAGCGAAGAAACTTGGCAGCGACGCTGTAAAGATCTCCAAATCCTGACTCAACAACGACGAGATTCGATGGCTAGGGTTAGGGCTTTGGACGAGTAACTTCTAGCGATGTAGATGCACTACTTATAGCAGTCTCGGCGTGCGTGTATCGCAGAATCCAACATGGACACAACGATGTGTGCGACACGGACACAAAATCCGTCGAGGAGACGAAGAACAATGCACTTGACATGTGGGGCCCACATGTCAGCAACAAAACGCGAGCGCGCTATGACTGCTCTATAGTGCGGAGTTGAGTTGGGCTGCGCATGCGAGGGAAGTGAACTGGGCTGATGCGATGACTTGCTGGGCCCACAGGTTAGGTTTCGGCTCACGAGCCACTTTTAGTATTTTAATTAGTTTTTATTTTTAGAAAATATAAAAAATGCAAAAGAGCTCAAGTAAAATAGGAAATGCACTTGAAAAATTACCATAAAATTCTGGAAAATACTTTCAAGCACAAAAAAACTCAAATAAAATAATTTTGACAATTGTTCACTTGAGCATTAATCATATTAAATCATTTTGGAGTTTAGAAAGTCACATATTAATCTTTAATTACCAAATAAAAATGGTGAATTTTTAGAGGGCTAAACTATATGCAAAGATTTTTTAGAGATAAAAATTAGGATGTTATATATATACACTGCAAAGTACACAAACTGCACTCAAAATAATACCTCTACTATTATTGGCAAACTTCCGATGCTCTCAACGATTTGAGCCGAGCCGGCTGGCTCGGCTCAAAATTTTTTTCACGATTAGGTCCCTTGAAAAATCTGTAATTACGTATAGGTCCTTCTCGCGGTTTTTTACAAAGAGGACCTTCTGGTTCAGAAAAATAGCAGATCTTTCATGAGAGGACCCTAAATAGATACAAAACAAAAACGTAGTGGCGTTTGGATCACTCCGGCTATTTTTTACGAAAAGGACCTTTTCGATTTAACACAATCACGGATCTTTCGTGAGAGAACCCCAGATAGATGCGAAAAAAACGTGATTGCGTTTGTGTCCTTTCAAACCGTTTCGCTCATTTTCTCGACGATTTTAAAAAACACCGCCAGAAAAAAAGAAATTGCTTATGCGAAAAAAACAACGCGCTCGGCGTGTTACGCCGCGAAAACAACCTATACTAAAAATCGAGGACTTCCTGTTTAGGGACCACTTCCACGTCGCGATGGCTCCCTCGCATGGCTCGCGCGCGGCCGGCTCCGTTCATTTTTTCGCGTGTAGGTCCCAAAAAAATACGTAATCACGTGTAGGTTCTTCCCACGGTTTTTTATGAAAAGGACCTTTTGATTCAGAAAAATTACGAATCTTTCATGAAAGGGCTCTAAATAAATACCGAAAAAAACTTAGTTACGTTTGGATCATTCCAGCTGTTTTTCACGAAAAAGACCTTTCGATTTAGCGCGATCACGGTTTCTTCGTGCGAGGACCACAGATAAATGCAAAAAAAACATAATGATTTAAGAAAACACCACCGAAAAAAAATGTTTATACGAAAAAACAACGCACGCAGCATATCACGCCGCGAAAACTATCATAGTAATGTACATGCATGGAACAGCAGGCACGCGTATGGATGTGAAGTACACAAACCGCACTCAAAATAATGTACATGGAACAGCAGACATGCGTATGGACGAGAAGTACTTTTAGATGCAATTCAAATACCTCAAAACAAGAGGATGGTGTACATGATGCTAAGCATCTCGGGTCCTCGGGAGCGGATTTGCACAGGTCCTCGACTTTTATCTTGTGAGAGGTGCTTTTATGTTTTTTTTTTACAGTTGCATAAGTATTAAAGCATTAATGAAAGATAGGTATTGATTACTTACTCCTTCACTTGCTTTGAGATTTATATAACTTATATTAAAAGAAAAAAAATTGAAGCACTACTCTTATCTTGCCCTCCTTGAGAAGGGGGAGCAGACATCGCCCCCGCTCATTGGGGATGCGACCCACCTAAACAACAGCAAATTGTTACACCACTACACAGCGACGGAGCCAGGGGGCTGGTATGGGCCATGGCTCTCCCCATGCAAAATTTTTTTACTTACCCCCTATATTTTCCAGTTATGTGACTTATCTTCGCTTTGTAAGGAGAATGAAAAGATTAATTAGCAAAGAGCATGCTGTAGAATAATTAAGCAGGGTAGCTTGAACATACGAGCTAGCTAGATCGATGCAAAGACACGATACATTGATCGATGCATGCATTCAGCGGATTAATTTCATGTCAATTATGCATGGGTAAAACTGAACGCATTAGTGAAGGAGATGTGGTTATCCATGGGTAAAATCGAACGCATCGTGAAGCACACGCATATTCATATATTGGTTAATGCCTTAATGGTTTGCTTTCCTTCCTGCTTATATCGTTCTCTTCTTTCGTTAATTTCGCAGCAACTCATGGAAAAAAGAAAACACTTTATTCTTTTTACAAAAGAAAAGAGCAAGCTAATGATCCAAAGACATTTAGTTGAGCCAATTTCTACTATTGATCCGCAAGATGCATCACAATTGCCTAAGCCAAATTCTACTATTAATCGACAAGATGCATCAAAGATCACGCCATTCGAGCCAAATTCTACTCTTAATCAGCAAGGTGCATCAGCGGAGATTGAGAAGGCAGAACGACCGAGATAGGAGGTGGTCAAGTGAAGTCACAGCTGAAAAACTCCTCCTCAACAGCTTCAGCTTTTGGGGGTGTTTCTGTTGTGACTTAACTTCCCAGCTGCTTTATAGCCATACTGTTTGTGGGAGCTTTTGGCCCAAAACTGAAGCAAAGCTGAAGCACAGCTCTCCCAAACAGGCCCTAATCCCATCGTCTCTAATTTGTAGGTTAATTCGACTTGTCCTTACTTTGCTTGTTTCAGCTGCAACAACAGAACGCGCTTTTTCTGCCATGAAACTTGTCAAGACAAGACTTCGAAATAAAATGGAAGATGAATTTCTGAGAGATTGCTTGATAGTCTATATTGAGAGGGATATGGCTCTAGAGTTTAAAACCGAAGCACTTATAGATGATTTCATTGCAAAGAAGCGTCGACGAGTACGTTTAACTAAACTCTTGCAGGTGTGTTACCTTCCCTAATTCCTCTAATTACATATGATTGGATGATTTCAATGTAATACATGGCTAAATTATCTTTTACATATATTGATTTCAAATGATTAGTTTTTCTATTGGCCCCCTGCGAATAAAATTCCTGGCTCCGTCCCTGCCACTACACAATGGTGCAAATGCGATCCAGCACCAAAGAATTAGGGAAAGCAGTAGTGATGAAGTAATGTACCTCCCAGTGGTGCGGGGTGCAGAAGCGCATAATCTCAGAGGAGCAGGAAGCGAGAGCAGAGCGGGCGGTCGGGACTGCTCTTGCCCGCTGTGGAGGCTACCGCCGCAGAGTTGGGGAACGAGAAGGTGACTGGTCCCCTGTGGCGATGCACCTGCCCTTGCAGGTGGACAATTGTGCCATATCGGTGCTCCCCACTAGCCACCAGTGCTCGCCGCCGGTAGGTGTGGACGTGGGCGCGTGATTGGACCTAGGTTTCTCTGCTGCAGGCTTGGACTGGGCAGGGGTTCTGGTTGGTGGGATCGATTCGGTGGGGGCTTTGGTGAGCTTGGCCGGTGTCGGCGACGGCGAGGGCGAAAGTGGCGGCGGCCAGTGGTAGAAGTCGAGGATGTGATGGCCGCCGCCGCCTATACAAATTTCGCGGGAAGCCAGGCTAAATTTGCCGCCTACCCTTTTTGAACTGTTCACTTATATGCCTCTTTTTTTTTTCTTTTTACAAAATGGCTCCAATAATAGTCCAATACCCACCACAGGATGCAACTTCCACGCTCTATCGCGGAATGACCTCCCACACCTCTCATCCGCTGCCCTATCCATCCCGTGCATGACACAATTGCTCCCACGCACGCCATGGCTCCTCTTGAGTGCCTCTCAGCAGCAACCGCACCTCCCGTGACCTCGAAGTGAAGTAGCCGCTTGTTACCGTGCTTCACGCCCGCTCCCACGTCGCCCACCTCCCGCGCTGTGGCTCCGTAGCACCTCGGCCTCCCGTGGCCCTCGGATGCAGAAGGAGTTACGTGTCGCCCCTTGCTCCTTCTACGGTGGGGAAGAGGCTCTTTTTGAAAAAAAAAATCGGAAAGGAGTCATTTAAATAAATAAATAAATAAATAAAAGGAGAGGGGAATGGGATGGGAGTTGGGCGCAGATATTCCTACAGTCTACAGATACTAGTATCTGCAGTTCTGCACTTCTCTTGGACGTTCTCTACCTTTACTTTTTCAAGAAATGGATACAATTTTACAAAGCGCAGATATGATTGCTAATTATTTTTCTAGTTCTATCCTTTTTTCGTTACAATAACAACATTGTATCATATATTCTGGTGTGATTTATGATATTGCTTCATCCGATCGTAGTGTTCATGTTAGCAATCCAGTCAAGAATAGGTAATTCGGTTTAGAATGACTTTAGTTGACGTTAAGAGCTAGTCCAGCCGGTATACCCTGGACCTCACAACGAAGAAACAAATGCATTTTGCTTTTCAAGTATCAGATCTGACGAATTTGTGAATTATGATGATGAGGCTCCATACATTCAATTCAGATGCAATATATTTGAATCTTTGATTGCACTGGTACTGTCTAAGTTAATTGCTTCCAGATTGAGATTACCCCTTCTGCTTATTTAGCAGTGTGACAAAAAGACTCATACAGGCTAGGCTACAACAGCTTACATCTACTATCTAATAAGACTTCAAAACAACCACAGGAGTTGATTTCGCAACGAAACACCAACCAGCAACCGTTCAGCACGACTTCCTGATTTGGACATCCATTCACCATTGCATACAAAAGCTTTTCACTTAATTTACCAATTAGGTCATACACGGAAACTACGAGGTAAATACTACTACCATTCACAAAATTTCCCCAAAACACATCGTGCAGAACAAGCAGCGCAGACTGCAGATAAGTTATAGCGCAAAAGCCTTCCGTTAGAGCATGACATTTCCATCCAGAAAACCCGCATGCTATGTGACCATCGTCCATGCTTTGATGCTCTGCCACAGCTGTTGTTTCCATTATGTCAACCGATCCTTCCTGACTGGTCAACTAAAGTTCCTACCTGATCTCCGCAAAGCGCCCTAGAGATGTTACCAGGCTCCAATATGTCAAAGAGGACAACTGCGAGGAATAGATGCAAAATAGTCATCTTAGCTGAAGTGCTGAAAAGTTGACAACCTCAAATTTGGATGAAGACATAGATAGACTAACCAGGAACATTGTTCTCCTGACAGAAGGTAATTGCTGTCACATCCATTGCACTTAATTCTCTTGCCACCAACTCCCTATATGAAATGTGTTCAAATGTCGCATGGCTATTGCTTCCAGGAGGACAACCATATACACTATCTCCAGCAGTACCTTTAAGGACTACATCTGCATTGACTGGTTAACAATGCATCTAGTCATATTTCTATACCATAATACGCCCTTAAGCTTTCATCAAAAGCAAACAGTTATTAAGAAAGAACTCATTAATGATGCTGGGAAATAGCAGGGGGATGGGGTTCAAAGATAGACATACTTTCAGAAGCTCTTAAGGCAGCTGCTGTATCTGTTGTAAAAAGTGGATTCCCCATCGAAGCACCAAACCCTCCAAAAATTACAACCCTTCCTTTTTCAAGATGACACATAGCTCGCTGTCTTATGTATGGTTCTGCAACATCTTGTATCCTCAATGAAGTCTGGATACGTGTCTCAACACCTATCTTTTCAAGTGACGCTCCTAGCAACACTGCATTCATCAATGATGCCATCATTCTGAAACATTTATGGATTGTGTTAAGATTTAGCTGTCACAGAGTTATACCTTGTCAAGTAACAAAAATATGATAGCTAAGATGTGACAAAACATAAGATAAGCTGAATCATTAGCATGACAACCCAATAATCCACAGATCCATGTGATCCAACATAGCTACAAGATGGCGCGGTGGAGGAGGGGATCATAAGATAAAGGAGCTAAATGACTGTAACAACTCTAGTGAACGTTCATTTCTATGAATCTTCCTTGCTGTTAGAGATAAACATCATCAATCTGTACAGATATGGTAGATATCAATCTGAATAGATATGGTAGGTCTAGAGATAGACTTCCTTCTTTGTATTGATTGTGATATATCTGTATTGCTATATATATGAGCCCGGTGTATTCAACACCTGTGGCAATTGATTCACCTCTAACATGGTATCAGGATCCTTTTTGTTATCCTGCACCTAAACTTCCGCTGCAACCTCCCTCACCCACCGCCCCACCTGCTACTGTCTTGCACCATGAGCGGAACGACACCAACCTCCCCCACCAAGTCATCTACTTCCACCAACACCGAGACCCCCCCCCCCTTCTCACTCTTCCCCAAGATACCTACGCAGTGCGAACTCGGCTGCCCATCACCCTCAGCCTTCAAACTTCCAATTTCATCAAGTTGAGCATCCTGTTCAAGGCCTTCCTCGGACGTCATCGACTCCTGCATCACATCACCAAGCCGGCTCCCTCTCCCCAGACCGACGCCAGGCTGCAGGATGATTGCACTGTACTCACTACTATGTATGGTTCCATCTCTGAAGACATCCTCAACATCGTCAGTGCACCAGATCAGAGTGCATACACTCTGGACAGCTCTCGACGATCTCTTCAACGACAATAAGGAGAGTCTCTCGATTATCCTCATGAGTGAGTTTCACGGCCTCATCCAGGGCAACGTCACCGTCACCGACTACTGCAAGGAGCAGAAGCGTCTTGCTGATGCTCTACATGACGCTGACTCTCCTATCAGTGATAGGACACTTGTCCTCAACATCCTGTGTGGCCTGAGTCCCTCTCTCTCAGGCTGCCACTATGGTGGCTATGTTTGTACCTATGAAGCCAAGTTCCCGGGTCGAGGGGGTCGAGGAACGGGAACGTGGGACGAGGGATGCTACTTTGAAAATTATGGTACGAAGGGGGGTATACCTCTTCGGAGTGTTCATTCGAGAGTTGGAACGTGTTCCCAATTGGTTGGGAACGATGTTCCTGGAACGATCCCTCGGAACGAAGAACGCGTTCCAATGTTATTATCTTCAGAATTTATAAATCAAGTTTTTTTAAATGAAATATACTGGCCGTATGGTTATTAGGCTGCATAGCCCAACGTCCCTTTTTTTCTTGGACCCATCCAGCCCATGCACTATTCGGCCCATCTGGCCCGAGTCACAAGGACCGAGTGTTTCAAGCCCACAGCGGCGTGTTTCTGGACTTCAAGCACAACACCGATCGACACAGCGCTTCATGTAGCTAGAAACCCTAGCCGCCACCGGCTCATTTTGCGCAGGAAGCCAGAACGAGCGACACTCGCCGGGAGGGAGGGATAGAAATCGCGGGCGCCGACGCTGCTTTGAGGATGTCGGCCGCCACCGCGAGCAACGCGCTGCTGTGGGGGCTTCAAGCGCCGTTCGCCGTGCGGTGCTTCAGGCGCACGCGGTCTACTCGCCACCGCGAGCAACACGCCGCTGTGGGGGCTTCAAGCGCCGTTCGCCGTGTGGCGCTTCGGGCGCCCGCTGCTGCTTCCTCGTCTTCTCCATCGCCCGCTGCTGCTTCCTCGTCTTCCTCCCAACGATCCAAGCGCAGGTTCTCATTCTCCCCCAACTCCTCCTCAACTCCTCCATCTGCGTGTCCCCTACTCTTAGGATCGACGTTCCAGTAGCGTTCGGGTCAACGTACTGTGTTGTCCCCGTTCCTCGTTTCGGGACGAAGTTCCCGGGACGAGGAACTCTGCCACGTTCCGCGTTTCCGGCTTCATTGGTTTGTACCATTCCCTTCCTTCGCTCAGGCACACTCCATGCTCCTCATGGAAGAGATGCGCCTGGGTAACTCCACTAAGACAGTTGCCGCAACTGCTCTTGTCACCATAGCCGACAAGGAGCCGGTCGGCTACCCTGGCGGCTACTACTGTGGCAACTCCTCCTCCTCCATCAACAACAGGAAGGGGAGGGGGGTGGCCGCAACAAGAAGAATGGCAACGACAACAACACAAACAGATTCACTCTGAATCCCAGCCAGCCACTGGTCCATGGTTCTATTTCAGACCAGGGCCAGCCCCTGGATAGTCTCATGTACCCGCTCAGCAATGTGGTCATGGCATCCTCGGCAAAATTCATCCTCAAGCTTTTGTCTCTACTGTCGTCGCAGCACCTCCGACTCCATACCAGTCTGCCATGCCAAGCTGGGACATCGCCAGCCTCATCTCCGCCATGAACAACCCGTCTACCTCCTATGACGGTTGGGTCGTGGACTCTGGTGCCTCCTCGCACATGACTCCTAATGCTGGTACCCTCCGTTCTTCCTCTCGTCTTTCTACTCCTCACCTTGTGATAGTTGGGAATAGCCACTCCATGTCGATCTCCCACTCTGGCCACTCTGCCTTTGTTTCCTCCTCCGGACATCATTTCTTGCTTAATGATGTACTGGTTGTACCCTCTCTTGTTCGAAATCTGTTATTCGTCCGCAAATTCACTCACGACAATCTTGTTTCTGTCAAATTTGACCCTTTCGGCTTTTTTGTGAAGGATCTTCGAACCAAGGGTTCTGTGCTGCAATAGTGTGGGCAACCTCTACACCATCCATCCACTAGCACCAAAGTCACATGCTGCCTTCACATCTTCCACCACCTCTGCTGCACTCTGGCACCATGGACTGGAACATCCAAGCCGCGACGCTACTCTACAGCTCCATCATAAACCTATGAGTCAAATTTGTAACACGTGTCAACTAGGCAAACATATCTGTTTGCCCTTCTATGCCTCCAGTTCAGTCACATCATCTATATTTCAGTTACTTCATTGTGATTTGTGGACATCTCCTATTCTTAGCAATTCTGGCTATAAATACTACCTGGTGATTGTCGAAGATTTTTCTCATTATTTTTGGACCTTTCCTCTTCGCAACAAGTCACACACATTCCCTACACTTGAGCGTTTCTTTTTCTTCGTCTCCACTCAATTTGGTGTTCCTATTCGTGCCATTCAAGCTGATAACGGTACAAAATTTGTCAATACGCACACCACCAATTTCCTCCACCTCAAAGGCACTCTCCTCCATCTTTCCTGCCCATACACATCTTCACAAAATGGGAAAGTTGAACGTGCCATTCATACCATAAACGATGTTGTGCGTACTCTCCTTCTTCAAGCTCACATGCCACCGACTTTTTGGGCAGAAGCTCGCTACTGCCACCCTTCTTCTTAATCGGCGTCCCTGCAAAGCCATTGCTCTTGAGACGCCTCACTTTTGGTTGTATGGCACACATCCAAGCTATTATGACTTACGCATTTTTGGCTGTCTTTGCTACCCAAATTTAGCTGCTACCACCTAATCAAAATTAGCACCATGATCTGTAGCTTGTATTTTTGTGGGCCATTCTTCTCATAAGGGCTATCATTGTTACAATTCGAACACTCGCAAAATCATCATCTCCTGTCATGTTATCTTTGCTAAAGATATCTTCCCATTTTCCACTAATAAAGTGTCCACCAAGGATCGCCTGGATGGTCTCAACTTTTTGCAGGAATTTGACTGGCCACACCGGCGCCTTGGCCCGCCAGCTCACCGCTGCACGCGCTTGATGCACGCCTATGTGCTCTTTCTCGCCGATATGTTTCATTGCGGTGGTGTGCAGAAGACCTGTTGAGGCTGCTCTCCGCCGGCTCCTCTTGTCGCTTCTGACTGCATCGCTCGACGCTGCAAACTCCCTGCCGGTGTCATCAGGCTCCATTCCAACCCCGCCACCTCTGCCTAGTCGATGGGGTGGTCAGGTGTACTCCCGGCACCCAAAGCACCTGACTGTGCCCTCTACAGCACCCACGGCATCCCCTGCAGCACCAGCCGTGTCATCAGCCCAAGAGACTGCTGCATCGACCATCCTCCTGCCTACGACGATTGGGCAGCACCGGATACATCCAATGCGCACCCGAGCATAGGACGGCATCACCGAGCCCGTCAACCGACTAACTTATGCTGCTACACACAGCGAGGTTTCACCCATCCCACAGACAAATCGTGAGGCACTCCAACAGCCCCCTTGGCGACAAGCAATGATGGAGGAACACAAGGCTCTTCTCGACAACGGCACCTGGTCACTCGTTCCTCGCCCCCATGGTGCGAACGTCGTGACTGGGAAGTGGATCTTCAAGCATAAGTTCCACTCCAACGGCACGCTTGCTCGTTACAAAGCCCGTTGGGTGGTTCGTGGCTACTCTCAACAGGCCGGCATCGACTACAATGATACTTTCAGTCTGGTTGTCAAACCGGCCATGATCCGAGTCGTCCTCAGCATCACGACCTCACGCTCCTGGCCCATCCGTCAACTCGATGTCAAGGACACCTTTCTTCATGGCGATCTTGATGAGGTTGTTTACTGCCAGTAGCCCACCGGCATCATTGACACGACACACCCGGATCATGTGTACCGTCTTCACAAGTCTCCCTACAGCCTCAAGCAGGCGCCCCGCGCCTAGTACCATCGTTTCTCCATCTTCATTCGGCAACTTGGCTTCGTCACCTCCATCTCCAACACATCGCTGTTCGTCTACCACGACGGACCTAACACGGCATACATCCTCCTGTACGTCGACAACATTGTCATCACGGCCTCTTCACCAAAGCTCTTGTGTCGTTTTACTCATCTTCTTCACAGTGAATTTGCCATGACGGATCTCGGCGACCTGCATTATTTCCTCGGCATCTCCATCACGCTCTTCTGTTAGGTTATTTCTGTTTCAATGACAGTATGCCGCAGATCTTCTTCAGTGAGCAGGCATGGCTGAGTGTCATTCTGTAACGAAACCTATCGACACTCAGGCCAAGCTGTCTGCCACTATCGGTGACCCTGTTGTAGATCCCACGGAGTACAGAAGTATTGCCGGTGCTCTTCAGTACTTGACGCTGACACGGCCTGACATTGCTTATGCAATTCAGCAGGTGTGCCTTCACATGCATGCACCACGCGAGCTTCATCTTGCGCTCGTCAAAATGCATTTTACGCTACGTGAAAGGTACACTCAGTCTTGGCCTCCATCTTCACATCGCTCGGACAGACTCTCTCACCGCCTATTCAGATGCCGATTGGTCAAGTTGTCCAGATTCTCGCCGCTCCACATCTGGCTATTGTGTATACCTTGGGGGTAACCTCATCTCTTGGTCCTCCAAATGCCAAACAATTGCCTCTCACTCCAGTGCCGAGGCAAAATATCGCGCGGTCGCCCACACCGTGGCCGAATGCTTCTAGCTAAGACAGCTTTTGGGCGAGCTTCATCATCCAGTCAAGAAGGCCACCGTCGTTTATTGTGACAATGTCAATACTGTCTAGTTGGCCTCCAATCCTGCTCAGCATCATCATTCGTACCAAGCACATTGAGATTGATATTCATTTTGTTCGAGAGAAAGTCTCCATCGGCCATGTTCAGGTTCTACATGTCCCGTCCGACCTCCAGTTCGCCGACATCATGACCAAGGGTCTTCCTTCTCGCTTGTTCTTTGATTTTCAATCCAGTCTGTGTGTACGGCAAGCTCCCGCTCAAACTGCGGGGGGATGTTAGAGATAAGCATCTCTTAGAGATAGAATATCTCTTTCAATTAATCTGTACATATATGGTAGATATCAATCCGTATAGATATGGTAGGTCTAGAGATAGACTTCCTTCTTTGTATTGATTGTGATATATCCGTATTGCTATATATATGAGCCCGGTGTATTCAACACCTGCGGCAATTGATTCACCTCTAACACTTGCTGCCCGGTCATGGAATTTCTAGCAATTCTACACACGCATACATGTACTTGTAATCAAAGTTTAAATTATATTACCAAGATATCAAGTGGTTCAAAATTCAAAGTCATTCTTTGTATTAGTCACTGAAAGGTGTATCACCTACCCTTCCTATTAGACTAGTCAGGTTCGCCATAGGTTAAACGAAAGAAGCGATTAGCTGAGTAGAATATTGTAAAACCGATATAATTAACTCATGAAACTCCCATCTTTCCTGATCTACTGAAAAATCAATATGATGATAGTTTAGAAAGACATCTACTGAAAAATCAATATGATGGCAGTTTAGACAGACATCTACATTGCAGTAACTCAGTTGTGCTCTTGATTTGTTATTGCTAACACATACTTCCTGAGACTGAGAAAAACTTATATATAATGCCAAAGGTTTTGTGTGTGTGCGCGCGCGCGTGTGTGTTATGTGTCTCATATCTTGCCTGGAAAAGAAGGGATAACTGCTGGACATTATATAATCCCTTGTAATGCAAGTGGCCACATGCACTGAAGGAGACAATTTAGCTGAACTTTATGTCAGGCTCTCAGCCCTCCTGGGTTTCTGTTTGATGATTTTGTGAGTACAAGCATGGTAGACAACAAGTGGGTACAATAGGTAATCTCATAATGCTAGGGAAGTATAGTGAATTGGGGAGAGCAACGGGATAGTGGTGTTCTAGAATCTAGCTAATGATATCCATATTCAGGAACCTAACTCCTTTGTTGAACTAAAATATATAGATACATTTCTAATACTCATCATATTATGTGCATAAACACAAGGCAAAATTATAAATACAGCAACAGGAAGTGTTAAACTCACATCCAAATCTAATCTACTCAAATCAAATAGTGTGCTACAGTATACCCGAGATAAGCCATGTCTCATAGCAGGCACAATCCATTCAATATTGCTTCCCTGATGCTGCTTGGAGAAAAAAATACTACTGTCTATCTCTACATCAACCAGTTTATTCATAGTGAAATGATGGGACACTTGGCACTTTTTACAGGTAGTATGAAAACAAATAATTATCAACGAGGAGCAAGATGTGTTGCAGGAAATGAAACCACAGAACACCAGCAGGGTTAAAAATATAAGTGATCACAAGCAAATTACCCTATTGGACATGTTGCAGCTCTATCAATGCCCGTTGCAGCAGTCCAAGTGTCACCAGAGTATATATTTCGACTCCCCACGACAATCGCTACCTGATGGGGGCCATATCAATGTTGAGGGGACAGACAAAGGAATGTTTGGTATCATAGACTCCATCCCTAAATTGATTCTTCTGCCTACCTGAACACCATGACAGCTTGCCACCTGAACTTCTCTAGCAATTAGCATAATCACCTAGAAAGAACATCATTTTTTTTTTGTATTGCAAAACCATCAGCATTGTGGATGTAACACGGAATTATTGAAGTAGGGACTCATAATCAATAGACACCTTCGGGTCAACATTTTCAGATGCAGCTCCCACTAATGCATTGCCCCCAATCTTCAGAAGTGCCCTCTTCCATCTTGGATTTGAGAAAGTTGTCCACCCAGAGCCAACACCGATACTAAACAGGCCAGCACTTGAAGGGATGCAAGTGCAATGCAAATCAATTGCTCATTTTTCCACTAGTGCCCAAAATGAACTAACTGAAAGTGACTTGTATTTCTTATACCTCTTGTTGTTTTGTTGCTGCTGATGGGACGACTTGTCATCGTGAGCGGCGGCAGGCTTGGGTGAAACGACGGAGGTTGCATTGCCAACTATGAATTCCAGGCGCCTGAACCAGGGCCATTGGCTGGACGTGCCGCTGCTGCCGCCGGCAATGCGTTGGTACTCCACCTTGTAACGCTTCTTGAGGTTGTCAATCTTGTTCTTGCACTGCTCCACGCTCTTGATCGAGACGCCGCCGGCCTTGTGCTGGTGCTGCTTGGTCACGGCGGCGGCCACGTCCTCCCAGTCCCGTCCCCTCAGGTTCCCCCGCTTCAGTTGCTCGAACCGCTCCGTGTACGCGTCCAGGAGGCTGCCGATGGCCTCGTCGCTCCACTCCTCCCGGTCCTTCCGGTAGTCCACACCCGCGGCCGAGGAAGCACTGCCGCTTCCGCCATCGCCCCTCCCCTTCTTGCTTCTCTGACCGCCGCCGTTTCTGAAGTAGGAGCAGTACTCGCCGCCATCCCCTGACTCCTCGGCACCGCCCCTGCGCTTGACCGCCTGGTGATGCTTGTTCCGGTCCGGGGTGTGGGCCTCGCCCCGGGCGGCGGGCGAGAAGTGACTGGCGGCGTCGTCGTCGGCGAAGCAGGAGGAGGGGGAGAGTAGCCGCTTTTGCGGGAGGTAGAAGCCCTGCGGCGGCGGCGGGGGGGATGGGTTTGGTTGAGTTTCGGGGAGCGGGTGGGCGTCGTCACCGAGGAGGCCGAAGTCGTCGTCGCAGGTGGCCATGGACGGCGCCGGCGTTAGGGTCATGCCCCAGATCGACGGCCGACCGCAGGTCTCCGACGACGTTACCGCCTGCCGCACCCGCATCGCATGAGTGGCAAGGCTTTACAGCAGCGGAGGAAACCGGCGCCGTTGCCCTCCGCCAACGGAACCGTCACGGCGTCGTCACCACCTCACGATGTCGGGCAGCAGTACACACATTGGCCCAACTTTTGATGTCTCCCTGTAGAAGACGGGGTAAATGGAAGAGGTAAGGAGGAAATTGAGTTTTGCCAGTCATAAAAAGCTGAGCAAGCTGGTTCTAACAGAACTAATGGTTGCCAAATTTTCGTCTTCTATTTACGATCGTACTAATCTAGTGCTCAGCTTAGTGATACGTGGCAATCTCAAATTGGCTGAAACTCGAACTCAACTCAATCCAAACCCGCATGAAAGATCGAGGAGCGGATAGGGCAGTGCTAACAGTTAGACGATTGACATGAGCTCTTTTATTAGACAAACGGTGTAATATTTTTTAATAACATGTGTAATAAAATTAATCACCACGTGTAATATTTTTTTTTATAGAAATTCTTATAGTTATCGTGCGTTTATGTTGCACATAGTGATTATAAATGTTATATACATAGAAAAAAAATAATATATCGATTCGGATCAATATTCCTATTGACATCGCACGTTTTTATTGCATACAGTGATTAAAAATGTTACACATATGAAAATAATATTATGAGTATTTGGATGTTCAAACAGTAGTCATTCCGTAACGAATATCTAGGGGTGGCAACGGGGCCATTCCCCGCCGGGGAGTGCCTCTCCGTCCCCGTCCCCGCGATCCAAAATTTTCCTGCCCTCGCCCCGTTCCCGTCTCGGGAGAAAATCCTCCGTCCCCATCCCGTTAAGATGTCGGCATTCCGTCGGGACCCATCATCGCCGAAAATTTCACTCAAGAGAAGAGCTCTTATAGCCATTTTAACTCTAAAATCATATCAATAGACAAGAAAAAAAGATGCATGCATTCATTGAAGATTATGTTGTCCCGTTTATGAAAATGTGAATATGATGGGTTAGAGAATATGTTTGCAATCTAATAACTAAATTGGACTAAACTAAATTTGGATCCCCAACCGGGTCCCCATGAGAAAAAAATTCCGTCCGCCTCGCCATCCCCGACAGGGAATAATTTTCGCTTTATCATGAACAATTTCTTCCCATACCCGTCCCCTAATAGAGGAATTCCCCGCCGGGGATCGGGGAACGGGTCCCCATTGCCATCCCTACGAATATCAGATGTTTGGATGTATCCAGCATTTAGAACTGGAATTGCGACGCAAATCCACTACCATTGGTTGGACTTCATGACACTTGTCTTTCGACCAAGCAACCTCAACGCCAGTTGTTCCTCTTCTCAGATGCACTCCGGTAAGTGCCCATGCGGCCGTCTGCCTTCGGAGTGAACCTTCACCGAGGACATAGCAGCAGCATATTTTGTAGCAGTCCTGAACTTGATCATAATGTCAATGGTAGTCCTGAACCCACAACCACATATACTACAATAGGTACAGGTGATAATATTTCCACTAAATACTCGAGACGGTGAAGAAGTGGAATCTACACTATGTAAGCCATCTTAGGGCATTTCCCATGTACAGGATACATGTGGGTCCTAGAGGGATGGACATGGCCAGTTTACATAGGTTTAGGCCTTTTAGTTTATGACTTAAAACCAGCCTTAAATAGCTAACAATCGGCTCTTATATAGAGAAATTTTACAATGGATAACGCAGGTAGCAAGTAGTGGCAGTGGAAATCAAATATAACCATCCATTCGTCAAGGGTATTTTAGACTTTTTCTATCCATTCATTAGGGGTATTTTAGACTTTTCGTAATTCATTCACAGTTTTGGATTCACCAAATATCTAGTGATCTTTAGAGGCTTCTTATCCATTCACCTGCCATTCATTAAGATCACAAGACGTATTTTACCTAGAGGATAAATAGTATAACGGAATTTTTTACCCTTTTACCCCTCTCTAAATTTTACTACCAATACTACAGGTGGCAGTATAACTAGATCTAAATTGATTTCAACCATTAAATTCAAAGGAATAGACGGCTTATATTGATTTTAGTTCACTATAAAAAAAACTCTTTATATATGGTAGAGCTGGATAATTTCATTATAACTTTAATAGTATTAGTCTAAGACCAATCCTCAATAAGCAAAAAAAAGCATCTCTCCGGTAGCTTTTGTCTTTTAGTTATATGGATGCTTATGGATTTTAAAAAAATTCAGGTAAAAAGCCACCCATTTGTTTAGACTTTGACTTTTTGACTTTTAAATTGATAAAAAAGCCTAAACAAATAGGGCATTAGTACTATCTATTGCAACATAAAGAACATAAATGAGTGTCAAGGTGAGGCCACAGCTTATTAAGATATCGTCCCCCTCCCTTTGCATGCCACTGCCCCCCGGGAGAATTGATATTTTGCCACTCCTAACATTGTTCCTCGTTAAAATGCCACTCGGGCCCATTGTCATAGACACAAAAGGTCCCACATGTCAATGAGAGAAGAGTGGCATTTTAACGAAGGGCAATATTAGGAGTGGCATTTTACCAATTTTCAACTGCCCCCCCTCCCGTTCATCTCCCTCTAATCTCTATCTCCCACCTAGTATTCCTTTCTCCACCCTTCTCTCCTCTCCTCTCCTCTTCCACAACCTCTCAGCCTCCACCACCACGCCACTCCTCCCTCCAAATCCAGCGGTGGTCGCACCCCTACGCTGCTCCTCACTCCCCCTTCTCTATTGTGTTCGATTTGACGATCAGTGTCAAAGGAAGATGAAGATTCAGCACCAACAGCCATCCCTAGCCTCTCGGTGCATGGATTTGACAATGATACCCCTCCTATGTTATCCCAACAATGACAGCCTTCCCCCACCAGATCTAGAGACTGCGCTCCTACCTCGGCCTCCCGAAGGCTAGATCTAGAGGTGGCACATGGTATCTCTCCCTTGTGGGTTGGATCCAATGGCGGTGACCAGTGATGCATCACACTGATGCTCTTAACGAGGGTGATTTAAGTACAAAAAAATATACAAGTAGTTTAAGAAGCATCTGGCGACAATAACAACTCGTGTGTCACTGGTGCATGCACCTGTGAAAAACTTTTGTTCTTAAGACTGGGTCACCAACATGGGGTTAAGCTTCTTAAGAAGCTTCTTGGAGAATCCAAAATCGGAATTTTTGGAAAATCGGAAGTTGTCATCCATCTGATTCTTAGAGAATCCAGAATATGCACTATCAGAAGTTATCCCAAAGAGGGCCTAACTCTTTAATTTTTTTTACTTGGTGCCCATCTCACTTAAGTATAGGTCTGGCCCTAAGTTCTCTCCTTCCTTTGTAAGACCAATTTCTAAAGCATACTCCGTGTATTAAGACCAAAAGAATTCCCAGCTGGAGCGCATGTCCACATCATCTTGTGCCTCCCCTCATGTCAACGCGTAGTGTGGGTTGTGTGAGCGTGTGCGGCTTTGAGCAAGCAAGCGGGTAGCTTTGCCTAGGTGTATGGTCCACGTTGCCCCGCGCTCACCTGATACGTGTGACTAGTGATGGCCAGATGGGCTATGCCAAACGGGCTGGCCCGAGGCCTAACACTATAGGCACGGCCCAACCGCGCAGGCCCGTGCTTGGACCAGCACCCTAGCACGGTATGCATAGTGTTGGGCCGGCATAGCACAGCCCAGGGATGGCCCCGCATAGCATAGCATGGCATTGTGCGGCCTATTATGGCACGGTACGGTCCGTTCAACATATTTATTTGAAATATAACCGTTTTTAACCGTTAAAGGCTTCAAAATTCAAAAAATAAAAATTCCTAAAAAATCCTAAATTTTTTCCTATAAATAAGGTAGCACCCCCCTCATTTCTTCACTAGTAAACTTGCAATCTTTTCTCTGCATTCTCTTGTGAAAATTCTCTTGCACTTGGTGATAATTTAGCAAAATTCAAAATAGTTTTGCCAAAAATCTGAAATTCGACTTTTGGCTTCTATCAAGAAATCAAGAATAGTGACTTAATTTTTTATTATCCTTATTATTTTCAATGAGATTAAATTAATAATAGCGTAATTATTCCGTGTAGTTTTCTTCATGGAGTACCATGATTTTGCATCATTCCCAGTTTTTGATTTTGGGATTTCACTCGAGGAAATTCTTGCATCCTATCAAGCTGAAAAAGCTATAGTACCTATACCATCCTCAGGCGCTACAAGTGCTACTGCGTCGGTAAGACTGGGGCAAAAAGATTAAGACGCAGTACATCGGGAGTGGGGGAAGATTTCGAGCACATTTTCGAGACATCGAATGATGTTTAGAGAAGGTATGCTATTTTTAAATATTGTAAACGTAAATTAACTATAAAATCTTCAGGTAAAACAGGGCACTTGATGAGACATGTTAAGAGTTGTAGAAAAAAAAGTGTTATGAGACAGACACAGCTGCAATACAAGCTCAACGGTATAGTATGTCACTAGGACTACAATCCCGATGTACTTTGTGATTCTCTTTGTTATTTAATCATTTCTCAAGATCTACCTTTAAAATTAGTGAGTTGCCAGCATTTGAAAACTATATTAGGATTGCTCGTAATTCTAAGATTTCTGTAGTTTATAGATAGACAACAATTGAGATATGATTAAATATTATAATAATTGTCATAGTAAACTAAAAGAGCTCTTTAATACATATACTTTTTATGTCTTTAACATCAGACATATAGAGTGGTAGGTTAAAGAGGATTATCTTAGTGTAGTTGCTCATTATGTAAGCAATGACGAGCAACTAGGGAAGAGAAATAAAGTATTCAAATTAATTGACATAGCATATACTGGTGAGAATATTGCTGATTGTATTGTAAACGTTGTGAAAGATTTTGGTCTTATAGATAAAATTTTTGCAATAACATTAGATAATGCTGCAGCAAATACTTCTACAATGAACATTCTTACTCTGCTTTTTAATTATAAGCTAAATCTTTCTTGTTACATCCGTATTGTGCTTGCCATATTATTAAATTTATAGTTAAAGCTGGTTTGAAGAGACTAGATCCGTACGTTGAACCTTTTCGCACTGTAATATTTTTCTTAAATTATTTTAATCAACGAGTAGTAGCATATAAGAACTATTAATTGGAATGGATGTACGTCCATGTAAGTTTGGTTTGGATATGCTTGTTAGATGGAATTTTATTTACTTGATGCTAAAGTCACTCCTACCCTGTAAGAGTATATTTTCTATTTTTATTAACATGCACTATCGTAGCCAGAATGGTCAACCACTACTTACAGAGCAACACTGGTATGTTACTGAATACTTGCTATCATTTTTTGAACTTCTTTATAATTTCACTATTGCTTTATTTGGAGTTTATTACTCGACCTCTCCTTTAATTGTACATCACATTCTAAAAATTGCTATCCACTTAAGGAATTATGAAAATGATAATATTTTACGTGAATCTGTTTATGCTATGAAAAGTAAAGTTTTGAAATATTATGAAGAAATTCCTATGTTATATGCATTTGTACTTATTTTAGATCATAGAGCTAAAGTTTGAGGATTTGGTAATGTTCTCTCACTTCTAAGTGATTCGATGGGCACTGATTATTCTAGTTATTTTTTAAATATTTATGCTAACTTATATCAGGTTTATGCTAAGTACGATCAGAAGTCTGCTAAAGTTCGCCTGCAGCGACCTTCACTAGCACCCAAAAACTGCATGGGGAAAGTTATGGGGTGCAAGTGGCTCTACCTCAAGGGGAGTACAACAACGTCAAGTGTGGACACAATAATAAGTGGTGGGGAGCTAGCTATTTATCTCAACAATGACACTGTTAACTACCAAAAGCACCAAGAGGAGGACTTCAATATTTTGCAGTGGTGGTATGAGCACAAGATAACATATCCGGTGCTTTCCATATTAGCACGGGATGTGTTAACAGTTCCTGTCGTTACGGTTTCTTCAAAGTCTACTTTCAATTTTTCTAGAAGAAAATTCGAGGAGTGAAGAACAAATCTGACAAATAAAATGATAGAAATACTTCTCACTGTGAAAAATTGGGAACAAGCTGATCAACGAGCTTAACACACTACAAGAATTGTTAAGCTGGTGGCGACGTTTGAAAATCTTTATCTAAATAGTCAGGAAAAATAATTATAATGTTCACTTTTTTCCTTTATCACTAAGCTATAGTCTTTACTCTTTTTTTTGGCAAGGTTTCCTCATGTTGAATTTTTACTTGTCAAAGTTTTTAACGAGGCAACCAAACATTAATAAAGCTCACTATTTAATTCCAATTATTTGTCTCCTTTTAGAATTCTGTTTCGTATTTTTTGATTTTCCTAATTTGCATATATTTTTAAAAAGTTTTATAATTATTTTAGATTTTTTTCCTAATTTTCTACATTTTTAAAATTTTGTAATTTTCAAATTTTTTGGATTTTGATTTTTTTTTCAATTTTTGGCTCCAAAATAGGCCAACCTTAGCCCATTTGGACCTATGTTGGCATGGGCTCCCAGGTCATGCTTAGGCCATGGTCTCAACCCATGGGTCGGCACAGCACATCCCGTTTGCTAGCCGGACTGAAACGAGTCGTGTCATGCCGGGCGGCCTGTTTGGACACTAGGACACCACCAGAACTATGACACGCTGCGCTCGCTAGCTCTGCCTACTTGCCTAGTTTGCCATGCGTGCTCTTCGGCATGAGCCCTACGTGCAACTCGAAGCGAGCTGTAAGTTCAAGCTCCTTCTGGTTTTGTTGATTAATTTTGGAGTAATGCTTAACAATTAATTAGTGACAAGTCTATTTGTGAGACTAACAATTTTATTGAGTTTTATCCTTATTAGTTTCATTTGGATGGAAAATGAAAAACCCAAGGTATGCACTCGTATTCCTTTTGTGATATCTTAATGCATATTTTGGATTCAAGTTAAAGGATGAACTCTACCATTATTTAGACATTAAGATGTGCATTAATGTTTTAATTCCATATATACATGAATGCACATATTTAGGGGGATACTTTACCTTGATATTTTAACAGTATTGATCTAATTCATCTTTCTATATCAAGGATCATTATTTTAAAACAACCCATTGAGTATATTTAACTTGTGTAGTTATAGTATATTCATAGCAATATAGGATAAACTCCAAAGTAATTAAAAATTGAATATGTGCACATTAATTCAAGTTCAATTATTTGTATGCACACATTTAATGAAGTTTATTCAATAATTAATGGTCTCAAGAGTATCGATCCCTTTTCATCACTCTACATAAATTGGATTACTTTTAGATTCCATCGAATTTAGTATATAAAACTTGCGTAGTTAATATATACTCACAACAATTTAAATTTAATTTTAAATGTGTTCTGTTGCCATTCAATCAATAAAGAACTAATTATGTGTTGATAGTTCACTTTGTTGATCTTAGGACAATCGAAAGTTCTTGAGTATATGAAGCATTAGTTGCATTAGTACACTCAAGACACAATTAATTTTTGAATCAATTGTCTTTGGGTTATGGTCAACCATCAAAGAAAAAGATCAAATGATCTTGGGAACATCTATTATGTATTAATGGAAAGCATTGATAAATAAGACAACCAGATATTTGGACTAACACTTTCAATGAATTTGAAATAGTTAAGTCCAAAGTTGAGATGGATAAACGGGACAAGTACGTCATCACTGTTGATGAGCGTCAAGAGAAGATCTCGAAGCTAAGACAAAGGAAATTCATCATGTGTTGATGAGCAAGACGAAAATCTCGATTTGGAGGGAAGATGATCGGTTATCATAAAAGCTCTAAGTGGATATGCTAGAGGCAAATGTATTACTAGTTAGGGCTAAGGATGTGTTTCTAGTTTTTTACCAATCTGAGTGTTTGGTTGGAAGACTGAGTTGCTAATTGTTGACGATTCGGGACAGGGTCCCCCGCCGAGCTTACTTGTTGAATGAGGGATCAACTTGGGGCCCCTTTTCCGCAAGGGTTATACGTCTGAGAGTGTGCCGAGCAATGGAACGGGGTATATGGGACAATCGTGAAGCACATGGGGTCGTTTTTTATCTGGTTCGGACCTCTCGCGAAGGAGATAATAACCCTACATCCAGTGATTGCACTAGTATGCGAAAGTGGGTTACAATGCGCTTGCTCGGGGGCCTGAGCGCTTCTAAGGACTCCGTGAGCAAGCGAGGTGTGTAAGTATGTGTGTAGTCTGAAGGTCCAACCTCAATCCATCGTGGGAGGGGTATTTATAGGAATTACAGAGACAAATCATTTATTACGAAGTGCGTTCATCAGAGGGCGTAAGCGGTCACGATGGCGCGCCACCGCCGGGTACCACGCGACGTGGGTACAGCGAGCGCAGACCAAAGCGGCGCGGACCGTGGTGGCGCGGATCCCGGGCGCGCGATTTCTCGAGCCGCTGCGCATTTAATGCCACGTCGCCTTGTCGCGAGCCCCTGAGCTTGGCTTGCTCGGGACGTACTTGATGGGGGACGGGGTAGCCCCGTGAGCCGGGCTATCTGTTGTCGTCCTTATGCGGCGCTTATCCGGGCAAAACATAGTCGGTTGGCGCTGGGCTTCGATGGTCATCTTGGTACAGTATATCCAATCCCCGACAGCTAGCCCCCGAGGCTAAAGGGGGAAAAGGCCTTGCTGAGGCCTCCGCCTAAAGCCTCTAGACTTCTTAAAGAGGGATTCGAGGTTCGCGGCGAAGAGCTATCGGCATCCGAGCGGCGCTTCTTCGGGACGGACTCGCAGCGAAGAGCTATGCGGCATCCGGCGGCGCTTGCTCGGGGCGGGACTCGCGGCGAAGAGCTATGCGGCATCCGGCGGCGCTTTCTCGGGGACGAGGACTCGCAGCGAAGAGCTACTGCGGCATCCGAGTAGCGCTTGCTCGGGGACAGGTCTCGCAGCGACGAGCTACTGCGGCATCCGAGCAGCGCTTGCTCGGGGACATGACTCGCAGCGGAGAGCTACTACGGCATCCGAGCAGCGCTTGCTCGGGGACATGACTCGCAAGAACTTATCGCGGCATCCGGAAAGCGCTTGCTCGGGGACATGACTCGCAGCGAAGGACTCTGCGGCATCCGGCGGCGCTTGCTCGGGACGAAGATTCGCAGCGGCGAAGAGCTCTGCAGATCCATCCGGCGGCGCTTGCTCGGGGCGAGGAATCGCGGCGAAGGGCTCTGCGGCATCCGGCGGCGCTTGCTCGGGGATGAATCGCAGCGAAGAGCTATGCGGCATCCGGCGGCGCTTGCTCGATAGGTCTCGCGGCGACGAGCTATCGCGACATCCGGCGGCGCTTGCTCGGGACGGGACTCGCAGATGGAGAGCTCTGCGGCATCCGGCGGCGCTTGCTCGGGGACATGACTCGCGGCGAAGGGTTACTCTGCGGCATCCGAGCGGCGCTTGCTCGGGGACATGACTCGCGGCGAAGGACTATGCGGCATCCGGCGGCGCTTGTTCGGGGCGAGATTTCGCGGCGGGTTATCTGCGGCATCCGGCGGCGCTTGCTCGGGGCGATACTTTCGCGGCGAAGGGCTATGCGGCATCCGGCGGCGCTTGCTCGGGGGCGAGACTTCGCGGCGAAGAGCTATCTGCGACATCCGGGCGCGCTTGCTCGGGGGCGAGTCTCGCGGCGACGAGCTATCTGCGGCATCCGGCGGCGCTTGCTCGGGGGCGGGACTCGCGGCGAAGACTCTGCGGCATCCGGCGGCGCTTGTTTCGAGGATGTGTCTCGCGGCGGCGAAGGGTTCTTCGCGACATCCGAGCGCGCTCTTCGGGGACGGGACTCGCGGCGAAGAGCTATGCGGCATCAAGCGGCGCTTGCTCGGGGGCGAGTCTCGCAGCGGCGAAGGGCTCTGCGAGATCCGAGCGCTTCGCTCGGGGACAGGACTCGCAGCGAAGAGCTACTGCGGCATCCGAGCAGCGCTTGCTCGAGGACAGTACTCGCAGCGAAAGGCTACTGCGGCATCCGGTGCATGGATCAGATGCACAGGGGAACTAGACATGGATTAGATATCTAGGGAGAAGGCAACAAGTAGATTGCGAGCGGACTCGCACTGCCGCATCCCAAGCATGGGTCAGATGCCCGAGGGACTGACAGACGAGACATGCTCGAAATGCCTCATCCCGGACATGGACCAGACGTCCAGGCGAGCTAACCAACAGGTCACGAGGGGACTCACGCCGCCGCGTTCGGGCGAGCCCTGAGAGCCCGAAAATGTTTTAAAGAAAGAAAAGATGCAATGAGCATACTCATTTACAGGAAGACCCGACTTAAGCTCAAACTTACAAGACGGAAGAGACTTCGCGCCGAAGCGAAGATGTGCACGGCGGAACATGGGATACCCCCGGCGAAACGCATGCCCGGAAGGACTCGCGCTTCGAAGCGGAGGACGTGCTCGGCGCGACATGGATAGCCCCAAAAGTAAACGCTGCTCGGGAAGGACTCGCGTGCCAGCGGAGGACGTGCTCGGCGCGAGACATGGATAACCCCGCGTAAACGCGTGCTCGGGAAGGACTCATACCGAAGCGAGGACGTGCTTCGGCGCGACATTGATAGCCCCGAGTTAAACGCGTGCTCGGGAAAGGACTTCGTGCGGCGGAGGACGTGCTCGCGCGGGACATTGGATGGCCCCGAGCGAAACGCTGCGTTCGGGGAAGGACTTCGCGCCGGAGGGAGGACGGTTTCGGCGGGACATTGGATGGCCCCGAGCTAAACGCGTGCGGTTTCGGGGAGGGACTCGCGCCGAAGCGGAGGACGGTTTCGGCGCGGGACATGGATAGCCCCCCGAGCGAAACGCGTGCTCGGGGGAAGGGACTCGCGCCGGAGCGGAGGACGTGTTTCGGCGCGGGTCATGGTGTGGCTTCGGTTGATCGCCGCACGCCACGCCGCCCGGCGTAACACACGTCGTCGTCCTCCACGTCGCCAAGACGCAGAGGTCTTGATTGTCTTGAGAATTCGGCATCCTCGAGGATTCCTCGCGAAGGACTCGATCGGTCCCCCACAGACGGCGCCGGTGTCGGCGATTCGGGACAGGGTCCCCCGCCGAGCTTACTTGTTGAATGAGGGATCAACTTGGGGCCCCTTTTCCGCAAGGGTTATACGTCTGAGAGTGTGCCGAGCAATGGAACGGGGTATATGGGACAATCGTGAAGCACATGGGGTCGTTTTTTATCTGGTTCGGGCCTCTCGCGGAGGAGATAATAACCCTACGTCCAGTGATTGCACTAGTATGCGAAAGTGGGTTACAATACGCTTGCTCGGTGTCGGCGTATTCCACCTGACAGGCCCGGAATCGACAGACCGGGTTTGGTTCGGAAGGAGGGCGTCTTCGCAGGTGGCTAAACCTAGCAAGGGGAAACCCTAAAGACTCCTGGCTGTAACGTTGGCGCCTAAGAACTATAGATGACACACAATTTTTACCTGTGTTCAGCCCTCGAGTTTGGGTAATAGCCTTACTTCTGCTCGATTGCTTTCAAGAGTGTCTTTGGTCGGTACCGCCCAAAGCTTGGGGGTTACAAGTTCTTCTTTTAGCTCTCGCTATCCTGTGGTTTTCTCTCTTCAACCTCTGGCCCCCCTTCCCTATGCATCCGGGGGCCCTTATATAGGCCAGGCCGACAGGAGTAGGTAAAAGGGGGTCATCATGCTGATCCTTACACATTTAATACGCCTTCCTGTGCTGTCCCGTTCCTCCAGCCTCATTGAATGCCGACGCATGGCTTCGCCCGTCCGCCCGCGATTTGACCCTTTCTTGACAGGTTGGTGAGAGGCGCCAGAGGAATGGGCTTGTAGCAGAAACCCTTGCAGCGGACAGGTCTGACACCACTGTCCTATGGCCCAGAACGGTACGACAGGAGAAGGAGCCTTCGAGGTGAAGCCACCTTGCTCCACCTTTTTGTCTTGCGGCGCAGGGCGTGCGCGCCCACCTACTCGCCGGGCGCCACGATCGCTGCCGGGCGAAAGCAGGCTTGCGCGCCCACCCGCCGGGCGCCACGTGAATCGCTTCCCGGGCGAAAGTAGGCGTCTGCGCCCACCTACTCGCCGGGCGCCGCGTGGGGATCGCCCAGGCGGCGAACATCATGCGCGCCACCGCCGCCGGGCGCCACGTGAATCGCTTCACGGGCGTAGTAGGGCGACGCGCCACCTACCGCCGGCATCCGCGTGGATCGCCCGCGGCGAAAACATCATGCGCCCACCTGCTTTCGTCGGGCGCCACGTGAATCGCGCCGGGCGGCGCAGTGTGCACGCCACCGCCGCCGGGCGCCACGTGGACCAAGTATGTTGACCGCTTGATTGACTACTTTTGTGCGGCGGAGAGGGTACCCGCCGCAGGTCTGCCGACAAGAGCCGGGCCCGCCTCGAACGCGCGCCAAAGCCTCTTCGTAACCTTCATTAAATCTTGAAAGCGTTCTGGGTGGGGCCACCACTCATGAGGATACGACCGCCTCGATTCCTCCAGCCAGTCTGCGGGTTCTTCTCGACCCGAGGCGACGACGATCTTGTCTCTTCGCGAACCGCCGTAGGGCGATATATAGATACATCTGCATACCAAGCGGTTCACATATCGCTTTCTTGCGCCCTTCCATTTTCGCTCCTTCGTCTTCTTCGTCCAAAGCCTTCGTCTTCTTGGCCTCCATGGCGCACCCCATCCTCGCTTCAACCGCGGATACTCTCGCAGTAAAGAGGATGGTCATAGCAGGAGGGCACCTTCGCTTCGGCGGGACACGCCACGGTGCCTTTCGAGCGAGATCATTATACATACTTATAATCGATGGCGGGTGCGGTCCCGCCCTTTTCTGATTTTTTTCCTCACCGTACTCCATTTCTATGGGATCCACCATCTTCACCTTGCCCCCAACTCCATCGTTTTTCTTTCCATCTTCGCATACCTCTGTGAGATGTTCATAGGGGTAACGCCGAACCTTCCTCTCTTCCGCTACTTCTTCCTCTGCCGCGCCTCCAACGACAACGAGGTAGTGGGGAGTTGTCACTTCCGTCTCCGAGATGGGATGGCTTCCCACTACATCGCCTTCAACCTAAATCAATCGAAGTCATGGCGCAATGATCGTCAGACGTCAACGCAGCGACAACGGGTCGACGCCTTGGGAGTGCCCACCGGAGCGGCGGAGGGCTCCGAGAACTGGAGTTCGCCGGTCGAGGAGACGGCGGAACTCCTTGCCATGGTGGCCTGCATCAATAGACTGCGGGGCGCCGGACTGACCGGAGCGATGGTGGCCTGGGATTTCGCATCCCGGAGAATCAGCCCTTTGCGCCGCCGCCACCGCCTAGCATGGCAGTACTCGGGCGACGACGACAGCACGCGCACGTGGCCCGGGCGTAAGTCTCCATTCTTTCTTCGTTCTTTTCCGTGGCTTCCCACCAACCGACAACCATTTTTTTGTCTTTCGCCAGGCACGGGAAACATGACAGATATAGTCATCGGCAGGTGGCTTTCCGCGCTGATGCCGCTATCCGTTGGCAGCTCCTCTCCCCCGGCGCCGGCTCGGCCGCTCGCCGATCTGCCGTACTCGGACCGCCTGGAACAAGTCAGGCGGTTCCCGCTAATGGACTCCACAGGGGCCGCCGTGGTGCCACCAGCAACAGACGCCGGTGATCAGGACACGACCCTACGGTGGCCAAGACGCGGGCAAGCGACCGATTGCCCCGGATGCTACGGGCTCGGACCCTAAGAGGGTCCGGGCCACGGAACAAACTTCTCCCGCCGCCAACCCTGCTGCGGCGGCGTCTTCACAAGGGGCGGTGGTGCAGACCGCCCCAGCTACGACTTCGCCGCCGATGCCACCGCCTCCCGCGGCTCCAGCACCAGTGCCATCTCCTCCGGTGCCCGTCTCGCCGATCGCGGCGCCACCGCCTCCGGCCACGGGACCTCAGGCCACCGTCCACCATGGTGGTCTGACGCTTCCGACGGCCGGGCTCCGCTTGAGGGTGCCGCCAAGGGCGGCCTCGAGGCGCGCCGATGGCGCCCCCAGCGCCTCCGCCGCCGCGGGGGGTACCGTGGAGGCCAACCCCGAGGCCAGCACCTCCGGGCTTCAAACCTCCCACGCCGCTACTCCCCCCGCCACACGCCACGTCGAAATCTTCACCCGGCTCGGCGACCTTCAGGACGCATTCGGTAATACCCTCGTCGAAGCCGCCAGGCATGGGGCCGAGACTACCCAGGCACTGGCGTCGGTGAGAGGGGAGCTGATGCGCGAGCGGACGAGGGCGGACGCGGCGGAGGCGGCGCTGGCACGAGAGAGGACCGACGCGGCCGCCATGCAGGCACGGGCAGAGAGGGCAGAAGAACGCGCGGAGAGGGCCGAGACGGCGCTGAAGACTTCGGAGCTGGAGTCCTTCCGCCTGCGGCGTAACTTGTCCGTCATGCTCAAGAAGGCGTTCCAGCGCACCAAGAGGTGCCTGGAACCCTTGGGGTGGCGCCAACACGCCATCGAGGACTCACGCTGCTGCAGCTTTGCCACGCGACCAATCAAAGCCGTGAGGCACTCAGGGCTACCAAGCCACGGCCGCCGCTTCCGCCAGAGAAGGACGTGAGGTTGCCATCATGACCGCGACCCACATCCTTGCCCGCTGCGCCAGCCACGACGCTACCTTCGACCCCATGGCGGTGGTGACAGCCGACATTGAAGGAGATGAGGCTCAGGCGGAGGCGCTCTTGTGCGCAATACTTAACACATGGCCGAAGCTATCGCAAGTAGACCCGGCCGGTCATGGACGTCTCCACCCCACTGGCGGCGGAAGGCGGGGGCGACGACGAGCTTGACCTTGGCGATGACGACTGACGAGCCGGGCTACCTTGCTGCCCTTTTTGTTTTATCTTTATTTGATCTTCGTCTGTTCTGCACGCACCAGCGAACTCTGAATATTTCTTAGTTAAAATTACCTGCATGCTTCGCTTATTTCGCATGATCAGCTTCCCTGGATTAAATCGCCAGGCGACCAGTCTTATAGCTCAGCGGAAATGCTTAGGTTAGGGTGGCGTTCTTGCGTTTCGCCGATGATTAAATCGCTTCTGCGAACACAAGTAAGGATTACACAAGTTCTCTGAACTCGGTAAAAACGGCCCCGAGTCCGGTGGGAGATGCTAGACGTAGCTTGGTCTCAGCATTTGGTTTTTGCGCGGGATTGTCACTTGGCTCAAACTCTTCTGGAACTTGGACCACGATGGCGCTCGAAGGGCGCCTGCGGGCGAGCGTGGCAAGGCAACAAGCTTCCGAAAGCGTATTTAGACTAGCGGCACTCGATGGTGACAACCAGCGGTGCTTCAGAGAGCCAACCCGAGGCGTACGAGCCGTGTTTGAGCACCACGTCTAACTTGCACTCCGATCGCTTGGCAGCGAAGCGTTAACGCTTTTAGCGCACCCCCTTCAATCGTGAAGGGCCGTTAATTGTTGGCACTCGTGACAATCTCGCGCAACTTGACCCATTTTAACGTATGAATGTAAGGAAATGGCCAAAAATGCGGCGAGGAGCACTTATCTTGCTTTTTACATCACTGGGCGATCAGCCCCCAAGTGTCTGGGCGACCACGGAGATACTCGGGGCGAGCAGCCCCCAAGTGCTTTGGGCGATCACGACGAAGCCTAGGGCGACCACGAAGGAGCTTGGGGCGCCCAGCCCCCGAGCTCTTGGGCGACCACGGAGAAGCTTCGGGACACAGCTACCAATAGAATGAGTAAACATACGCAAGAAAGAACCGAATGATATAGGTCCCCGCAGGGGGTGAGTCCTGGTCCCTTTTTGATTTCTAAGTCCTCGCGATTTTTTAGAGATCGATCCATGGTGTCGTGTGTCAAAGCGGCGGGTTTCCAGGAGGGGTACTAGACTAACGATGCTCGCGGTGACGACCAGCGGTGCTTCAGGGAGCCAACCTGAGGTGTACGGGCCGCGTTTTGAGCACCGTATCTAGCCCGCCCCCTGGTCGCCCGTCCTTGTCGGACACAGGCACCAGGTGACTCTTATAGATCATCAAGGAATTAGCAAACATACGGGACTAGGAACATCCATGCAAAGATAAACTTGCCACTAGGGCGCTAAAATGGGACAAAGAACGGCAAATTGAAAACCTTTTAGGTAACAACTTTACTAACCGCCTGGCCACCACCCACCAAGGGAGGCCCTTACCTCATGGCTGACCAGGCAAGCAGCGAGGTACTTACAATTCCTTCAAGGATAGAATTTCCGCAACAACCCTATGTTATAGGAGTTAAATCGGTTCCTCGCCATCCTCGGCTAACCGGACCGCCGGCCGAGATCTGAGACCACCTTGAAGGGCCCTCCCATCGGGAGCAGTTTGTTCAACCCGGCATGCGTTTGGACCCTCGCGAAGACCAGTCGCCCTCTTGCCGGTGTCCTCAGAGACCGGGTGGCGTGGTACCGCTGAGGCTTTCTTTGGTAGCGGCAACAAGAGCAAAGACGATCCGCACCTCTTCCAGAAGGTTGACATCTTCTCGACGGAGACCCTCTTGGTCTTCTTCGTTGAACATCGAGTGGCGCGGAGAGCCGAGCGATAGCTCGGAGGGGAGGACGGCTTCCACCCCGTACACCAGGAAGAAGGGCGTCTCGCCGGTGGCCCGGCTAGGTGTGGTCTTGGCGACCACAAGACAACCGGAGTTCCTCAACCCATCCGCGCCCGCTTATGAGTCGATCAAACGCCCTTGTCTTAAGGCCCTTGAAGACCGGTAGCGGCACGCGCTCCTTTGCCGTTGCTCATGGGATGGGCCACCGAAGCAAAACATACTTTGGTGCCCATTTCTTTGCAGAACTCCAAAAAAGCAGCGCTGGTGAACTGAGTTCCACTGTCGGTGATGATGCGGTTGGCGACTCCGAAATGGGCGAAAATTCGGCAAGATAAACGGCGATGGCGGCGGCCGTGATGGTTCAGATCGCCTCGGCTTCAACCCACTTTGCGAATTTGTCGATGGCGACGAAGAGGTGGGTGAAGCCTCCGTAACCAGCGAGACGGACCCAGATATCGGCCCCGCATCATGAACGCCACGAGAGTGGGATGGTTTGCAGAGCTTGGCTGGTCGGTGGGTTTGCTGGCGAAGAAAGCCGACAAGCTCGCGACGCCCTCACCACCGCAAGCATCCGGAGGGCAGAGGCCAATAAAATCTTGGCGAAATACCTCACCGACTAGTGTTCTACGACATATGGCTCCGTGACACGCCCCCATGGATATCGAGAGCAATTTGCTCCTCCTCCCGAAAGTGATGCACTTCAAGAGAATTCGTTTACGCTCTGGCGATATAGGTCCCCACCTACCGAGTATAGCACTTGGCCTTACGTGCAATTTTCTCAGCTGAGGCATCATCGCCGGGGATCACTTGGTCACGTAGGAAGGCTAGGATAGGGTCCATCCACCGATCTTCTTGCCCAAGGATGGCGATCACTCGGTGCTCGCCTGGGTACTCCGCTGGGCCGAGCTTTTCCCCTGGTGCCGCCTCGGCAGCACCGCCGGCTTCCCTCCCGGATCTGGGGGCTGGGGCGAGCACGCTGTCTTCCCTCCCTGAACTAGAGACCATGACAGCGGCACCGCCTTCCCCACCTGAGCCGGAGGCCGCGGCGGCCTTACCGTCGTCCCCTCCGAGACCGGGGGCTGCGACAGTGACACCATCATCCTCACCTGGATCGTGGGCTGCGATGGACGGTCGCGATAGTCTTTCTTCGAAGACTCCAACCGGAACAGAAGCTTTTGAGGACGCAAGCTGCGAAAGCCCGTCCGCCATATGGTTATCGCGCCGAGGGATATGGATATACCCCAACCCTTCAAAATGACGCTCCATCTTCCGGACTTCCGCCAAGTACGCCGCCATGGCGGAGTCGGAACACTGAAACTCCTTCCGCGCTTGATTAATGACCAGCAGGGAGTCGCCTTTGACTTGGAGACGCCGGATCCCTAGCGCTGAAGCGATGCGCAATCCTGCTAGTAGGCCTTCGTATTCGGCTATGTTGTTTGTGGCCTTGAAATCAAGGGCGACCACATACCGGAGGATGTCCCCGGTCGGAGAGACCAGGACAACCCCAGCCCCCGCGCCTTCCAGCCGGAAGGAGCCATCGAAGAATAAGGTCGAGGAGAGGCGCGGGGTTTTTCAGCAGATCTCAAGTGGCGGGGTCCACTCGGCGACGAATTCCGCCAGCTTTTGACTTTTGATGGCGGTGCGGGGTACAAACTTAAGGTTGAATTCCCCCAGCTCCACCGCCCATTTCGCAATTCGTCCCTCAGCTTCTCGGTTATGGAGGATCTCGCGCAGAGGGTAGGCTGTGACCACGGCAATTTCCCGCCCTTGGAAATAATGCCGCAGCTTCCTGGACGCCACCAGGACCACATACAACATCTTTTGGGCTCAAGGGCAGGGCTTGCGCCGGCAACACCTTGTCGATGTAGTACACCGGCCTTTGGACGCCTTCTCTCTCATAATCGGCAGATCGCCACCACCTCAGGGTGGCAAGAATGTACAAAACAGCGGCGCCTTGGGTCTTTCAGAGACCAGACCGGGAGAGGAAAGGTACCGCTTCAACTCTTCAAATGCCTTCAGGCTTCTTCATCCATTCAAGTGGTTCGTCTTCTTGGCAAGCTTAAACAGGGGCAAGCTTTTTTCTCCCAACCGGGCAATGAACCGCCCCAGGGAGGCTAGGCGACCAGCCAAGCATTGGACTTGCTTAAGCCGTGCTGGCGGCTTCATGTGTTCGATGGCTGATATCTTGTCAGGGTTGGCTTCGATGCCCCGGCTTGACACCAGAAAACCCAACAGCTTGCCGGAGGGCACACCGAACACGCATTTTTCCGGGTTGAGCTTCAAACAATTCTTCCGGAGGCTAGCAAAGGTTTCCTTCAGGTCTTGGATCAATTCATCGCTCTTCTTAATCTTCACAACCAAGTCATCGACATAAACTTCAAGATTTCGCCCTAGCTGGGGGCGGAAAGTGATATGCATGGCATGCTGGTAAGTTGAACCGGCATTCTTTAAACCAAAAGCCATTCTTACATAACAATATACACCGTAGAAATTACAAAAGCGTCTTCTCTTCATCTTGGCGCCATGTCGATCTGGTGGTACCCGAGTATGCATCCGAGAAGCCTGGCGATTCGCACCCGTACCGTGGAGTCGACGATGAGATCGACTCGCGGCAAGGGATAAGGATCCTTCGGACAGGCTTTGTTGAGGTCGGTAAAATCGACACACATACGCCACTTTCCGTTGGACTTCTTGACGAGCACAGGGTTAGCGAGCCACTCAGGATGAGAGACCTCCCTGATAACCCCTGCGCTCGGCAGCTTCTCTACCTCCTCTCGAATGGCATCTTGTCGCTCGGGCGCCTGCCTCCGGACTTTCTGTCGGACCGGACGCGCCTCGGGGAGCGTTGCCAATCGGTGCTCAATCACCTCCCTAGGGACCCCAGTCATGTCGGACGGTTGCCAGGCGAACACGTCGGAGTTGGACTGGAGGAAGGTGACGAGCGCGTCTTCCTATTTGGCGCTGAGGTTGGCGCCAATGTTGACGACCTTTCGGGGTTCTCCCTCACTCAGGGCGACCGCCTTAACCTCACCGGCAGAGCCAGGTGAGGCACGGGTCCGGGCCTGAGGGGCTCCCGAGGAAGTGGCGTCTCTGGCGCCGCGCGCAGTGGCGCCGGCAGTCTTTGGCGCCTTTGAAGCAGCAAGAAAGCCTCGGCCTTGTCCACCCTGATCGCAATGGGGCCAGCGGGCCCCGGCATCTTCACCACCATGTACGCGTAGTGGGTGGCCGCCATGAACTGGGCCAACGCCGGTCGGCCGAGCAGGGCATTGTAGGGGAGGTCGAAGTCGGCGACCTCGAAATCCACCAGCTCGGTGCGGTAGTTGTCCCTCCCCCCGAAGGTGACGGGGAGGCGCACTTGGCCCAGTGGGAACATACTAGCTTCTGGGGCTACCCCGAAGAAGGGCAGAGCTGGGCGCATATCCGACCGCGGGATCTGGAGCGCCAAGAATGCTGAGGAGGACAGGAGGTTGATAGAACTCCCTCCGTCCACCAACACGCGGCTCAGCCGCACATTTCGAACAGTGGGCGACACCACGACCGGGAGGTATCCCAGGCCGCTGGCGCCCTCGGGATGGTCAGCCTGACTGAAGGTGAGCGCTTGCTCGGACCACTTCAGCATCCGACCCGACCCCGAGCTTGATGCGGCGGCGCAGACCTCCCTCTTCTGCCGTTTGTAAGCGGCGTTGGAGGGGAAGGTGGAGGATCCACCGTGGATATAGGCCACCGCGTGATCGGCCTGCTGGAAGGCCAGCGGGGCCGGGTCTTCATCTTGATCGTCGCCAGGGCGGCGTTCCTTGAGCCGTTTTTCCACCATCTTGTCCACGACCCGACAGTTGTCCAGGTCGTGGGTGTTATCTTGATGGATAGGGCATACGGCTCGCCCTCCTTTTGCTCGCGGCGATCGCGTCCTTGCGATCATGGCGTCATCGCGCCGATCCCGACGGCCCTCGCGCCGGTCACGGCGATCATCCCGCCGGTCACGGCGGTTGCGCTTCCTCGGCGCAGGATTTTCCTCATCGTCGCGCTCGGCGGCCAAGACCTGCCTGGTCTCCCCGCCTCGCGCCTCGCGCCTTCTTGCTTGAGCGGCGGGACCCTTCGAGGTCGGCCTCATCCTGCCATAGCCACCCTTGGGGCAGCGCCGCCCCTGCGCTGCGCGCACACTTATGTGCGAGGGAGAAAAGCTCGGAGGTGGAGCTGATGGTTCGGGTGGCCATCTTCTCCTTCATCTTGCGGTCGCGCACGCCTCTCCGGAAGGCGATGACGACCGACTGCTCGGAAATGTGGGGGATTGTGTTACGGCAGTGGCAGAACCGCCGAATGAAGTCGCGAAGCGACTCCCCCTTCTCTTGCTCCAGAGCGTAAAGGTCGTCCTCCACGCCGGGCTGCGCAAAGGAGCCCTGGAAGTTGGCGACGAAGAGGTCGCACAACTTTCCCCACGAGTGTATCGACCCTGGGAGGTTCTGACGACCAGAGCGGCGAGCTGTCAAAGGCTGTTGGGAGGTAGTTAGCCATGACCTTTTCAGATCTCGCCACCGCCCGCACCATCGTCGTGTAAATTTGGAGGAACTCCTCCGGGTTGGTGGTGCCGTCATATTTCTCTATGGCCGCCGGGCGGAACCTGTCCGGCCATGTCACACGGCGCAGCCGCCGGGAGAAGGCCTGGCACCCGACGCCGTAGAGGGATCCGAGCCGCTCGTCGGAGGCCCGGTCCGGGGACCGCGCATGGGAGCGCGAGGCCCGGCTCTTCAAGGAGTCGGAGGAGTGGACCTCCTCCCGGTCCTGCGGGCGAGAGCCACGGGGGGGACTCTCATCGTCAGCCGCCACCTGCTTGCCATGGCGACGCTCTTGATCCGGGTGGCGCGGCAGGCGACCACGGAGGTCGTCACCGCGCTGCCGGCGGCTCTCGTCCAGATGAGAGCGGAGGTCCCCACGGCCCCTCGAGGAACCGGGACCGGGATGGCGCGCGCCCTTGCCTTGACCCCGGCCCCCCTGGCCAGGGCCCTTCTCGTTGGGGCGGCTGGAGGCCTGAGAGCGCCCTGCATGCGCCTTAGGTGCCAAGGTACGCTTCGACCGACCGGCCGGGAGCCCTACCCGGAGTTGGGCCGCATCCACGAGGCCAGCAATGCTTCGCAGCCACGGAGTGGCCGGAGAGTCCCCTGCGAGCTCTACCGGCGGGTGGTCCAGAAGAGCACGAACGGCGTGCAAATTACAGGCGGGGTGGCGCCTCCATGGCTACCTGCGACGACGGCTGCTCCACCGCCCCGGAGAGCGGCGCGCCTGGCGGGGGCGGGTACGATGGCTCCTCGATCGGCGTGATGGCCGGAGGCGCTTTGATCGCCGCCGCCTCGCTACATTTCGATGCCGAAGCCCGCCATCCTCGACTCACGGGCTTGCTTTTAATCGCGAACGCCAAGTCCGCCGGAGTTAGCCGAAAGACCAGCCACTAGCCCCTACAGCGCGCCCGCTTCGGCAGATTCCACCGACAGCCGGAATCGACAGGCCGGGTTTGGTTCGTATGAGGGCGTCTCGCGCGGTGGCTAAACCTAGCAAGGGAAACCCTAAAGACTCCGCGGCTAACGCTGGCGCCTAAGAACTATAGATGACACACAATTTTTACCTGTGTTCAGGCCCCCGAGTTTGGGTAATAGCCTTACTTCTGCTTTCGATTGCTTTGAAGAGTGTCTTTGATAGTACCGCCCAAAGCTTGGGGGTTACAAGTTCTTCTTTTGGCTCTCTCGCTATCCTGTGGTTTCTCTCTTCAACCTCGCCCCCTTCCCTATGCATCCGGGGCCCTTATATAGGCCAGCCGACAGAGTAGGTAAAAGGGGTCATCATCCGATCCTTACACATTTAATACGCCTTCTGTCTTTCCCCGTTCCTCGGCCTCATTGAATGCCGACGCATGGCTTCGTCCGGTCCGCCCGCGATTTGACCCTTTCTTGACAGGTTGGTGAGAGGCGCCAGAGGAATGGGCTTGTAGCAGAAACCCTTGCAGCGGACAGGTCTGACACCACTGTCCTATGGCCTAGAACGGTACGACAGGAGAAAGAGCCTTCGAGGTGAAGCCACCTTGCTCCACATTTTTGTCTTCTTGGCGCAGGCGTGCGCCCACCTACCGCCGGGCGCCACGTGGATCGCCACGGGCGCGGCGAGGCATGCGCGCCACCGCCGCCGGGCGCCACGTGAATCGCTCGCCGGGCGGCGAGCGTCGACGCCCACCTACTCGCCGGGCGCCGATGGATGGATCGCCACCGGCGAAGCAACATGCGCGCCCACGCCGCCGGGCGCCACGTGAATCGCCCGCTGGCGAAGTTGGGTCGACGCCCACCTACTCGCCGGGCGCCGCGTGGGATCGCTCGCCGGCGAACAGGCATGCGCGCCACTGCTGCCGGGCGCCACGTGAATCGCTCACGGCGGCGAGCAGAGCTGCACGCCCACCGCCGCCGGCGCCACGTGGACCAAGTATGTTGACCGCTGATTGATCGCTTTTGTGCGGCGAGAGGGTACCCGGCGCAGGTACGCCGACACTCGGGGCTCAACGCTTCTAAGGACTCCGTGAGCAAGCGAGGTGTGTAAGTATGTGTAGTATCTGAAGGTCCAACCTCAATCCATCGTGGGAAGGGGTATTTATAGGGAATTACAGAGACAAATCATTTATTACAGGGCGCGTATCAGAGATAACGCGTAAGCAGTAACGGGCCGCGCCACCGCCGGTACCACGCGCGACGGGTACAGCGAAGCAGAACCAAGGCGGCGGACCGTGGCGGCGCGGATCCCGGGCGCGCGATTTCTTGAGCCGCTGCGCATTTAATGCCACGTCGCCTTGTCGCGGGCCCCCGAGCTTGGCTTGCTCGGGGACGTACTTGATGGGGGACGGGGTAGCCCCGTGAGCCGGGCTATACAAAGGTCGGCCTTGCGTGCGCCATTCGGGCAAGAGCATAGTCGGTTGGCGCTGGGCTTCGATGGTCATCTTGGTACAGTATATCCAATCCCCGACACTAATATAATTTGCTGTACTATTAAGAGAGGTCGAGTCTTATAGCTTGAGTTTTATCACGTGTTGATGAGCTCAATCTCATTTGCTCTAGCTCACGCTCTCTTAATTTGGAGTTATTAGTTCTTGTGCATAGTATCGATATTTGCAAATGTGTTTTACAAATAGTCGAAGATCATGCACTTGCTTTTATTTGCGTGTTCTTTGTATGGATGTCGGGACCTAGATTTACGAATCCGAAACCCTCTGTATACACTGCACTAGTCTAGGGTCACGCTAGTGCACACAGTGACAACATAAATAAAATATCATTTCATACAACTAATTAACTAAGAAAGTAGCAAATTATTATTAAATAAAGCAATGAACCTTATGGTCAAAATTTACACTACTATGCTTTAAAGGCTTAAGAAACAAATAAACTATTGCAACGAAAATAAAATAACTTGGACTATTCGATATGCCACAGGTAGTCGCCTAGGTAATGCCTTCTTAGTTCACGTAGTCTTCATAATAATCATCCTCATATGACTTTGTACTTTTTGGTTCTTCCTCAGCAACTAATCAACAAAGTTGAATAGCTTTGAGTACGAAAAGTACTCAGCAAGCCATAGAAAAATAATGCAATATGTTTATGCAAAGCTTGCCAAAAAATAGTATATGGTTCTTTTGCAGAAAGCAATAATTTAAGTTTAAATACAATAAATAGATTAAAAGCAAAATTATGAAAAGATAAAAAAAATAACTGGTAACTTAATGGTACACAATATAAACAGAATGGTGAAGCTTCATCCAATATCATCTAAAACTATAATCAAACCACTAAATTGATCATGTTACATTTATACAATAAAACAACACTAAACTTGCCGTTTTCGTCCAACAATTCCAGCTTCAATATTTTAATGAAACAATATATCTCATGTGCAATTCTCTCATGGTCCTGCAGTCCATCGTGCGCTTGCGCTAGTCTCTCCAACTGCTCAATAGTCAACAGCCTCAACCCATCTGTACTGCAAAAAAAGATCAAGAACAGCGAAGGGTCCAGTGGTAGAGGCAAATCAATCAGGTCCAGCAACACAGCAAAGGCTAATCAGCTGGTTCATGCCGGGGAGACGGGGATCATCTAGCTGCTAGCTAGCTCCTCGGTGCCGTGCCGTGGATGGCCGCGGCCTATGATCTAAGCTAGATCCCAGGCTGCGCGCGTAGTACGTACGTGCATGTCCTGCCAAGAAACAGGGGGTAGAGAGAGGGAGGCAAGAAGTGGAAGGAGGATGGTGGAGAAGGCGGCTGACACGACAGCGGGCGTTTGGGGGACCAAGACGACAGCCAGGCGGCCGCGGGGACGGTGAGGCCGGACGGCATCCAGTATTAGGGATGAAAACAGGTTAGATATCTTCCGTTAGATCTGGGACCGGATTTTACTATCCGGTCGGATCCAGAACCGGATCCGGATACTTGAATCCGGATTCGGGATCGGATTCGGAGCATCTAATATCCAGTAAATCCGGGACGGGATCCGGATATTCGGATTTTTTCTATTCGGATATCCGGACTTTTTCTATTCGGATATCGGATCGGATATTCGGATCGGATATTCGGATATCAGTAAGGCCCAGCCCATTTTCACTAAATTTCCTCTATGTCAGCCCATTTACATTAACAATTAGTTGATTCTATTGATTCTTAAGTAGCATATTCTTTCTACGACGTTTGTTGAGTTTGATTGATATATAATTTGTTACTATAGTCATGTACTCATATGGTTTTAATTCAATATATATTACTCTATATATGCGTGCATTATCTGTATATCTTTATCCATTTCCAACCCGAATCCATCACATATCCGTCCCATATCCGTATCCCGAATAACCCGAATCCGTATCCGGTTCCGAATCGGGAAAAAAATATGGGTTAGGATACAAAAAGAGCAATATCCGCCCGATCCGATCCGTTTTCACCCCTATCCAGTACTACAGCGAGCACCCGTACCGGCCCAGCGCCGCCACCGCGGCTGTTGCCGACGAGGGGATATGTGCCTTCTGCCTGCAGGAGAAGCTGGGGAGGCTGGTGTCCTCCTACAAGTCCAGTCCGTTCTTCTCGCTCAATAGCCACCCACCGCCCTCCGCCTCACCGTAGTCGCTGCCGTCCTTCCGCCACGTGGCCGAACCCCAACCACTGCTCCACTCCTCGTTTGCCTCGCTCAAGTTGATTCCTTTCCACATGAAGAAGACACCTTCTCGTCCTCATCCTCGTCTTCCTCTGCCTCGGTGGCCTTGTCCGCTTCGGTCACCAGAGGTGGGCTGAAGCGGAGCAAGTCGGTTGTGCCGAGGCCTGAGGCGTCGTTCCCGTCATCGGCCTCGTCGGTGACGGCCTAGAGCCTGCGCAAGAAGAGTTTCTAGTCGTTCTTCTAGCTCTCTTCCTCGGCCTCATACATGTACCAGACCGCCTCCTCCACTCCATACGCCAACAATGGCGCTGCAGCCGCGAGAAGGAAGTTAGTGTCCATGGTGTGGGCGGCATGGGCGTTTAGGGTGGCACCATGACGACACGTAACCAAAGAATGTGACGCGGGACATCGTCTTGTCGGGCGGAGGCTGGAGGTTATCGGCGAGCCGAAGAACTCGAGCCAGATTCAGGTCTCGTCGTCGTCATCCTTCAGGCGGAAGGTGGCGCGTCGTTCCGTGGGGTGCGGCAGCCGCAGTTTCTCTAGTGACTTCGTGGAGCGCATCTCCAACGGCTTCCGCGACTGCACTCTCCAGCGTGTCGAGTCCCACCACGAGCCCAAGCCCAACTAGAGATGGGCACTGGGCGGGCTATTTTGGGCCGGTATGAGGCACGCCCAACCCAACCCGGCACGGAACTGTTTTAAATAGGCCGGGCCAGCATGGCATGGTTGTCCGGGCCGTGTCGGACTTGCCAATCGGGCACAATGGGCGACCCGGCCTGGCATGACAGTTCGGACCGTGCTTGGGCCGGCACGGCCCGAAACAGGCACGCACCTGTGTTGTATGTGTGGGTGAGCAAATCAAGGAGTAAAGGAAGAAAACTCTTGATGGACTGGAGAAAAGGAAGGGAATGCATCCATGCGTTGTATATATGGGTGAGCAAATCAAGGAGTAAATGTATGGCTGCATACATGTGACTGAAAGGAGCAACTGAATCAAGGAAATCGAGAAGAATAAACAAAATAGGATTTTGTTTCGACCGGAGAAAAAGAAAATCCTGGACAGATAAAAAAGAAATCAATCCGTGATCATTTTTTCTTGTAGTAATAATGGGCCGAATATGGGCAGACATGGTACGAAGCAGGCATGAAGCGCAAATGGGTTATACCTGGGCTCATCGAAGGCGAGTTAGGCCAACCCGGCCCGACACGACGAGCATGATGGGCCGTCATAGCCCGGCACAGCTTAGGCCCGAAGCACGATAAGCCAGTACTGGGCCGGCCTGGCCTGGCACGACGCCCACCTCTAAGCCCAACAAGATGCGCGTGCTCGGCCACCTGGGCGGCAACGGTGCTGACGACGAGGACAACGACGTGTACGAGCACCCGCACCGAATCAAGTGCGCAGGCTTCTTTGGTGGCCTGGGCCCCACGTCGTCGTCCTACTGGCTCTCTGCCACCGAGGGTGCGAATGGCTGCCGAATGGCTGCGTCAGCAGCAGAATGAGGAAGTCCAGTGGTCGGAGCCACCGGAGCTAGGCGTGGGCGTTGGCTAGCCCGATGAGAGCGCTGAGGCGGACGACCTCCATCTCCACGAAGGCCATCACGGCCGTGCCTTCCAGCCACGTGGTTGTCCACTGCAATGGCAACACGCCGACGGCGACATTGTCCATATCTTCCCCGATGACATCATCGTCAGAGGCAACCAGGGGCAGATCTACAGGGTATGCCGGGTGGGCCACGACACCCTATAGATTCGGCCCAATATAATCCATAATGTCGTCATTATCTTATACAGTCAGCTTGTGAAGGTCATAACTTTAGATCCGTAGATCCGATTGAGCTGATTCTTATTGTGTTAGTTTCAAAATTGAATCTAGTTTTTGCAGTTAAAAGTTCACATCAATCCAACAGTTGGATCTTTAGGAATTACTGTTTTAGTTAATATGTGTCAGTCTATTTTTGCTGAAACCGAAGCAGTTTTTTTTATAATTTGTTTAGGGGTGATTTGAGAATCAATAAAAATTTGTTTTAGCTTCCACGCAATCATTCACCCCCCTCTGATTGCTATATTAGTGTATATCGATCCTACATGTGATTTGAGTACAAGACTGCTCGTTGGTTTATAGAGTAGAAACAAATATAATTGCTACTTTGCTAAAAACTAGAGAGTTGCTTGTTGATGCATTGCTTTTTTTGTTTGTAGAGTTGTTGAATTATGAAGAGGAACGGAGACATTGCATCTCTTTTTCGGAAACATGCAACAAAGAAGGCAGTTGCTGCTTCATCTCTTTTCTGAAAACAGTGCAAAATGAGAAGCAAAGAAGGCTACTGATGCTTCATCTCTTTTCCGGAAACATTGCATCTCTTTTCCGGAAACGTCTATTGAGCGAGATATTTTCTTCTAAGTTGATGAAAATGATATAATCAAGAGTTTCATGACTATTAGAAGGCGGAGGCCAGACAAGAAGGACAAAGAGTAATATTGTATTCTTTGAACTATTATAGGTGTGTAAGCTTCTTTTATGCATATTTCATACTTAAAATGTTTGAACTATTTATATTGTAATTTATACTTGTATTATCATGTTTCTAATTATTTTATACTTGTATACCGAATTTCTTGATAACATTTATAGTTGTTTACCGAATTGATCATTGAATTTTACCGAATTGTATATTATAATATTAGCTCGGCATACCCTAACATAAAATCCTAGATCTGCCACTGATGACGATGGCCGCGGCAACGGCAACGAGCTAAACTGCACGGTCGGCCGGCTAATTACCCCCTTCCCGAGTCCCGCTCCTCATCTCGAACCGTATACATTTGCTCATTTGCTGTTGTTTTTTCTCCTTTTCCGCGTCCTCTTGTTTCTGTAATTTCACGAACAAACTGCCCATAAGTTGAAATGTGCTGTGGATTTTGGGTTGAATTTGATTGTACTCGTGATGTCTTTTCTTGTGGGATTGATCTGCTCAGACTAACAGGAAAAAAACACTTGAATTTGTTGATCTCTACAAATATGTTTGTCAAATCACCAACCATTTCTTCGCATTCGTCAGCTATACGTTCAGATTTCTTTCCTCAGTTTGCTGAATGAAACAGGAAGAAAATCTGTTTTTATCATCAGATGCCATGTCATTAGCATTCAGCATTGACAGTTTGTTGGTGCGTCTAACTATCAACGGGCGAGAGCTGAACTGCGATTCTACACGCGCGTTCGGGGCGAGAGTAGTAGTTGGCCATTAACCATCATGCTTTGTACGGTAGTTGGGAACGGTAGAATATGTTAGGAACCATGCTATCGAATAGTCCAGGGTTTTCGAACAGATTTTGAGTAGAGAATAGAGACACAAAGAGATTGGAGAAATTGATCTATTATTTCTGATTTCCTGTACAATAGGATGAACCCCTCCTTCATATTTATAGCCTACGTCTAGGGTCTAGGGTTTCGGCTGAGGGGCTAAAGTGGGTCTTCGTGGGCCACTAGGTTTCTTAACACCCCCTTGGGTCCTTTACCGCGAGATGCATATGCCTCATCAAAACTCCAGAAAAACCCAGTGGAAAAAATACTTGGAGAAAGAGTGCATAGCATACGCTTACTGTGTTACACGAATTGTCTCATTAAAACCTTATGTAAGAAAACTTCCATGAAAAACTAACTAAGGAAAAAGAGTACAATTCACCCAAACTTCAATGCTAATCTTCGAGATTCCCGTTGGATACTCAAAACTTCTCGTTCAAGATTTATTTAGGAGTATGTGAAAGTTTTTCCTCTGAAATCTGCACTTCTCTGAGTCTCATCATCCTAATTTCTCTAACGCACCTTTCAAAGGTAGATGCTGAGAGTGACTTAGTAAATAGATCTGCGAGATTCTCACATGACTTAGTGTGCAGTATCTTAATCTCGTTCATCTTATGCATTTCATGAACATTGAAGAACTTGGGGTTGATGTGCTTCGTGAGGTTGCTTTTCACATATCCCATTTGCACTTGAGCAACACAAGTTACATTGTCTTCATAAATTACAGTGGGGGTTTGCTCAATGTTCAGGCCACATGACTTCTGGATGTGGTGAATCATTCTTCGAAGCCATGCATATTCTCGGGAGGCTTCATACAAGGCGATGATTTCTAAGTGGTTTGTCGACGTCAAGACAAGAGTTTGCTTAGACGATTTCCAAGAAATTGCCGTTCCACCACAAAGAAAAACATACCTGGTTTGTGACTTGCCAGTATGCAGGTCAGATAAGTACCCAGCATCGGCGTAGCCAACCAAATTCAATTCATTATTCCTTCTAAAGAACAATCCAAGGTCTTTGCTTCCTTGGAGGTAACATAAAATGTCCTTTATCCCCTTCCAATGCTTTTTGGTGGGTTCTGCACTATACCTAGATAGGAAGTTTTCGGCGAACGTAATGTCCGGCTTGGTGCTATTTGCGAGGTACATGAGTGCTCCAACTGCACTCAGATATGGGAATTCTGCTCCCAGGACTTCCTCCCCCTCTTCCCTAGGCCTGTACGGGTCTAGGTCTGCTTGTAACGACCTTCCGACCATTGGAGTCTTTGCAAGATATGCCTTTTCAAAACCAAATTTCTCTAACAATTTCTGAGTGTAGGATGATTGGTGTACCAAGATTCCCCCTTAGACATGCTCAAGCTGCAAGCCTAAACAAAACTTGGTTTTACCCAAGTCCTTCATTTCGAACTCAGATTTCAAGTATGAGCAAGCTTCTTCATCCATCCCAATAATGTTCAAGTCATCCACATAGACGGAGATTATACAAAATCCATTCGGAGATCGTTGTATAGATACACATGGACAATCTTCGCTGTTTGTGTAGCCTTTCTTGTGGAGAAAGTCACTCAAACGATTGTACCACATTCTTCCTGACTGCTTTAGCCTATACAGTGATTTCTCTAATTTCACACTGTATAGGTTTCTATTTGCTCTATCTTGATTCGGAATAGGGATACCTTCTGGTACTTTCATGTATATTTATGAATCTAAGTTTCCATACAGATATGCTGTGACAACATCCATCAGTTTTATTTTCAACTTCAAGTTGACTGCCATTGAGATCAAGTATCTAAAGATAATTCCTCCTATGACCGGAGAATAGGTTTCTTCATAATCAACCCTAGGACATTGAGTGAAACCTTGTGCAACAAGCCTTACTTTGTACCTTACAACTTCGTTGTTTTCAATCCTCTTCCGAACAAAGACCCATTTGTGACCTACGGGGTTTATATGGGGAGGCGTGCGGTGTACTGGCCCAAACACATCTCTTTTGTTCAGAGAGACTAATTATGCGGTGATTGCCTTCTTCCATTCTTCCCAATCTAGCATTTTCTTGCATTCTGCGAGAGATGCAGGCTCAGGATTATGGTCAATGATTGTGGCAATCTTCTTTGCGAAGTATGCATCGACATTGGCTGTTGCTCTATTCAGGGATTCTCCCGTTGTTACAAAGTTTATGGTCATTTCGTCATGGAGTGCTTCTTCATGCACTTTTGCTTGCTCTTCTTTGCTATTCCCCATCGCAGGAGCAAGTTCCTTTAATTTTTCATCGCCTATGTGTGCGCACATATTTTTTTCCGGCGGCTTCTTGCAATGGAAGGTTCAAATCTGGAATTGCCTTTTCCATAGGCTTCTTTCCAGTGTCAAGTCTCAACTGGCTCCCCTTCTTGTGTTAGGGTATTTTGTGATTGGCTGTGAGAAGTCCTCTTACCCTTTTTTCTTCAGACGTCTCCGGGTACTTTGGGTTTGAGAAGCCAGATTTCTAGTTCTTTTTCTTTGAGGCCTCAGAACAGGATGAGGGATACCTTCTGTTTTCTTTGGTATTTCAACCCTCTCTGGTGCATTTCTAACAGGTACATGCGACTTAACCATGCTCTTCAGATCACAAAAATGATCAGGCAATTCATTTGCGAGGTTTTGCAAATCAATTATCTTCTGGACTTCTTGATTTGCTTCATTAGTGCGGGGGTCATGAGCGGAGATCCCAGTGGAATGCCATATGATTTCCCGGTATTTTTCATCCAAAGGTTGATTTCCTCCCCCTAATGACGGGAAACGATCCTTGTCAAAGATGTAATCAGCGAATCGGGCTGTACACAAGTCTCTAGTCATGGGTTCCAAATACCGGATTATGGATGCACTTTTAAAACCGACGTATATCCCAGACTTGCGGAGGGGGTCCATTACAGTTCACTTTGGGGGTGGTATAGGTACATATACCATACAACTAAATTTTCTAAGATGGGAAATCTTCGGGATGACCCTGTAGGATCAAGGATACCGACTAGAGGGGGGTGAATAGGAGGTTTTTAAATTTTCAATTACTAAAATCAAATTTAATAATTTCTAAGGACGAATGACAATTTTAGCAATTTTAATATCTAGCAATTCTAGTGATTACCAAATAATTCCTCAACTCAAATACTTCAATAACTAGACAAGTATAGCACCAAGATGATTAATTTGCTAGAAATAATACAAGAGTAAAAATAACACAAACCACAAATGATGAACACGTGAATTTTTATCCCGTGGTCTCGGAAACTTGCCGGTCTCCCCTACTCCACGTTGAGATGGCTTGAACTTCTTCAAGCCGGCTCCACTTGCTTGAGCCTTCCTCGATCACTCGTGGTAGCTCTTCCCCGCTCCTGGTAGGCGAGCTCCTTGCCTTCACAACGGTTCGGGCCTTCACACAAGCTTCTTGTGAAGAACACCGAAACTTCACGCCTCCAAGCCGTCTAGGAGGTGGCAACCTCCAAGAGTAATAAGTATTGACGCTTGCTTGAAATCGAATTTGAGTGTCTAAGGCTCAATCACTTAATGCTCCACTCAATTTTCCCTTAACTCTCTCAAAGTGTGAATTTCAAGCTTAAAGAGTGTGAGAGACTAACAAGAGCTCAAGTGTATTCAATGAGGTCCAAGACCAGCCCTTGAATGCAGGTGAGGGGGTATTTATAACCCTCACCAACCAAATGTAGCCGTTGCTTAAAAGTGGCTCAAAATCATGTTGAGAGGGCGGTGTTACCGCACCCATGGCCGGTGCTACCGCACCTCTGTGACCAACGGTCACTGGCGGGCAATTAATGCCTGGTCAGTGACCAACGGTCACTTGGCCGGTGCTACCGTATAGGGTGCGGTGTAACCGCTCGCCGGTCATACCGCACACACTTGCGGTCATACCGCACATTGAGAGCGAGAAAACACCCGTACTAGAAAAAACACACCGCAAGGAGGTGTGGTAGCACCTCAAGCCCAGTGCTACCGCAAGTCCAAGCGGTCATACCGCACATGAGGGATAAAGGTGCAATTTTAGACTCTTTTGATTTCATTTTTCAACCATTAACCCTTAAGATGTCTAATAAAATGTGATTTGAGCCTTGACACCTTTTCTCGACGTCAAACTTGCGACAATGACTCCTCTTAATAGTACGACACCTATTCTAATAATCCGATCTTTTCTCTTCGATCACCGAGATCGGTAAAACTATGAAAAAGTCCTTATACTTTATACCTGGGTCATTTAGTCTTGCTGCATTGATCTTCTACTTTTGCGTTGATGTTCTCTTGTCCATTTTGTTTTGAGCCAACCTGTACTCAAACATACTCAATAAAAGAACATTAGCACTTTAAAGCTCTATTGTTATCAATTACCAAAACCTAACTGGAATTTTGGGGGCCTAGATGCTTTCAATCTCCCCCTTTTTGGTAATTGATGACAATCCTTTCGTTGTTGTTTGAGTTAAAGTAAAGTTTTGAGTTTGCAACTTAAAGAAACAAGTTGTAAACTCAAAAGAATTTTTTAATGATATTTTGCTTTAATAAAAGAAGACATGTAAGAGCATAATATCATTAAAACGAATTCTTTTAAATTTGAAACTCCCCTACATATGTGCATAAAAGTAGTGAATTTATAATTTGCCCAAATGGAAATGTTGAAAATTTGAGCAGAGTTTCTCTTATAATATTGAAACCGAGGATATGCACAATAAGCAATTATAAGCAATAATCAAATAAGGAGTTCAATAAGCATTTCAAGAGAACACGCATAACGAAGGTAATAAGAACCATCCAACGGACAAGGTTAATAGCTTACAGACAAAGACACAATAAAACATAAGCTATCCTTGTAGACACACACAAGCTAATCTCCATCTTCATCTTTATTTCTTCTCCCCCTTTGGCATCAAGTACCAAAAAGGAGAAAATCTCCGATGCTCACGATGAAGAGGGAGGAGGAGGCAGTGGAGAACGACGAGTCTCATAACGATGGAAAGTCTTAGGAGCCTGCTGAGTGCGGTACTCCTAAAAAGATGAACGGAGCTCGCCAAGGGAGGAATCAAGAGAATCCAAGCGACCACGAACCTCCTCGACAACCTGATGGGTTTGAGATTGATACTCATCCACTCGGGCAAAGTTCCCCATCATGTCGGCTCTCATATTTGCAAAACCACTCATCATAGCAGTTTGCAGAGCTTGAAAACTGTCATGAGCCATGCCAGTATACTGATAAGCTGGAGCCTCTTCTTGCCCTTCTCCAACAGCTGAAGGAGGCTGCTGCTGAGATGACTGACCTCGCTGACTGAGTGGACCAAACTCCCTTGGCTTATAAGGCTTCTGGGCACTCCCACAGTCGCCTCGGTACCCAGTTGCCCTCTTGATGATCATCATAATATATGGCGCGAAGTAGATCCTCTTGCCTCGGTCTCCAGCAGAAGAATGAATCTCACGAAGAATGAAGTCTACTACATCAAACCGCTCTCTCTTCATGATTTTGTCCATGATGTTCCAAGCAAAGCCTCTAATCACATCAAAATTACCACTCTTGGGGTGAATGGCAACTCTCACAATTTTGTTGATAAGGCTAGTTGTGGGGAGAAGATTTTCCATCTTACCAGGCCTCCTGATGCGAGCATTGGGGTCATAGAAGGAAAGCTGCTCAGACAAGGATAGAGTAGAAGCACTGTGAATCTTGGGCTGACCACTATGATAAACACCCCAAGCTTGCTCGATCTCCACTTTAGTCGCCGTATACATTGCAGAGTCAGTCATCCATGTAATCTCATCAAATGCATCAGAAATGTGGACGATGGCATAGAATTGGCGAATCATGTCTTCATTGTAATCACACTTCATGCTCACAAACGATGCCACATCTGCCCCATGAAATAATTCCGGCACTCCAACAAATAGTGGTATCTTCCTTATGTGCTCCCAGCTAATCCACTTGTGTTCAACAAAATCCTTGTTTAAATAAATCTCATGGTATACCTTTTGTTGGAAGATAGTCCTGAATTTGTCAAGGGTTGCAGTCCGAGGAAGCATGTATTGATTTGCTTGGCGGAAGGAAAAGTATTGCTCCCCCTTGATCTTCCTCAAGTCCATTGTTGGTTGAAAATCATCAAAATTTTCTTCCTCATGTCCCGAACTCTCATTGTCACTCCCATCTCCTCCTTCAAAGTCAACATCCATGCTATCATCCTTCTCACTTGATTCCGAAGCAGCTTTATTCTTGCCTTTTCCTCCATGAGAGGATCCGCCCAGTTCTTTCCTTATTTTCTTTCGGATATCTAGATCTCTTGCCCTTCGAATCTGTGAGTCTTCACTGTCACTGTCATGTGAAGTGGGAATGCCTCGACCTCGAGTGGATTTACGGACCACTCCGCCGCCACGAGCGGGAACATTCTTGGTCCTTGGCATGATGACTGAGATGACAGGGAAAGATATGAGAAAAGGAGTTAGAATTCCCTAAGATAGGTTAAAAACACTAACTGTGGCAAGAGTATGCGAAATATGGTTTTTATGTTTATTATTCAAGGTTATATGGTTCTTATGGCCGGCAGTGCTGGACATGTGCGGTACCACCGCATGGAGGTGCGGTGTTACCGCTCATGCGGAGCTACCGCAGGTACTTGTGGTATGACCGGCCATAGGTCGAGTGTCCAAGAATTTTGCACAAACTAGAAATGTAGATAGATCGGACCAATAAAACTTGCATATAATCATTAGAACACATCCATCTACCTATTTTTCACAAAGATTTCCAAAAATTTCGCGTATTTTTGCCACATTATGCATCTTAACCCTAGATTGAAGAAGGGAGGTCCTAGCGCATGAAATTTCAAAGAAAAAGGGAAAAGGAGAACGGGGATTGATACCTTGAATCCGTGAGATCGAGATGAGAAGGGGAAATGGAGAGGAAAGCCTCGAATCAATGGATTTTCGATTTGGAAGAGGAGTTCTTGAGAGGAGAGAGAGAGAGGAAAAGAAAGAAGGGAAGGAGAGGGGTGCGGCTGGAGTGGAATAGGGAGAGATGGGGTCGGTTAGACCGCCCTTAACCAAGCCCAACCCGCACGGCTGGTATGACCGCAAGATGGGCCGGTCATACTGCGCATGCAGTACTACCGCCCTAGGAGGCGCGGTTATACCACTCCTGACAGACCAAGGCATAGAAAAGATCACCAAAAAGTTGTTATTGCTCAATTTTTGAAGGTATTTTGGATATACCTCTTGTTTGAGCATTTCCAACCGAGACAAACCAAGAAATGAAATCTCAAGAAGGAATCAAATAATCATTTATATTTGACCTTTTTCGAGTCGAAAGCAACATTTAGAGAACTAGAGATATTTTTCAATTCTAGTTCTAATAGCATGACTCAATTTGTGCTTTAGTTAGATCAATATAGATCAAGATTTTGTCGTTGATAAATTTTTCAAAAACAAAATTTGTTTTATTATCGACATAGAGAAGATGTAATACGATACTAGTTTCAAAAGATAAGATTTACATAATTAATAGATTGTAAATGAGGTTCTTTTTAAGAAACTTTGCACTCTTGAGCTAAAATAGATTATTTTCAAATATTTTGACCTATGAGGGCTTAGTTTCATCTTTTGAAGATCAATAGCACTATTTTGATTTTTCACATTGAGGGGATAAGATATGCATATGAAGAGCATATTACTCCCCCTTGATGTGAGACACGACAAAGAAACAAACATCGAATAAACCAAAAAATATCCAAAGGAGAACAACATTTAAGCCACATTAGAGATATCTATGACATTCAATTCATTCCTTAATTTGCAAAATCTAGCTTCGTCCAAATGTTTGGTGAGAATATCTGCTAATTGATCTTCTGTTCTAATATAACTTATCACAATATCACCTTTACTAACATGATCTCTTAAGAAATGGTGGCGGATATCTATATGTTTGGTTCTTGAATGTTGGACTGGGTTATTTGCTATTTTAACTGCGCTTTCATTGTCACACAAAAGAGGCACCTTTTTGAAATTTATTCCATAATCCATCAAAGTTTGCCTCATCCATAATAATTGAGCGCAACAACTACCGGCAGATATATATTCGGCTTCGGCGGTGGATAGAGTTACGGAATTTTGGTTTTTGGAGAACCATGAAACTAGAGATCTACCTAGCAATCGACAACTTCTGGAGGTGTTTTTTCTATCCACTTTGCAACCCGCATAATCCGAATCCGAATATCCAATTAAATCAAATTTAGCACCTTTAGGATACCATAACCCTATGTTTGAGGAATGTTTTAAATATCTTAGAATTCTCTTTACGGCAACCAAATGACATTCTTTGGGAGAAGCTTGAAAACAAGCACACATGCAAACACTAAACATTATATCGGGCCTAGATGCGGTGAGATAAAGCAAACTACCAATCATGGATCTATAAAGCTTTAAGTCTACCGGTTTACCTCCCTCATTTAGGTCGAGATGCCCGTTTGATGCAATTGGAGTCTTGATTGGCTTTGCGTCCTCCATGCCAAACCTCTTAAGAAGATCCTTAGTGTACTTGGTTTGGCTCACAAATGTCCCATTTTTGAGTTGCTTAATTTGAAGTCTAAGAAAGAAGCTCAATTCTCCAATCATGGACATTTCGAATTCCCTAGACATCATATCACCAAATTCTTTGCAAAATTCTTCATTAGTAGAACCGAATATGATATCATCAACATAAATTTGACATACAAAGAAATCTTCATCAATTATTTTTGTAAAGAGTGTTGTATCAACCTTCCCAATTTTGAATCCCTTTGAGATTAGAAAATCTCTAAGTCGCTCATACCAAGCTCGAGGAGCTTGCTTGAGGCCGTATAGCGCTTTAGAGAGTTTATACACATGATTTTGGCGTTTAGGATTTTCAAAACTGGGAGGTTGCTCTACAAATACCAATTCGGATATTTGTCCATTTAAGAACGCACTCTTTACATCCATTTGAAATAATTTAATATCAAAACAAGATGCGAATGCAAGCAATATTCTAATAGCCTCTAATCGAGCTACGGGTGCAAAGGTTTCACTAAAATCTAACCCTTCAACTTGAATAAAATCTTGTGCCACTAATCTAGCTTTATTTCTTACAACAATACTATTTTCATCTTGCTTATTCCGAAAAACCCATTTTGTGCCAATTACATTATGTTCCTTAGGTCTTTCTACTAGAGTCCAAACATCATTCCTGGTAAATTTATTTAGTTCTTCATGCATTGCATTTACCCAATCCGGATCATGTAGAGCCTCATCTATGTGAGTAGGTTCAAACGACGATACGAAAGAATAATGTTCACAAAAGGAAGCAACACGAGATCGAGTTTGAACACCCTTACTTACGTCACCCAATATTTGATCTATTGGATGATCTTTTGGAGAGACCATGATGAATTCTTTGAGGTAGAGGTTGAACTTGTTGCTCATTATTCTTGTCATTTTCATCGATGGTTTGAATTTGACTTGGAGTTGCGGAGGTTGAAGGCTCGGCTCGAGTGGATGAGGGTTGATCCTCTATGTCAACTTCCGGCTTCACATCTTCAAGAGTCATATTCTCCATTGCTTCTCTTAGGCCTTCTTCACCTACATCATCCAAGTTTTCTTGCTCTTCTTGAGAGCCGTTAGTTTAATCGAATTCAACATCACAAGTTTCCTCTACAAAACCTTTATTTTTATTGAAAACTCGATAAGCTTTGCTATTTGAGGAATAACCAAGCAAGAAACCTTCATCGTAACAACTTTGAAATTTGGAGAGCCGAACACCCTTTTTAAAAATATAGCATTTGCAACCAAAAACTCGGAAATAAGAAATATTCGGCCTTCTTCCAACAAGAAGCTCATAAGAGGTCTTTTTCAAAAGTCGGTGCAAATAAAGTCTATTTGTTGCATGACAAGCGGTATTAATGGCTTCCGCCCAAAAGCTATCGGAAGTGCCATATTCGTCAAGCATTGTTCTTGCCATTTCAATTAATGTTTGATTTTTCCGTTCTACAACCCCATTTTGTTCCGGAGTGTAGGTCGCGGAAAGCTCGTGCTTTATTCCAAGTTGATCACAATAATCTTCAATTCTTGTATTCATGAACTCAGAACCATTGTCACTACGGATTTTCTTGATTTTAAAATCAAATTCATTTTGAGCCCTTTTTGCAAACTTTTTGAAAATTTCAGAGACTTCGGATTTGTCATCCTAGAAAGAATACCCAAGTATATCGAGAGCAATCATCAACATGACTAAACAATAAGAATTACCTCCGATGCTCTTATAGTTTGCCGGGCCAAACAAATCCATATGTAAGAACTCTAATGGTCTAGATGTGGACATGATACTTTTTGAAGGATGAGAACTAGCCACTTGTTTGCAGACTTGACAAACGCTACAAAGTCTATTTTTCTCAAACTTCACATCTTTCAAGCCCACAACTAAATCATTTTCGAAAAACTTTTGAAGTTGAATCATTCCAACATGAGCTAGTCTTCTATGCCATAACCATTCTAAAGATGTCTTTGCCATTAAGCAAGTTTGAAGACATGAGTCATTAGAGGTGAAATCAACCAAATACAAATTTCCAAATCTAAAGCCTTTAAATACTAAAGAATTATCATTTTCTCTAGAAATAACGACACCATTTTTAGAGAAGCTACAAACAAGGCCAATATCACATATTTGAGCAACGGATAGCAAATTAAAATTTAATGTTTCAACTAGGGACACATTAGAAATGGAAAGGTCGTTTGATATGGCAATTTTACCTAAGCCCAATACCTTTCCTTTGCTATTATCGCCAAATATGATTTTGTCGTGTTGTCCGCTTTCCGAATCAAATGTAGTGAACATTTTCTGGTCGCCGATCATATGTTGGGTACACCCACTATCTAGCACCCAATGACGTCCACCGGTCTTGTAGTTCACCTACAAAAGAAAATCAAACCCTTTTAGGTACCCAAATTTGTTTGGGTCTTTGGAGATTAGTAACCAAGGTTTTGGGAACCCAAATGGCTTTATTTCTCTGGCCAATTATTGGGGTCCCAATAAATCGAGCAAAAACTTTGCCATTTTTATCTCTTTTAAGTACATAGCAAGAATCATGAATATTTTCTTTTGATGCTTTACTTAATGAACAATCAATAGCTAGATGTCCCACGTCATGACATTTATAACAAAATTTACCATTGATTTCACAAAGCGAGGAGCCTTGTTACTTAATTTCTTATTCTTTTTAGGGACATATCCTAATCTTTCTTTATTGTAAGAACATCTTTGACTACTCAAGATTTTATTTAGGGTATCCTTACCCTTAAAGCATCTATCTAAATTTTTGTTGAGTTTATTTACTTGTTCTTTAAGCTCATTATTTTTAACAATCAAATTTTCATAGCATGAGTTTGCACTAAAAAATGATATGTCAACTAAATCATCACATGAAGTAGCGATGCTTGATTTTGCCACATAACATGAGTCAATTTCTAGTTTAGGCAAATCATCAATAATATTGCATTCAATACCAATATTATTTGAGAACTTTGAATGGTCCTTGGCAAGAAGAACCTCATGAGCTTCCTTTAGCTCCTCATAAGAGTTTTGAGAGAAAGAAATTCTTTTCTCAAAACCTTAAATTTTGATTTTCCTTTGCCAAGATACTCATTCAAATCCTCAAGCATATCCATTAACTCATCATATGAAGGTTCATCATCATCATTTGGATTTACCTTAAATTCTCCTTTAGCCATAAGACATAAAGGAGTGACGAAGGGTGATGAAGCCTCCTTGATGGCGATGCCGGTAAGACCCTTCTTCTTTGAAGGTGTTTCTTCCTCGAATGAGTCGGAGTCCGAATATTCTTCCTCGGAATCCCATTCTCCGATATGAGCTTCGCCTTGCTCATCTCTTTGAAGCTTTTTGAAGAGCTTCTTCTTCCCTTGAAAGAATTTTTTCTTCTTGGGCGATTTATTCTTGTCTTCCTTCTTATGACAATGCGAGGCGATGTGCCCTTTCTCATCACATTCATAGCACCGGATATTGGCATACCGGTTGGTGCTAGAATGTTGTCCTTTCTTGAATCTTTGTGAGCCGCTTGAGCTTGAGCGCCTCCTCATAAACTTTTTCATCCTTCTTATGAGAAGCGCCATTTCTTCTTCGGTGTCTTCATCTCCGGTATCTTCAAGTGCCTCATCACTTGACTCCACCTTTGCCTTGAAAGCAATATTTTTCTTTTTCGATGAGCTTTGTTCCAACAACTCTTCCTTGTCCTTCTTGTAAAGCTCATTTGTGATGAGATTTCTAAGAAGTCCGGTTGGCGTCATTCTTGGTAATTCTGGTGAGTTGAGGAACAATGTCACCAAAGTTTCATACTTCTCCGGAAGAGCCCTAAGCATCTTTCGAACAATATCAAAATCGGTTAGTGATGCTCCAAGGCCTTTGAGCTCATTTACTATGTTATTTAACCGTGAGTACATTTCATTAATGTTCTCATGGGGTAACATAATAAAACTCTCATATTTGATCCGAAGCTTATGCAATTTGGCTTCTTTGACCGAGGATGTACCCTCATGAATTTTCGAGAGGGTTGTCCAAATTTCATGAGCAGTTTCAAGATTGCTCACTCGATTGAACTCATCCGCGTTCAAAGCACCAAAAAGAGCGTTCATAGCTTGAGCATTGAGATGAGTGTTTCGCTCTTCTTGTTCCATTGTTAGTGGTGGATTAGTACCCATAGCGAAACCCTCATCCACAATTCTCCGTATGCTTGGGCTCATGGCCTTAAGATAAACGGTCATACGAATTTTCCAATAAGCATAATTTGTGCCATCGAAAAATGGCGCCTTGCCTATTGACACCCCATCACTAGCCATCCTTACTCTTTAGGCGGTAAAACCCGAAGAAAGAGTCCTTGCTCTGATACCACTTGTAGGATCAAGGATACCGATTAGAGGGGGGTGAATAGGAGGTTTTTAAATTTTCAATTACTAAAATCAAATTTAATGATTTCTAAGCACGAATGACAATTTTAGCAATTTTAATATCTAGCAATTCTAGTGATTACCAAATAATTCCTCAACTCAAATACTTCAATAACTAGACAAGTATAGCACCAAGATGATCAATTTGCTAGAAATAATACAAGAGTAAAAATAACGCAAACCACAAATGATGAACACATGAATTTTTATCCCGTGGTCTCGGAGACTTGCCGGTCTCCCTACTTCACGTTGAGGTGGCTTGAACTTCTTCAAGCTGGCTCCACTTGCTTGAGCCTTCCTTGATCACTCGTGGTAGCTCTTCCCCGCTCCAGGTAAGCGAGCTCCTTGCCTTCACAACGGTTCGGGCCTTCACACAAACTTCTTGTGAAGATCACTGAAACTTCACGCCTCCAAGCCATCTAGGAGGCGACAACATCCAAGAGTAATAAGTATTGACGCTTACTTGAAGTCGAATTTGAGTGTCTAAGGCTCAATTACTTAATGCTCCACTCAATTTTCCCTTAACTCTCTCAAAGTGTGAATTTCAAGCTCAAAGAGTGTGAGAGACTAACAAGGGCTCAAGAGTATTCAATGAGGTCCAAGACCAGCCCTTGAATGCAGGTGAGGGGGTATTTATAACACTCACAAACCAAATGTAGTCATTGCTTAAAAGTGGCTCAAAATCGTGCTGAGAGGGCGGTGTTACCGCACCCATGGCTGGTGCTACCGCACCTCTGTGACCAACGGTCACTGGTGGGCAATTAATGCCTGGTCAGTGACCAACGGTCACTTGGCCGGTGCTACCGCAGAGGGTGCGGTGTAACCGCTCGCCGGTCATACCGCACACACTTGCGGTCATACCGCACGTTGAGAGCGACAAAACACCCGTACTGGAAAAAACACACCGCAAGGAGGTGCGGTAGCACCTCAGGCCCGGTGCTACCGCAAGTCCAAGCGGTCATACCGCACATGAGGGATAAAGGTGCAATTTTAGACTCTTTTGATTTCATTTTTCAACCATTAACCCTTAAGATGTCTAATAAAATGTGATTTGAGCCTTGACACCTTTTCTCGACGTCAAACTTGCGACAATGACTCCTCTTAATAGTACGACACCTATTCTAATAATCCGATCTTTTCTCTTCGATCACTGAGATAGGTAAAACTATGAAAAAGTCCTTATACTTTATACCTGGGTCATTTAGTCTTGCTGCATTGATCTTCTACTTTTGTGTTGATGTTCTCTTGTCCGTTTTGTTTTGAGCCAACCTGTACTTAGACATACTCAATAAAAGAACATTAGCACTTTAAAGCTCTATTGTTATCAATTACCAAAACCTAACCAGAATTTTGGGGGCCTAGATGCTTTCAGATCCCTTGCACTAACTGCATAGGTGAATGGATGTTGTAGGCCGATGGTCTGAAATTGATGAGTGCTACTGCATGTAGGACTGCGTGTCCCCAACAAGTGTTGGGCAAGTTACAACTTAGCAGGAGCGGTCGGGCTATGAATTTGATCCTCTTTATTATTGCTCCGGCTAGTCCATTTTGCATATGGACGTGCGGTACAGGGTGCTCAACGACTATTCCTGTTGCTGTGCAATAATCATCAAATGCCCTGGAAGTAAATTCACCGGCATTGTCCATTCAAATGGACTTCACACGATGATCAGGAAAAACATTCTTAATTCTGATGATCTGCGAGATCAGCTTTGCAAAAGCATGATTTCTTGTTGACAGCAAACATACGTGCGACCATTTCGAGGAAGCATCAATAAGCACCATGAAGTACCGAAACGGCCCTAATAATGGCTGAATTGGGCCACAAATATCCCCTGGATGCGTTTCAGGAATGCAGGGATTTCATTTTGTACTTTTATAATAGAGAGTCTAGTTATTAATTTCCCGGTGGCACATGCATGGCACACAAAATCTTCATGATTCGAAATTTTTTAACATTAATGCCATGACCTTACGAGTTGTTAACTATATTTCTCATCATTCTAAGATCAGGATGACTTAATCTATAATGCCATAAAGAAAATAATTCAGAGCTTCTAAAGACAGCCTTCAAAGAAGTATACACTTCGGGTGCATGTATTTTCGTGTAGTACAACCCAGATTCATATGAGGGACATTTTTGTAATACCATTTTTCCACATACCGCGTGCTTCATAATGCACAAATATTCTTTGCCATTTTCTTCATTGGTTTCTACATGAAACCCATTGGCGTGGATGTCTTTAAAACTTAAGAGAGTGCGTGTTGATTCAGGGTACAAGAGAGCTTCTTCAATGACCAAAGTAGTACCCATTGGTAATATAATTGTAGCTCTTCCGGAGCCTACTATATATGAATCGCTTCCTGCGATCGTAGTAATTTTTCCAGCGTTCTTTGTGATCGACTGGAAGTACTTAGATTCTCTAAAGATTGTATTTGTTGTGCCACTATCAACAATGCATATCTCCTCCATTTGGACGCTACACAGTTTCTATACAAAAATATAATGCTAATCAGATAGTGGCAAGATAATTCAAATATTGCTTGCAAAGATAGAATACTAGAATAAAGAATAAATTGCAATTCAATTCATGAGAAAATTCGTGCTCTTCTAGAGCTTACAAATCATTATTCAAAAATGCACTAGGCAACCATAAAACAAATACTAATAATGCAATTAATGCATTAAACGGAATCTGTAAAGAATGCATTGACTTCTGCCTCTATGTCATCAATAGGGGTCTTTTGTTTAGTTGCCATGAGCTTGGCTGCTACATCGATGTCCAGACTAGACTGAGAGGACGAAGTAAGTAGAGTGTTAGTATCCATAGTGTCATCATCGCCTACTTTGGCGAAATGTGCCTCTGCTGATGCATTATCTATGGCTTTCTTCTTAGCTTGATATGCGTTGATGACATCCTTGGATTCCCGACATATCTTGGACCAATGTCCCCAAGTGCCACACCTGAAGCACGTTTGGTTCTGCTGTCCATACGGCTTCATGGGTGGCTTCTTCTTGCCATCCTGCTTCTCATGGGCTTTGGACTTTTCTTTGGACTAATACTTCTCTTTTCCACCCTTCTTGCCCCTCTTCCTGTTAGTGGGCTTTTTCACCTTGTAGCTATTGGCATTGATTTCTGGTCCGATACTTTTTCCAGGTGGCTGTGAGACGAAGTTCTTGCGAAGAACGTCATCTTGTGACTCAGCAACTTGCATAACATCAAGCAGCTCGCTATACTCCTTGTATGCGTCTTGACGATAGCTGCGAGCGCTCTGGATAGCATTAGGGTGAAAAGTGGAAAGAGTTTTCTCAATCTTCTCCTCATCAGTGATTTGCTTGCCACATAGGGAGAGATTGGTACAAATTTTGTGCAAAGTAGAATTGCACTCGGCCACTGTTCTGTAGTCTGCAAACCTCAGGCGAACCCAATCTTGCTGTGCTTGGGGCAAGATGGTGTACTTGAGCTTTTCGAACCGCTTCTGAAGTGAAGTCCATAGCTAAGTGCACTTTCCACAGCCATATATTCATTCTTCAAGATGGTTGAGAGGTGATGCCTAAGGAAGTACAAAGCTTGATCGTTCTGCTCGGTAGTAGGTTGCGCATCCTTCGAGGACCCTAAGCCGATGGCAGCTTGGAGCATCTTGCCCCCAAGTACGATCTTAACGTCTTATGCCCATGTGTGGTAGTTTTGACCATGCGGAGCCAGTTCTTCAAATTCACGGTTCACAATGTGTCGGGACCCGAATATGCAAATCTGGACCCTCTGTGTATACTGCACTAGTTCAGGATCACGCTAGTGCACACAGGCTCAACATCAGTGAATATCACAATCATACACAGCGGAAATAAGATAACAGATATTATATATTAAATATTAACAGTTGCATGACCTTAGGGTCAACTTACGTGACTTGCCTCACAAGGCTGAACAACAAATTGAAATGCAGCAGAATGAAGACGTAGATAAACCCCTCAGTATACCACAGGCAACTGACAAGGCTCGCACTCTAAACATTCGTCCCTTCATGGTACACCTTCTTCAGCACTGGTGATGTTGTAGGCAAGGGTGAGTACATAAAGCACTTAATAAGTTGTGCACAGAATGCAATTCTAACATATCTATATGCAAGGCTTATTCCAAAGAAATGGCTTTCATGGTTGTTTTGCAATAAAGCAGCATTTATGCGCAAGTATAATAAATAGATTGAAAAGACAGTAAAACAAATAACAATATAGATAGATTCAACGTTTCTTAAGTAAACCAAGTTTCCAGTCCTAAGTTGAGATTCAACCTTCCATGGCAACCCGCCATCCACCCCAAGTTTTATTTTGCAAAAGTCTAACCCTTGACTGTAATTCCCGAGCTATACTCAATACCGTGAGTACGGCTATTCGAATAGATTGTACACTCTGCAGAGGTTATGCACTTTACCCACACGACATGATAATCTCTTTGTGCCTGGCCATTTAGCACACTTCCTTTGGTGTGCCGGCAGAGATATCATGACAAAGCCTTTACAATGCTCTGTCTTAACTCAGTACTACCCGTTCAGGTTTCAACACTGATGGGCTGAACCACCACAGTAGGGCCCCCCTCTTGCGCCATGTGAGTTGATCCGTGAACCCGGAGTCACACCACCAAAGCAGTACTAAGGATAAGACATTGCAAATTAATCGGCCAGGCTGCCCCATAATAGACATGTGGTTGCATGATTGACTCAAGTCAAAAGCTCGCAAGGTTAAATCTTTAGGGTGATCAAAGCAAGACTTGCACATACCCTTTGCCCATCGGGCCCACCCAGGCACACTTGCCCTTGTCACTTTCTCCAATCTAAATCATAACCACCCCAGTTGATTACCAAGCACCATGTGCCATCAACAATTCAATATCATTGCGTGACATCCATCGCCACAACAACTCAATCTCATCGTGTGACCACACATGACACACAAATTCATAACATTGTTCCATATTCCATTAGTCAAGATTATTTATCAATGATTCAAGTACATGTGATGACGTGGCATGGCTAAGCAATCTAATCCGATCTAACCATCCCATGTTGATTTTATTATTGATCAACTATAGTAAACCAATCTAAGGTGACAAGTGGATCAAGGCATGCAATCAACAAGGTAGGGTGTATTTCAAAGGATATGATATCTAAATCCTAATTTAGATTGAAATCATTTATACACATGAAATAATATGCAATATCGTAAATCAAAATAGCAACTTTGCAAACATGGGTTCAACATGATCAAAGCACAATTTGCCTTAGAAAAACCCTTATCCATGCTCTGGACCTCGGTCTTGAGTTGATGAATCTCCCCCAGTTGCGTCGCACAATTTATCGTCTACGCGAAACGAGAAAAAAACAAATAAACACCAAAAATAGAGATAAAATGATCTCCAAAAATCAAACAAAAGCAACCACTGGATAGATCTCAATTTTACAAATTTTTAGAAATTTGAATCACCTCAATCAGAGTTCGTATGAGGGAGAACGAGCTCTCGGAAGATTCAAAATCCTAAAAATTTAGAAAATTGGAAAATCAAATATTAACCGAATTATTTTTATAAAAGAAATTCATTTTATTGCATCACGCTGACATCAGCATTGGACCCGAACCGATTGGCGACCGTGTCCCGACATCATCTTTGTGGATCCGTAAACCATGGGGTCGGTCCACCATAGACCCATCAAGATCGCAGCCAGTGCGTGATACCGACGCCAGACGACATCAGCCGACACGTGTTACCATTCGATTGGTTTGCTCCACGACGTGATCTGATCCCCACAACGTGAATCCAACGGTCACCGATTACACATCTACGCGGCTAAACCTGAGACGTCCATCTTCGATCGAACGGTGGACATTTACCCGAGCGATACACCATTCAATCGGCGACGCGGCACGATCTGAGGCGCTCATCTACAATTGAATGGCTACGACTAACCGACGCTTGCGCTACTCACCGTACCGACGTGGGCAAATCTAAACCGTTCACGAAAAATCTAACGGTCAATTCTTATCCGAGGCGATCACTGCTCACCGAGACAACGTTGCTTGATCCGAAGCGTTCGCTAGCGATCCGACGGCTGACGATGCTTGGTCCCGGCGATGGTGATGCGGCGGCGCTGGTTTACTGGAGATGAAGACGACGACGATGCCGACGGCGCTTCGGTGGGATTTCGGCGACGTGGAGCGGCGAAGAAGGCGCGTCGCAACGAGGTGGGTTCGGTTCTAGTGTCGGTGTGGCGGATGAGGCTCCCAACGGCGACGAAACGTGGCTCGAAGCTCCTCGAGCTCCGGCGAGCTACGGCGGGCGCTACAGGGCTCTACTAGCGGCGGCGCTAGAGCAAGAAGATGCGGCAGCTCACAGGGGTCCTCGGGGGGTCGGGTCGGCTCCTTAAATAGTTCTCAGGTAACGCGTACGGCCCGGGATTTGAACGGCCGCGGCGGCACCGAATTCGCGACGAACTCGGAGTTCGTATCCGAGATGACGACGGATGACTTTCGGATCTTGATCAGACGGCTACAGAGAAGTCCAGGCGCGACACGATCTTAACCACTCGCACAAATTGACGGCCCGGATCGGATACGGCTGAAACGACACGATTTAACCTCCACCGAGCGATGACGATCCAACAGCGATGGGTGGCTAGGGTTACGCGGTGGCACGGCTTGATGAAGGCTACCCGATGAAGATCCAACGGTTACAGGCGCTAGGGTTTCGCGGTGAAACCCGATGGTTGGATCGCAATCCAACGGCCGAGAGCGATCCTTCTGGAAGGTAGGCCGAATGGCACGCACAGTGTTGGGCTCGGCCCAACAGTGTTCATCAATTTTTCTCCGAGTTTTTCTTTTTAAATAAATACTGAAAATATTTTTGATTTATTTGAGCAACTGAAAACACCAGGGAAAATCCAAGAAAAATCTCAAAAATACTTTGAGACATCCTGGATCGAAATAAAGTACTTTTGGCAAAACTTTATTTTAAATTTATCTACATATAATTAGTTTTTGGTAAAAGGTTAATATACTTATTTTAAAATAATTCAAATAAATCTCAGAAAATCCAATTAAATCCAAAAAATTCACAAAAAGCACAAATAGCAATAAAACACTATTAGCTAAATTAAAAGGCCAAAATTTGGGATGTTACACAATGCTAGACATCTGCATGTTTACAAAATTCTGTCATTAGATTACTGCATGTAATGTGATGAATTTCTAGTAAGCTAGAAAGCAATAAATGCAAAAATTCATAAATGCAGAAAGGAAGGCTAAGAAAATAAAATCAGAGCCAAAAAAATTTTCTAGAATTTTCTAGCAATTTTTCATAATTTTCTTTTGTGTTTTAGTCAATTTTCTGAATTTCTTATTGGTTTTCGAAAAAAAGGGAAAAATAAAACAGAAAGAAAAAAAATCGGGGGCAAAGAAGTAAATTCGCCTCCCCCCTTTCTTATCCGGTTTGAACCGGATTTCAATTCCGGCAGCTTCTGGACTTCGAGTCCATCTTCGTTGCATCCTGTGCGCATCTACATTGCTTCGGCTTCGCGTGCGCGGAGGTAGGTGGCCAGCGGCCTTCAACCACGGCGGTGCGAACCTGCGAGGTTGGCGGTGGTGTGGACGACGTGGGAGCCGAGGTGAAGCGGCCGCGGCGCGGGCGAGAGCACGGGAGGAGAGGCGGCCGGCGGTGCTAGCGGATCGTGGATTCAAGCCATCGGGCCAGAGTGTCAGCGGCCGGGCTGCTGCGGTGGCTCCGGTCGTCCATGGCGGCTACGGCGAGCGCTGGCCAGCTGCCGCGGCGGCGTCTTCAAGGCGTGATGAGGGAGCCGAGACGAGTCGGGCGACGCGGGAGCCGAGGTGTGGTGGCGGCACCTTCGAGGCACGACACGGAGCCGGCGGCGGGGCGGTGGTGCGAGAATCGAGGCAGCTAATCGGCGCCGCTGGGCGCTGGAAGCAATCGACCGACGCGGCAGCCGTCGTCATGCGGGCGACCGATGGGGCCAATGCGGTCGGCGGCTTCATGCCACGTGGAGACCAGCTGGTGGTCGGCGTGCTGCGGGTGCGCATGGGGTCCAAGCAGTGAACCCCAAGCGGCGGCTTCGAGCTGAGGTGGCGCGGCGCTCCGGTGCTTCGCTTCGTGCTTGGTCGGTCGGTGGTTGGCGGCCGGCGCTTCAAACACCAAGGCTGTCGGCCTTCCCCCTTTTTTTCTCTGGATGTACTGTAGTAACGAAAGAAAAAAAACCTGCAAACTTGAGGGTACAACTCAGAATAGTGGGAGAATTATTGGGCATCATAGAAGAACCCACAAGAGATCACTTGCGAAGAATTTTTTTGCTACTTTCCATCAGTATCATGTTCCTAAAAGTGTCATGGACTTGAAGAAGGAAGAATTTAGAGCCATCAAGCAAGAGAGTCAGTCTGTGGTAGAGTACTTGAACCGGTTTACTTAGCTTGCACGCTATGCACATGAGGATGTAGCAACTGATAAGGCAAGACAGACTTGCTTAATGAAGTGGCTAAATTCAGGGCTACAAATTGGGTTGATTACCCATAACTTTCCTGATATCCAAGAATTGGTGAATAAAGACCTTATCCTTGAGGACAAGCACAAAGAGTTGAATGACAACCACAAGCGTAGGATGGCTCAGCAAAGAGCTCGCCAAGGATAGCAGAAGTTGAGGGTTGCACTGCAACAGCTTGTTAGGTTTCAGCCTAAGACAATTTTCAAGATGGCTTCTTTCGCACCCTGTCCTAGTGGGTAGAATTTCTAGACCCCTATTCAGACCAATAATGCACCGGGAGGAGGTCAACCATCGACAGTTAGATGTTGTTTCAGCTGCAATGAGCCAGAGCATTTTGCCAATAACTACCCAAACAGAGGAGGTGTTACGCCCATTCGCTTCAACCTTGGATCAACGTCGGCCAAGACTCCTGCATCAGGAGGGAACCATAGAGCTGTTCAATCTGGAGCTACAACTCAAGGTATGGTGAGGGGTTGTGTTAATCATATCACGACTAATGAGGCCCATGAAGCATCGGATGTTGTACTGGATAAGTTTCTAGTTAACTCAGTACCTACTATAGTTTTGTTTGATTCCGGAGCTTCACATTCTGGGTAAGTTTCTAGCTAACTCAGTACCTGGTATAGTTTTGTTTGATTCCAGAGCTTCACATTCCTTTATTTCTCGAGATTTTGCTGTTGGGAATGTGTTAGAAGTTAAGAACCTTATGTGCATGCTTTTGGTCTAATCCCCCGGATCAGAATTGCGATCTAACCTAGGATGTATAGAAGTTAAGATGCCCATGAATGGAACAAAGTTCTTAGCAAACCTTATTATTTTGGATACCCAAGCATTAGATCTTATCCTTGGAATAGATTGGTTGTTTAAGCACAAGTTTGTGTTAGATTGTGGTAGAAGAGTAGTGTCAATTGAAAGCACAAAAGGCGAAAGAGTGGAAGTCCAAGCAATCGCAATCCATAATGATCAGAAGATGGTTAATAGTGTTAAAGTAGTCAGCATTGAGAAAGTATCAGTTGTGAATGAATACCCAGATGTTTTTCCGGAGGATTTGCCAGGAATGCCACCTGATCAAGATATTGAGTTCGTAATTGAATTAGTGCCTGGTACAGCCCTAATAACCAAGAGACCATATCAGATTCCTATAGATAGGTTGGTAGAAATGAAGAAATAGATTGTGGAGTTACTAGAAAAAGGTTTTGTAAGGCCAAGTTCATCGCCATGGGGAGCACCTGTTTTGTTTGTTCAGAAAAAGGATGAAAGTATGAGAATATGCATTGATTATTGAGCTTTGAATAAAGTGACAATAAAGAACAAATATCTGTTACCCAGGATTGATGATTTGTTTGATCAGTTAAGAGGAGTAGGAATTTTCTCCAAGATAGATCTTCGATCGGGATATCATAAGCTAAAGATTCGAGCCGAAGACATACCCAAGACAACATTCTCAACTAGATATGGTCATTATGAGTTTACAATTATGTCATTTAGATTGACCAATACCACTGCATATTTCATAAACTCAATGAATAAAGTTTTCATAGAGTATCTGGATAAGTTTGTTGTCGTATTCATAGATGACATTCTTGTCTACTTCAAGATGGAAGAGGATCATGCAGAGCATTTAAGGCTTGTTCTAGAGAAGCTTCGAGCGCAGCAATTGTATGCCAAGTTTATTAAGTGTGACTTTTGGAAGGACAAAGTGGAATTTCTTGGTCATGTGATGACTGCCAAAGGTATTGCAGTCAATCCTAGTAAAGTCAAGGTAGTACTGCATTGAAAATAGCCAAAGTCGATGACTCAGATTCGCAGTTTTCTTGAAATGGCGAGATATTACCGATGATTCATTGAGTGATTTTCGAAAATTGCTAGACCCCTTACACATTTGTTGAAGAAGGAGAAGAAATTTGCATGGATGCCAGATTGTGAAAAGAGTTTCCAGGAATTGAAGAAAAGGTTAACATCCACACCAGTATTAGTGTTGTCAGATATTCAGAACAGTTTTGATATCTATTATGATACTTCGCTTCAAGGACTTGGATATGTGATTATGCAGATGATAAGGTTGTTGCGTATGCATCAAGCTAGTTAAGGCCGCATGAGGAGAATTACCCGACGCATGATTTGGAATTAGCTACAATAGTGCATGCCTTAAAGATATGGCATCACTATATTATTAGAAATCGTTGTAAAATATACACAGACAATAAGAGTTTAAATTATATTTTCACTCAGTCGGATCTGAATATGAGGCAGAGTAGATGGTTAGAGTTAATCAAGGATTATAACCTGGGAATTCATTATCACCCTGGAAAGGTTAATGTGGTAGCCGATGCGTTAAGCAGAAAGAGTCACAGTGTTAATATGCTAGTTTAGAAAAGTCAGCCCAAGTTATGTTAGGAATTTCAGAAGTTGAGATTGGAAGTGGTACCAAAAGGGTTTCTAGCTATCCTGGAGGTGAAGCCAACTTTGGAGAATCAAATTAGAAAAGGGCAGCAAGATGACATAAAAATTAGGAGGATTAAGTCTAAAATGGATGAAAGTAAAGCCAAGGAATTTACATTGGATACGCAGGGAACCTTATGGATAAAAGGAAAGATTTGTGTGCCAAATAAAAAGAAATTAATGCAGTTGATTCTTGAAGAAGCTCATGATTCAAAGTACTCTATTCACCTAGGAGTGCGAAGATATATCAGGATTTAAAGGTGAGATTTTGGTGGCCAAATATGAAGTGTGAAGTCACTAAGCATGTTGCCTTGTGTGACATATGCCAGAGAGTGAAGGCAATGCATCAGAAACTAGCAGTTTTGTTGCAACCATTGAAAGTACCTGAATGGAATTGAGAGGAAATTGGAATGGATTTTATCACCGGTTTACCTAGGACTCAGGGTGGGTATAATTCAATATGGGTCATAATTGATCGCTTGACAAAAGTTGCACATTTTATACCAGTAAAAACCACCTACTCAGGAGATCGTTTGACAGAGTTATACATGTCAAGAATTGTGTGTTTGCATAGTGTACCAAAGAAGATAGTGTTAGACAGAGGTACCCAATTCACCTCGTGATTCTAGAATAAGTTGCATGAAGCAATGGGAACTCGACTGAATTTTAGTACAGCTTATCATTCTCAGACAGATGGCTAGACTGAGAGAGTTAATCAAATTTTGGAAGATATGTTAAGAGCTTGTGCCCTAGCCTATGCTGCTACATGGGATAAATGTTTACCGTATATTGAGTTTAGCTATAATAATAGTTATCAGGCAAGTCTACAAATATCATCATTTGAAGCCTTATATGGTCGATCTTGTTGTACCCCGCTAAATTGGAATGTGACAGGAGAGATATTGGTTTTGGACCAGATATTTTAAAAGAAGCCAAAGAGCAGGTCACCATGATTAGGGAAAGGTTGAAGACCGCTCAGTCAAGGTAGAAGAACTATGTTGATAATCGCTGCCAAGAGTTAAGTTTTGAGCCTGATGATTTTGTGTATCTCAAAGTAACCTCTCTCAAAGAAATAAAAAGATTTCATGCCAAAGAAAAGCTTGCACCAAGATATGTTGCTTCGTTCAAAATCTTGAGTCGCAGAGGAGAGGTTGCATATCAGTTGGAGTTGCCGCAGTCATTGGTAGGAGTGCGTGATGTGTTCTATGTGTCTCAGTTGAAGAAGTGTCTTCAAGTGCCTACAGAGCAGATACCATTGGAGTTAATTGAATTGCAAGAGGATCTAACCTACCAGGAGCAGCCAATCAAGATTCTGGATGTAGCTGATCGCCAAACTTGAAACAAGTTAGTGCATTTTTATAGAGTGCAGTGGAGCAATCATTCTGAGAGCGAGGCCACGTGGGAGCGTGAGGAGGATCTAAAGTTAGAATTCCCAAACCTATTACTTAGTTAACCCTAAATCTTGGAGTTGAGATTCTGTTAAGGGGGAGATTTGTAACATCCCAAAATTTTGCTTTTATTGAATTTATTATGCTTTTCCCTTTTTATTGATTTTTTTTGGAATTTTATTTGATTTATTTTGAATTTATTGAATTAAGCCTTTTGCTATCCTTTATTTACTCAGTGAAAAGCATTAATGATATTTTGTTGGAAATATTTTATTTAGGTTCTAAATATCTTAAAGTATTTTCTAGAATTTTTCTAGATTTTTTTCAAATATTTTTGCTATTTATTTGGTCTTTGTTTATTTATCAAAATTGTTTTTATTCAAAAATATTTTAAAATTCAGTGAATAGTGATTGGGCCAAAACCCATCCAGTCCTACCCATCTCTCCGTGTGTAGCCCAGCCCGTGCCGGCCTGTACGACTTTCCCCGCTAAACCCTAGCTATGCAATCGTTGGATTTCGATCCAATGGTTGTGATCGCACCGTGTCGCCGCTCACTGTCAACCGCCCGATCGAGTCTGTGTGGATGGTCGTGATTGTGCCACATCAGCTTGCCTTATCCTAACCGAATCCGCTGCCACCACTATTTTCATTTTGGTTTCCACGCCCTACACGGAAGCTGAGGGCCTTATTTATTGCACTGCCACCACCCCTATGTTGTGCATGCTGAGATGCATCTGCAGCCCCCTCGCACGCCTCCCGAGCCACCACTGTCTGCCCACAAAAGCTCACTGTAGTTGTGCATTGTGCCACCGTAGTTTTTTGCTGTTGCCACCGTCGTTGGTCACCCTCCACTGTGTTTGAGTCTAGATCCGGGTTTGCCTCGTCGAGACGCGTTGATCCTGTCGTTGCACGTCGTCAGAGAACCCCTAGAATGCCATGTCGTGCATCTTCATCTTCCTCTCCGGCGAAGACTTCACCACCGTGCTGCCATCATCGTTGGGGAGCTCGAGAACTATCGGATCTGCAATCAACGATTAGGATCAAGCCACGTCGTCATGCCAACAGTAAACCACTCTGTCTGCCACAGCCATTAGATCTTGATTGTGTGGTTCAGATTGCATCGTGTAGAATCACGTTAGGATAAATCTTACCCGTCAGATCTAGGATGGAGGGTCTAGATCTTATCGCGTGAGTGTGCCGTCGCTTCGTCTGCCACTACCGTTGGATCCATGTTGGTCGGTTTAGATCATGCTGCGTGTCCCTGTCAGTGTCGACGCATCGTCAGATCTAGTCCATTGCATTCAAACCGAACGGCTGTGATCGCACTACTCACTGGGCCAATCTTGTGCTGCTGCGTGTCATGCGAGAACCGAGGCAACACCGCCGTCGATTGTCACTGACATCATCACCTTTGATCTCTACCATTCGATCTAGCGTGAATAGTTGAGATCATCGCCGCCGCGTGTCTTAATTGCGTATGTTGAATCTGTGCCACGTGTCACCAATCCAATGGTACCACGTACACAGCTTGCGTCAGCTGGTGCATAGCACAGTGCCGTTGGTCCACCGTGGACAAGCACCCGCCGTGGACTGAGTCCATGCGCCGGTGACACGTGTCGCATCGTGGGTTGTGTCGTGTGTTAGCCTCTGGTTGGGCCACGTGTCCACTGACGTCAGCGTGACGTTATAATTTGATTTTTCCTTAGAAAAATAGTTAGCTAGAAATCATAATCAGTGCTAACATCAGCATGACATCATAAATTCTATTTTCCGTATAAAAATAATTCGATTAATTTGGTTTTTTCAATTTTTTGATTTATCTTTTATTTCAAAATTTGAAAAGCTATATCTTTTGCATCCGAACTCCGATTGAGGTGATTCCAGTTTCTAAAAATTTATAAAATCAAGATATATTTAATGGTGAATTTTATTTAATTTTTGGAGTTTATATTTCTCTCTATTTTTGGTATTTATTACTTTCTCTCTCGTTTCATGTAGGCATCGAGTTGTCGGGTGAGTTTGTGGTTGAGGAGTTAGTGCCCAAGCAAGGTCCAGAGTAGGAGTTAGAGCTATTTGAAGGTAAGTCGTGCTTTGATCATGTTGAACTCATGCTTTAAATATTATATTATTTCAAAGTATTGCATGATTAATTCAATTATCGCTTGTTTCAAATATGTTGGGAATAGTTAATTGTCCACTTTAAATTACATCCACATTGCCATGTCATATGTCATATCTTATTGTCATCTTAGAATGGTTTAATGTTAATTGGTAGCTATAATTGCTAATGTGGATAGTTAGAACGCAAGTAGTATGCTTGGCCGTGCAATGAGTCATCATTTTAATTGCAAATGATTAATCTTGCTTAAATGACTATGGAACATATTTATTAACTTGTGTGTCAGGTGTTGTCACACAATGTTGGTGTTGTTGATGGCACGTGGTGCATGGTAAATTAACCGGGGTGGTAAAATGATTTAGACCGAGGCAAGTGGCATGAATTTGTGGTGGGCCAATGTGGCACTTGGGTGGTCGCATTGCTTTTTATGATAAATGTTGGTTCATAGTTTTGATGATTTTTAGTTAGTCTTGTCTTGGTCTATTAAGGACTTAACCTTGTAAGAATTTAAACTGAGTCATTCATACAACCACAAGTCTGGTATGGAACAGACCTAACTGATTAATTTGTTGAGTCTAAACTTTGGTACTATTAGTGGTAGTGTGAGACCCGGGTAGTGGTAACCAGTTCTCGTAGGGGTGGCTCACATGGCGCAAGAGGAGGTCCTGGATGTGGTAACCAGTCCCACTAGTGTTGAAACCTTAGCGGATAGTATCGGGTTTAGATAGGTATTGGAAAGGCTTTTTTATAATCACTCGCCTTTGTGGTGAATGATTGTATTTTGTGGGTAAATTGTATAACCTCTGCAGAGTGTAAAACCTATTCGAATAGCCATGCTCGTGGTATTGATATTGCTCGTTGATTATAGTTAAGGGTTAGATTTTATCAAAACAAATGTGGGAATGGGTGTTGAAATGTGGAATAAGGTTATGGATTGGTTATTAAAAAAAACTGCAAAAATTATTATTGTTATTATTCGTTTTATTGTCTTTCAATTTATTTATGTGATTCCTTTACAAATGTTGTTTATGCAAAATAACCTTGTAGCCTATTCTTTGTACTAAACCATGCATATAGTATAGGGTTAATTAGATATATACCACTGCAGGAATCGGTTATTCGAGATTTGCCATCGTTCCTTTCATATTTCTAGATTTGCCATTCTGAAACCGTGCTTATTCGAAATATGCCACCGCCATGACACGTGTCCTTCTCGGTCAAACCGAGCATGACTCAAATTTATTTGACGATTTTGCCCTCCGTCTATTTTTATTTTATATTTAATTTAAGGCTAAAATGGCATTAATATTTTATGAAAATTTTTATCAAGATCTGAAATAGTATTATTAATCTTATATAAAGTTTTAAAAATTTTATCTTTTATATTTAAATTTTAAAAATTCTGACATTGCTATTTTCAACTTTATTTTTCTATTTTTGAATTTCCAAAAGTTTCAAATGTAAGTTTTAATTTTTTATATTTTTACCAGAGGTAGATGAGGATCTCGGGTCACCAAGGTAAAAATCTTAGCTTCAAATCTTTTTTGGAGATTTCTACAAATTCTGACAAGACTTTGATGCGGAGGGGCAAAATCGTCCGAATTGCGCTCAGTTTGACCAGAAGGGACACGTGTCACGAGCGGTGGCATATTTTGAATAAACACAGTTTCGTAATGGCAAATCTAGAAATACGAAAGGAACGATGGCAAATCTCGAATAACCGATTCCTGCAGTGGCATATATCTAATTAACCCTATAGTATATGTATACTTGCATTCTATGTATGACTTGTTGAGTGCTTTATGTACTCACCCCTTGCAACAAAACATCACCAGTTGGAGAAGAAGCAATACCTGTTTTTAAGGAAGAGTACCATGAAGAGGCGAACAATTAGGGTGCGAACCTTGTCAGTTGCCTGTGGCAGAATGAAGGGTTTTCTACGCTTATGTTTATTTCCGCTACTGTTTATTTGCTTTTCAATCTTAGCCCTGCGTGGCATACTCATGTAAGGTGGACTATAAAATCATCTAATAATTATACTTAACTTGATAAAATCTTTATTATGTTATCGCTGAGTATGATTGTGATAATCATCTATGTTGAGGCTATGTGCACTAGCGTGATCCTGAACTAATGCAAAATACACAGAGGGTCTGAATTTGCATATTTGGTTCCCAACATATCCTATGATACATGACCTGATCCAAAAGACACATTCGTATGGTTAAGATTGTTTGTTCCTTCAACTCTTACCAACCATTGTCCTCCATCTCCTTTGGCTTTGCTTCACGCAGCCCATTAGAACATCCCTGCTGCACTAACATATCCTTTACCCTTGTCTACCACAATCTGATGTTCCCTATTCCGTTGAACTTCACCACTTCAAACCGAGCACCTGATGCCGCCATCTCAGCAGAGCTATGATACCAATTATTGAAACCAGCTACAGTCCTAGAATGAGGAACATGATCTCACAAGCAAAACAAGCACACAAGAGACACGAGGATTTGTTAATGAGTTTCAGCAAAGCCTACATCCCCAGGTGCTGAATCACGGCGGCTCCATCCATATGAGGAGTTTCTTTTCACAATTAGGGTTTGAAGAGGTCAGTGGCATATATTTATATGCTGATTACATGGTTCGAATCTTACACCTAGTCCATACACATCCCCCTCTTTTGCATATATGAGCATACACAAAATGAAATGATAGCAAAAGCTTGAAGAAAAATACTTAATTAATGTGATTGGAGTTTGAGCTTTGATGGAAGAAAATCATCGAGCATACTAAATTGTTGGGATTCTTAGAAACGTAAGCACTCTCCATCATAAATTGATCATGTAGTTTCATGTTTCTATTCTTCCTCCATTAGTTACACTTTTCCAAAATATATGCCATACACATGCACCTTTATTTACTTTTCAAAGCAATACTTTGATTACATGCGTATAAATTGTCTTATTAGTAATACTAACACATACACAGATACATCATGGGCAACCTACCTTGAATTTATATTCCCTCACACGTCAGCTGCTCCACCGAGCTGTGTATCTTCTATCTTCTCTCGCCGCTATAACTCCTCTACTTCAACCTCAAAGAACACATCAAATTCTTGATCGACCCCTCTTAGTTGCTACGCCTTCTAATATAGCACTCTACCTCTTAGGTATCTTCTACTACTCTCCAATTTTAAACAGATATTGATAGTCAAAGTTTCAAAAGTTTGACTGCACCTATATCCAAAACGATAACTTTTTGTGATCAGAGCAGTATATCAAAATCAAATTGCTAATTGTATTTTACTTTCTATACCAAATTTCAATTATTTTTTGTTGGAATTCATATACGAATCCAATTGCTAATATTTGTTGAATTTTTATTCTAAATTATATTTATTTAGAGATCTTAGTTTGGAATTTGTATGGAAAGTTGGAAACCTAATTGCTAATTACATTTAATGTATTTTGAATTCTAGTTATTTAAGGATTTTACTATGGGATTGTATGGAAATCAAATTGCAAATTTTTTTGTTTTCTAATTCTAATTTTAATTATTTTTCTCGTTGAAATTGAATACAAATCCAGTTTCTATTTTTAATTTTTATTCTGCTTTTTTATTCTAGATTTCAATTATGTTTTATAGTAATTGACATGGATACTTTCTTTTAATCTATATAAACTTGCTTGTTTTATTTTATTTATTTTTATTTTTATTCTGAATTGTAGTTTTACATTAGAATTAGTATACAAGTCCAATTACTAATTTCCATTTAATTTTTATTCTAATTTTCCGTTTCCTTTGAAGTTCATGTGGAAATCAAATTGTTAATTTATTATTCTTATTCCGACTTTTAATTATTTTGTACTGTTGTTGACATGAACTCGTTCTCTTGAACTAAGCCGTTATGACTTGGGTTCACTATGTGAATGGCTAGATCTTTTCCCTTCGATTAACGTGAAAATTTCTAACTCTTGAGAAAGAAGTGGGGATTCCTTTTGCCTATGCTTTAGGGCCTGTTTAGTAGAGCTCTAGATCCTAACTTCATCTGAGATCTGAAACTTGTAGACTAAAATAAATTGAATTAAGGTTATATTTTTGGTCTAAAATGTAAATAAAATGATCCATCTAAACACTTTTAATGTACTCACAGCTCCAGCTCCAAAGATCTGATGGAGCTAGAAATATCTAGAGCCCTACCAAACACACCTTTAATAGAAGATAGATAAGTACCTGGGTTGAGAGGCAGGGAATGCCTTGTACCCTCCGGTGGCAGCTGAGAGACGGCCAGATCGAGCAAACCTGTGATTCAACACTCAACAGGGAAAAGACAGATCAGTTAACCGCACAGAGCAATGTTATTGAAGGCATCGTTGGAGGAGAACATGCATGGTAGAAGCGCCCATCATCTTGTGGACGGCCTTCTTTTTATCTTCATCTTCACCATTGCTGGGCTAGAGATTGTAATTAAATATACTTTAGGATTCTCCGGCCAGTGTGCTCCGATGCAGTCTCACATGCATCGACCGCATTTATTTACGTGTGTTCTAAGGAATGGTCCCCTCCTCAGACTATCAGTAGATTCAGTACTGTTTTATTACAATGTAGCAGATCAAGATGATGCAGCCGTAGCTAGCTGTGGTTGTAGCTAGCTTTGCAGGTTAATACTTACATGTGTACCTGATGGCATTGATGCCTTGCTATAGCTGCACCTCAGAAGCAGTACAAGCACGATAAAGATAGATCTATCACCCATTTGCCCTTCTTGTCCAAAAGAACGAACATCTCTACTCTGAAATTATCAATTTTTCTAGCTTTATGATAATTTTTTTTTTTTAAAATCTAGCTCATTTTCAAACACAATTACAAGAATAACCTCATCCCCGACTACGAATGCGTAGGCATGCGACACATGTCACCTACTGTACCACACCTGAAGCTCAGAAGGAGCTACCGAGCTCCTGTGGCTTGCTGAGCTCCGCTAGCTCGGTAGCTTCGGGAGCGCGAAGATGACATGTGTGCCTGTCCGTGCTTTTATGGTCAGGACAGGGTTATTTTTACAATTGCGTTCAAAGAGAACTAAATTTGAAAAAAAAAAAGTTACACAAGTGGCTAGAAAAGTGATGGAACTCCCCTACTCCTACCATGCCATCAGCAGACAGGAGAAAGATAAATAAGATTTCAATGCACCGAAAATCATAGTCGGGTGCCATTCCTTTTTCCCATCTTTGAAAAGTAAACTTCAGTGTTTAACCTAACCTTGGGAGGCTTCAACAAAGTAGATACTAAATCTCATTCTTAAGAATTACTCCCTTCATTCAAGTTTATAAAATGCATTTCTTCTAGACATATAGACTAAGAAGATATTAAAAATGACTGGATTACTCCAAATTAGTATCACTAAGCATTATATTCAATGCATGCATGTAGATAATATGAAGTAAAGATTGATATTCATTAGGGGTATATAGTGAACATCACACTAACTTTGTATTGGAATATGAAATACGTTCTATATTTATAGACAAAATCATTTAAAAAATACACCTCATAAACTTGGACGGAGGGAATAGTTCACAGGAAATTCATTTATTTACACAGTATAATAAGCCTAAGCAAGGGAAAACAACTACTATTCCACTTGACTAAGAAACAAGACGTTGCAAGCATGCACAGGGATCTATACCTGAACCCAGTTACTGCATTAGTGGCTAACATTTATAGTTGGAACATGGAACGATAGAAAAGTAGTCAACAGGAATGCTAAGGTAAACAGGATTTTCTCTCGAAACTTGCTGACTGATCAGTCATGTACACCTATGCTTGGTCATCATTCTCAGTTTCTCACTAGGTCTCTTAGGCCTAAATTAAGCTAAAACTTCCCATCTACAGTGTATAAACCTAAGCAACGGACAAACAATTACAGCTTGTTCTTCTTCTTATATCAATTTTGGTTTTGCCTCCAAAGAATAACCCAAGAAACAACTAGGTAGTTCATGGGGCTTACAAGCTTAACAATGCCTGGGCTTATCCTATAAGCTAGTTTATTCATCTTATTGCTACAATTTCAACAATATAGCTTAGAACACGATCCCTCGCTAGGCCAAACATGTCCTTCAGTCTAATAGGATCTCTATGTACTGAGGTGTCTCGGTGCCCAGATCGCCTAGTTGGCCCCATGTTGTTGTAGTCAACATTTCAGTCTTTCAATAGAGCATTGCCCTTACTGCATTGTTTGCAAATGAGTGAGGAGGTTTGCAAATGTATATGGCATGTGCAGACTGAGCAAATGGAAGCAGCACATGTGGTCACTGGGATTAGAAGCATGACATATATACCATTATATGATTTTGGACTCATTGTAGGCCTGGTGTAGTGATGACTGATGAGGATCTGAGATCCTTCGTATAGAGCAAGCTTGGCCCATGATCTCCACCCATATGACTCGCTGTGAGACAGGTGTTGAAGGCTTGAAGCTCGACATCACCCTTGGCCCATAAGTCCAACCTATGCCAACAGAGACCCTACCTCCCACAGCCCTGTCTTGTTCTGCCTCTGCCAAACCCATCGGTGATGCACCTCCACAGCTCCACCCCTAATCGGGCAGCGTACATTCCCGCATTTGGACAACCCACAACCCCCTACCAACAGTCCACGTCTCCTAGTCGTGTTGGACTGCCGGTTTAGTCCATCACCACCTTCCCTATTACATCAGGAACACACGCTCCATCTGAACTAACCCAGAAGCAAATTAATGGTAGAAAACCCCTAAATACAGCTTCAAAAATTGTTGGGTGACCACCGCACCATTTGCCATATGATCATGCAAATAATGTTTTCATTAACTCATGGTGAAATACAGATGTAGTACTGTGGTTTTGTAGCCTACCTGATAGACCATGCTATAGCTACACTTTAACAGCATTACAAGTATAAGTGCATCATAAATGATATACACAAATGTCATGTACCCTTTCTTGTTCTAAAATGGCAAGTGGTCAAAATATGCCAAAACCCGGTCTTCACAATCTAGATGGGGAAAAGAACAGGCAAAGGTTCGTTGCACCATATTTCAGCTTCTTCCTGTTTGGTCTTCTCACAAATATGTCTCTCTCATTTGTTAAGGAAAAAAGGGATACTTTCTATATTGACATTCAAGAGCCAATAGTCGGAATTACTGCTCCCCTTCAGAGTTCAACTCATAATGGACTATGTTGGTATTTTGGTTCTCAAATGTCAGCAGTAGAGAGTTCAAACTAACTAATTTTCTCTTCTCAGAAAATTAGTCGTAGTGTGCAGGTCATATTATGGCCATCACATAGTGTTTCCTTTTAAATTCCATCTAAATGCAATGCATCAATTGCAGGAGACGCCTAAGGTACATGAATTAATGTAAGATGTTCATATTAAAAACTCATGTCATGCCTGATACAGATTGAAGAAAAAAAGGAACTAGTATGCCTTGCATCTTGATTCCTGTTGATTCAGCATAAACTGAAAATTACACTGAGGCGGTAATTGCAGCGTCAGATGTACCTCTCAGATTGTCTGTTGGAGCCTTTGCTGCACTATCATTTCAGTTTTCCGATGGTCTCATCTTGCAAGCTGTAAAAAAGAGTACTGTTGGTCAATGCATCACACGAATGCTACCTCAAAAATGTTACTACCATCTCATAGATCTTTTGGCAGATGAAGAGAAATATCAGACTCAGATACGCTGATGTTACAGCACTAGAGTTAGTATGCAAATGTACAAACATAAACTCCACTGTAGAAGTATGGACAAAAAAGTGGTGAAAAGAAATAAATCTAGTTTCAGATTTACCGAGTAATAATTTTCAGGGAAAAAAACTGGAGAGACTAAATGAGATGATGGCGTGTCATTCACGGATATGGTTTGGTTTGAACATTTGCATATTTCAGTGCGGTAATATCAAAGTCGGTGACACCCCGACATTTCTAATTGTAGTTCATGTAACTGCATTATTTATCTCATGTCCTATGCATCAAACTTAGTATCCAGAATTCCAGATCTTACAAAGGGCCAGCATATTTTCACAACATTTATAAGGAAAAGGTGATGACAGAAAAATGAGACAAAGAAAACAAGCATTCAGAATCAACAATTCAGTATTGAAAGTAAACTATTAGGGCTTGTTTGTTTTGCCGTGGATTCTAGATTTCTGGTCTCAAAAGCTGAATAAAAAACAAAACAATTCGATTCAAGGAATTGATTTTCATAATCCAGCCCACCCATATACACTAGAATCTACAATCCATTTCATATGTGCTTCTATGGATTCTAAAGAATACAAATATGAGAATGCCATTGAAAGTTCCAAATAATTACTCTCCAAGTGCTATCCCAAGATCCAGAACCAATTTCTCTACGGTCACAATCCATAATCAGCTTTTGGCGAATCCATACCAAAAACAAACAGGCCCTTAGTCCTGAACAAGTTTTAAACATACCAACCACCCTAGTGTTAAGTTAGAGCAACTCCAACCCAAACCCCTATATTTTTCCCCTAAATCACTCATTTAGGGGTGGTATAAAAATTAGGGGTACTCTATATCAAATTTGTCTCCAACCCACACTCCCTATTACTCACCCCTATTATTTATCTAAACATTATTATTACTTTGCATCCATGAATTATTATTTTAAAATGAATAAAAAAATGCCAAAGAAAATAATAGGGGCAAAGAGAAGCCCCCCTAGATGTAGGGGTGAGAGAATACCTCCTTAAAATAGGGGTTTATAATAGGGGTTGGGTTGAAGCTTATATTTTTCTAAGTCTCCTTATAATTTAGGATAGGGGGAGATTTAGGGGATGGGTTGGGGTTGCTCTTACGTGGGATAATTCTCTGAGGTAATAGCCATATTTAATATTTGGATGATCGTAGGCCCCAATTGATGCCTAGAAATGATTTTGTGTTTCTCATGGAGATATGAAAAAAAAATGTTTTACATCCTTATCAGGAGGATACCACTTTGGATTGAAACTTTGTGGCTTTTCATTCCATGGAATTGCAGTACTGTAGCCTGTAAGGAGAAAATCTTTAATTTTGCTGGGGGACGCACGCCGCTTGGCGCTGGGGTTTGGGAGAGAGCGATGGTGCCGTTAGTGCGAGAGGCGAAAAGGGCTCGGGTCTGCGCGAGGAACCGCCCTGAGTCCGGTTTTGTTGAGGGGTATTTTGAGGGTAATTTTACCCCAACTCCAAAGGTACTCTCATAATAGGGTCACAGATTCTTGTGAGGAGCAGCCTTTTCGTTGCTCCACAAAAATGAACTACAGGCTGCTTCAGATTCACTTGACTCTGGATTCAATTTTTTTTGGAGCTAGGGTGTTTGGCATGACTCCACCTACTTCAAATGAAAATCTAGGATCTGGAGCCATACCAAATAAGGTCTAAGGCTCTGTTTGATAGAGCTATAGATCCTAACTTTACCTTAGATCTGAAACTTTTAAGATAAAATAAAGGGGATTAAGTTTATATTTTTAGTCTAAAATGTAAATAAGATGATCTGCTTAAACACTCTTAATATACCCATAGCTCCAGCTCTACAGATCTAGTAAAATTTAAGAATACCTAGCTCTACCAGATCCACGGATTCGGTGGAGCTGGAGTTATACCAAACACAGCCTAAATACTGTGCTCTCACAAACAAATCTTCAGATTTTTTATGACAAAACTGTTCAAGTGATTGGTTTGCCAGAAAGTTTATGGGGATCTCCGGCAGTACCCGTAAATAGTCATGAGTCATTAAAAGGTCATATCTGGGATTAGAGGTATCCAGTATTATTAATTATGTAATGTAATATCCGCAATAAGAGGTGCTCAGTAAATAGTGCTTGCCTAAATGCTACCGAGGCCTTATCTCTACTATTATAAAGAAGCAGTTGGTGGCAGCGGTCCGTTCTTCCGCGGGCCCCACTCCTCACCCCCAACCCCTCTCACTCCACACGTACTGGCGCCTCCTCGCCGCCCCACTCCCCGGCCCCAATCTCCTCAAGATCGCTTGCTGGCCGATAGACTCCTCGGCTCCTCGCCCAATCTCCTCGCGCCGTTCTTCACAAAAACCACCACCACCACACTTCCCATGAGGTAGCGCGTCTCAGATGCCTCCCATGCCCGTCTCGGCCGATGCCTCCCGGTCTCTCCCCACCTAGTTGCTGCGTCCCAAGGACGCCGCATAGAGTCGCGACGGCGGCGGTGGAGCGCGGAGGGACCTAGCATAGGGCGAAGGTGGCGGCGATCGATGGGGTCCGACGTGCAGCGGTGGCGGTGAACAGCGGGAAGGAGTAAGAGAGGACGGGGCAAAGACGGCGACGGCCACGTCGGGCAGTCCGTTGGAGGGCCGTGAGGCGGGAGGATGTGTGGCGGTGCTCCCCAAGTGGCAGCTACATAGTCGGGTAAATACTCGAACACCAGCTTCCCTTTGCCTCCCTCTTGTACCCTCTCTTCCCAGGAACCCAGCGGCCAGGTACCCGTGCTCCCATCCCGCCTCCGCGAGGCTCCTGATAACCTCTCTCTTGCCCTCAATTCCTCCTGCTCTTGTCGATTGCAGCTCCCGGTGATCTTAGAAGGCAACCCGCTTCCGTTTCAACGAATTCTTCAAGGCCGATCCTGCCGCGTCGATCCAAGATGTATCTCCAGTACTACATCAACGAGAAGGGAGACAAGGTGTACACCACCAAGGTCGATGTGCTTGTTCTAGCGGTTTCTCGGTGTTGATTAGTGTATGATTTGAGTTGTTAGCGTATGCCGAGCGTTTCTTGTTCTTCGCCGCAAAAGGAGTCGCCGCTTCGGTGTCTTAATACCGATCTGCTCATCTAGGTTTACCCCTTGGTTCCCCGGTTTCTCTGTCTCATTGGTAGATCATCTTGCTTGTAAATATTTGCCTTTGCTTTGGACATAGAATGCTAGCTTCTTCTTGTTGTCTGACAAGAGGATGATGATGAGGCATTAAATTAGTGTGCCCTCTTGGTATCATGGCCTATTCGTTAAACAATGGGTCCTCGTTAAGCTCTAAGTCGCTTGTTCTCAAACTTTAGGCTTGCATGCGTGCTATATTTTTTTTTCTCGAGAAATTGTACAGTTTGTATAATTGTATTGTTTGGTCTTGAAGTTTTCCTAGGTCAGTACATTTTGCTTGTAAAAGGTTATGTTTTTCTTTTGTTGATTGTTAGGTAAGTTATTCAAAGGATAGCGATGTCCAATTCAACTTTGGTAACATTGCTACATGCCAAAAGCCCGAGATGTGACTTCATCAAAATTTTAGCTCGGTTGGTTTGGTTTTGTTATTATTTTTGGGTGTTGAAGTTTGGGCTGCCGCTTTCAGAGAGCACAAATTGCTACCACTGGTTGATGCTTCTTATTTAGACATTTGGTGGAATAGGATCCCAAGGACAGTTTTTTATTTAACTGGTTCTCATTACCCAGGGGCCAGAACTAGAATTGAAATGCCAATGTGAAATTATTTTTGTTGTTGACTATCACTATGTGAGGTTTTATTTCTCTTGCGATGTCATTGTGGTGGGTTCTGGAAATTTTGATCGGAAAACAAGAATATTTGTTGTTGATTATCACAGTGGTACATATATGTCCAAAACCTCAAATCGTCTTCTCATGGGGTGATGAAGCTCGTTCCCTTATCACAAACAATTTGTCTGTCATAAACTTTTTGATTCATGTTGGTCTGAACACTCAAATTTCCCATCTGGTGATCTATGCTTCAAAAAGAGATGCCCGTGTATTTGTTAGTGATTTAATTATGTGGATCAAAATGCGAGTTACTACTTCTTGAACCAAAAATGCTAGTGATGAATTTGGGTAAAATCTGAGTTCATTGTCGACAATTGGGAATCGCTAGTCGATGAATTTGGGTTGAAGTCACGAGACTGAGACCAACCCCTTTTGACCTAATAATGGCCAATCGCATGGAAGAATGCAAGGACTGGTTAGTACATATGTTATAGGCTTGTTGCTTTATCTTTGCCCATATAAGCAATTCAACTATTGTACCGATGGTGTGATGTCGATATTCTATTTCCACTTCGAGCTTTTCTAACAGATGCTATCTTTGGTGGGTTAGCCACTTACATTCTTTGTGATGATTTCCGTTCCTCGCTACCCAAGAATTCTAGGGTTAAGTGTCTTGCAGATGGTGGTTTTTTCCTTGATGTGTATGTTTTCAAATCACCCTTGATTTTTGTGGATACATTTTATGATTCCTCCTTTGTTTAGTTGATCTTTGTGCATGTGCTTTGTGTTTTCATTTTCAAATGCATGCACGGAATAATTCTGGATGTCCTCGCTATATTCTCAAGTACTTTCATCTGTCAAGATTCAAATGTCACTAGAACACGTTAAAGTTTAAACATTAAAAAATATTTTGGGCATCCGAACATTGAAATCTTAAGTCAAGTACTCAAGGGACTAAAACTGCTCATAGAGAGGATATTTTGTTGTCCCAACTCTTGAATTTCGAGATGGATCATCCTGGATCAACCGAGGTGGTGCATATGCATGATTCCGACTTTTCAGATAGGTTTTTTTACAGTTCACAATTCCTCTCTGGCATCACCTAGCTTACAAATTCATTTCAAGGCATTGTCCATCTGCAAGAAAAACCATCACATGTACATGTACTTTTGACTCGTGTTGTAGGCCAGAAATGAGAAAGTATCTTCAATATCTTATGTTCCTTGAGACCTCGATCCTTTTATGTCAAACAAAAACTTCAGAGAACAGAAGTTGTATTGCTTAGCTATTGTCGTCAGCTTCTATCAAACTAATTATGTTTCTTTTTTCCTCTTCATTGCAGGGAAGACATTTCCAGGCAAAGGACTATGGCTCTCTCTGATGATGTTGTCCGCCTTCGTGTCCTTTTCCCGATTCCTCCCGCTCCCATCCCTCCATGATTCTTCGTTTCTTATATTCAAGTTTTCTTTTTGAATGCTTTGTTTTAGGATCTGCGGAGAAGGTTTCCATATCATAGTTCAAACATGGAGCCAAGCCAGTTAGTCTCTGAATTCCTACAAATTACAACACAATCATCGCCACATTTATACAAGATTTTTTTGACAAATATATCAATACTTTTGCTACCACTGGTTATGGTATGCTAAGCTCGCCCTTAATTGTGTTCCGGTGTTTCTTTCCACGTGAAGTTGTGAAAGGCATCAATACCCCAAGATTTGTTCTTAATCCAAAGATATGATGCTTGGCGGTATCGTTATCTGCATCCATCGCTGGTATTTTATTGTTGTGTTAAAATATGAATATCAACATAGTAATTACAATTTTGGTTTCAGGTACAACATGTGTTGGCTCTAGAAGCATCTGACCCTCAACATTCATGGCTAAACTGCAGGCTGGATATTAGCAAGTGCAATTCTAACCAACTTACAATTCTCCAAGGTTGACTCACCTTTCGCTTACTATTTAATTAACTTATTTGGCTTTCAGAATTTGTAGTCATGTTTTGTTATGCCAATTCAAACTTTTGCAAGTTTTAGGAAAGAATTGCATGACGCTCTAAGTGAGCTTAAGCAGAAAAGGGGCTGAGGTATTTTTATTGACTCGTGCTTTGTACACTGCCAGTCGATGAACTCTTTGACTTGGCACTCTCCATCTTCTCCTAGAGTCAACAATAAGGTAACACTTTTGTCCTTCGAAGAAAACAGTAAAAAGAAAGAAAATGTTGACTACACTACAAGAAGCATTACATTTTATGTCAATTTGACAAATTACAGGTTAACCTGTGTTGAATTAGCCTTTGCAAATTTATGGTAACCATCAGCTATCTTAATATTTTTACAGTAAAGCCGATTAGAGATTGGCGATCTAGGTTTAAATTATTGGAGGAACTAGAAAAAGTTTTGCCTGTCAGTGACTAGATAAGGGAGAGTCTATAAACAGTTTGAGAGTACTCGCAATCTATAAAAGAATATAATCCTCTTCATCTGTACATGAGTACATTGGCCCCTTGTATGTTCAATTGTTCATATGTTGGATAACATGTCTCCATTACGTCACATAGAACACTTGCCGAACTGGTTATGAATGTGAAGATACAAAAAATTTCTCAAAAATGTCGGTTCATTTTGCAATATTATGGTTGCCGTGCTAACTTTATTATTTTCGTGAATAGACCATCGCGAAGCGATTGGAGACCGGTTCTTTGACAGAGAGAAGTGAAAGAGATAGATTGCGAATATCCACGCAACCCGACGTGCTACAACTTGGTTTTTGCTAAGCCTTACAAGGCATGAAGTTTCGACCGATCTTTTTCCTTTGTAGGGTTGTTGTAAAATTAGCAAATTATGCACAATTACCCATAGAATGTTTCTTTTCTTTTCTTTTTTGCAAGGACACAGAATCATATTTGTTTTAAGAATATATCTAGAATTGTAAGCTATTGAATTATCCAAGAAATTAATACTCACAATGAGAAGCATTATGTTACTTCCATAACTTAAGCGATATGTAATGAGAGACCGAACCCGATGTTCTCTCGTGGACTCATCATTTTCGTTAAGAGGGACGCGCACCCAGACGAAAGAGAGCGAAGCTGCGAAAGGGACGACACATATCAACGATAGCTGCTTACCAATGTAATCTCTACTATATAAAGTAAGAGTTTCTTCTCACGTTATTTTATTAAAATTACGCTATTACTTTTTAATTACCCACCTTTATCACTGCTCTTTAATTACCTACCTTTACCTCTGTTAGTGCTCTTTGCAAATAAACTTTTTATCGCAAATTAAGTTTCAATCATTGTACATCCAGATTGAATAGTATTATTCAGATAAAGTTAGTGTTTTTTGCAAATAAATTTTTGTCATAAATTAAGTTTTCGTTGCAATGCACGGACAACTAGTAGTTCTCAATTAGAGGCTTCCCATAGTGCTGACTGGCTGGTGGTCATCCATAAGATGGGTCAAATACTACAACCATTAAGCTAAGCTTCTCTGTGCCGTGACATGGATGGCCGCGGTCTAAGAGCTAAGCTAGATCGCAAGCTGCGCGTGTAGTACGTACGTGCATGTCCTGCCAAGAAACAGGGGGGAGAGAGTGGGAGGCAAGAAGTGGAAGGAGGATGGTGGAGAAGGCGGCTGACGCGGCGGCGGGGGGGTTGGGGGACCAGAACGACGGCCAGGCGGCCGCGGGGCCGGTGGGGCTGGACGGCATCCAGTACTGCAGCGAGCACCCGTACAGGCCCGGCGCCGCCGCCGTGGCTGTTGCCGGCGGGGGGATATGCGCCTTCTGCCTGCAGGAGAAGCTGGGGAGGCTGGTGTCCTCCTCCAAGTCCAGTCCGTTCTTCCCGCTCGGCAGCCACCCGCTGCCCTCCACCTCACCGTCGTCGCCGCAGTCCTTCCGCCGCGCGGCGGAGCCCCCGCCGCCGCTCCACTCCTCATCAGCCTCGCGCAAGTTGATCCCTTTCCACAGGAAGAAGACATCCTTCTCGTCCTCGTCGTCGTCTTCCTCTGCCTCGGCGGCCCTGTCCGCTTCGGTGACCGGAGGTGGGCTGAAGCGGAGCAAGTCGGTTGCGCCGAGGCCCGAGGAGCAGTTCCCGTCGTCGGCCTCGTCGGTGACGGCCGAGAGCCCGCGCAAGAAGAGTTTCTGGTCGTTCCTCTACCTCTCTTCCTCGGCCTCGTACGCGCGCCAGACCGCCTCCTCCACGCCGTACGCCAACGGCGGCGCCGCAGCCGCGAGAAGGAAGTCGGTGTCCGTGGAGTCGGCGGCGTGGGCGTCCAGGGGTGGCGCCCCGGCCGGTGCGCAGGACCAGCAGCTGCGCGCGGGGACGTCGTCAGCGTCGGGGCGGAGGCTGGACGTTATCGGCGAGCCGGAGAGCCCGAGCCAGAGTCAGGTCTCGTCGTCGTCGTCCTTCGGGCGGAAGGTGGCGCGGTCGCGCTCCGTGGGGTGCGGCAGCCGCAGCTTCTCCGGCGACTTCCTGGAGCGCATCTCCAACGGCTTCGGCGACTGCACTCTCCGGCGTGTCGAGTCCCACCGTGAGTCCAAGCCCAACAAGATGCGCACGCTCGGCCACATGGGCAGCTGCTGTGCGGACGACGAGGACGACGACGTGTACGAGCACCAGCACCGGATCAAGTGCGCGGGATTCTTTGGCGGCCTGGGCCCCACGTCGTCGTCCTACTGGCTCTCTGCCACCGAGGGCGCGAGCGGCTGCGTCGGCAGCGGAACGAGGAAGTCCGGCGGTCGGAGCCACCGGAGCTGGGCGTGGGCGTTGGCCAGCCCGATGAGAGCGCTGAGGCCGACGAGCTCCACCTCCACGAAGACCATCACGGCCGTGCCTTCCAGTCACGTGGTCGTCCACTGCGACGACAACACGCCAACGGCGACATTGTCCATATCTTCCCCGATGACATCATCATCAGAGGCAACGGCCGCGGCGACGGCAACGAGCTAAAGCTGCACGGCCCGCCGGCTAATTCCTTCCCGAGTCCCGCTCCTCATCTCGAACCGTATACATTTGCTCATTTGCTGTTGTTTTTTTCTCCTTTTCGGCGTCCTCTTGTTTCTGTAATTTCGCGAACAAACTGCCCATAAGTTCAAATGTGCTGTGGATTTTGGGTTGAATTTGCGTCTACTCGTGATGTCTTTTCATGTGGGATTGATCTGCTCAGACTAACAGAAAAAACACCTGAATTTGTTGATCTGTACAAATATGTTTGTCAAATCACCATCCATTTCATCGCATTCGTCCGCTATACGTTCAGATTTGTTTGCTCAGTTTGCTGAATTAAACTGGAAGAAAATCTGTCTCTTTCATCAGATGCCATGTCATTAGCATTCAGCATTGATTGTTTGTTGGTGCATCCAACTAACTATCAATGGGAGGGCGAGGGCTGAAATGCGATTCTACACGCGCGTTCTGGGCGCGAGTAGTAAGTTGGCCATTAACTATGATGCTTTGTATGGTAGTTGGGGTCTTGGGGATGGTAGAATAATCGGAGAACGCTAGCCAAGAATTGTTACTGCCAGCCAGGCCATGAGGGACAGTGTGACCATTTTGTCAGGTCAGTTGGTGGGCAGCCACCTCCCTACCTGCAAGTACAAGCACAGATTGACCACGCATAGCCGCATGCTAAGTAGCGATAACATGGCTGCGCGCTGCAACGCAACCCGTGACCACCCAGTCTGAGCGAGTGGCTCACCGTACGCCGCCTCGCCGTTGCGCGCACGCAGCTTTCCCGCCTGAGCCGCTCCAACCTCCAAGCGGCGCACTGCCATGCCATGGCGAACTGTTTACTATTTTGGCCCTTTATTTTTTTCTAAGAGAACTAGTCTATGAAGAATTAAAAATTTTTCCTAGAAATGGCCATATTCCAAATAGGATGAGCGCGGAATTTGCCGGGTTAGCGCACCATGGTAAATCCAATTGTCACGCGTCTTGACTGTGGAAAATCCAATTATTGCGCCCTTGTTCCACAAAAATTGCATTTTTGCGCCTCCGTTCCACGGCAATTGCACTGAATCCCACAGCCGCCAATTTCCCACGCCCCTATTCCACGACAATTCCCATTCCCGTGTCACGGAACCGCGGAAATCAAATTCCTATGCTACAGTATCTTGTGCATTGTAGAAATTCCGTGCTACAGTACCATGGTGCGTGGAGATGGACTATTTGTCGAATGTTAGAAATCGATAATAAATTTGTACTTCAGGTACCTTTGAGACTAGCATAGTCAAATACGAAAGCAGGGTACATAATATAGACAGGTTCGGGCCTCTTGACAAAGTAATACCCTACTTCTGTATAGATGATGTATGAGGTCAATGAACAAAGTACAAAGCGGGATGCCTAGTTCTAATTACAATGAGGATTGAAATTGGGGGTGGCTAAGATATAGCTAAGGATGCTTTGCTCGAAGGATCTTCTCGCTTGTCTAGTTCCGGATGGCTGTAGTCTGAGAATTGTTTGTCTTCTATTGGTGCCTACCCTTGTCCTCATATAGTCGGGGTTGCCTCAGGTTGAATCGTAGTTGGTTTGGGATACCGGATTGTAGCCGATGAGGAGTCTATCGTTGTTATGATCTTTGCAGTATATCCAAACTTCTTTAGATGTCAGGCGTATTCAAGCGGGTTTGCTCGTAACGGGAAAACGATAGAATCCTTCCCTATATGGACATATCCCCTCCGCATAAATCCTATCCCGTAGAATCTGGTCCCATAATATCCAGAGTTTTCTAATGCTTGCTTGAGCATATATGGTGTTATTTTTAAGTTTCTAACACACACTCATACTCCATATTTAGGTATTCGACAGTAGCCCCCGAGCTCTGCTTAGTGGAGGGTCCATTTAAGCGCTTCGTCAGTTACTACCAAACTCCGATTTGGTCGAGTAATGCCTTGCCTGCTTGTGGTCGAATGATTCGAGTAGGTTAGGAATCGCTAAGTATCGAGTGGAATGTGCTGGGTCGAGCACCCTGTTGCCAGTCCAGTTCGATTTCTTAGGGTAACCACATGTTACTTGATATCGACTCGTCGACTCTACTCTGAGCAGAGTTAGAACAATAGTTAGAAATTCTAAATGTTGGGCAGTTGAGTATTTATTGCTCTCGTCTGCAGCACCACATCAGGTGCAGCGCCATCATTCTGCTTTCCTCGCCGATCAAGACGCCGTATGGTGAGGAACGAACCGTTGTGCGAAGGAACTTTTGACTTATAAATTCCTAGACTTGGAACTGTAGCCATTCTTACTTTTCACCTTCAGCCTTACTCTCGAAGCCTTCGTTTCGCTTCTTTGAGCCCTTGCACTGCCATTCTTGAAAGATACACCTCACACCTGTCTTCAATGGCGTCCGGCCCTTCTGCCAGCACCAAAGCTGCTCCATTGCTGAAGAAGGAACCTGAGACAACCAAGGCAGTTTTCGACGACGAGACCTTCTAGTAAGTGTGGCAAAAATCCATGATGACAGAGAAGTGTCTCGCAGAGTTGGAGGAAGATGGTTTCATTTCTCCTCAGGAGTTCTTCCACTGGAGGCTATCAGTTGGTGAGACCTATCCTACCCCTAAGGATGAGGATGAAACTGTGGTTTTTGAGTCTTTCTTCCACTACGATTTGGGCTTCCCCCTTCCCAATTCCTTCTCGATGCTTTGGACTCCTCGGTCTTGGATGAGGGCTTCGCATGTGAGGCGAGCGAGGTTGTCGATCATATCGAGTCCTTTAAAGGCCTTACCGAGAGGTTCATGGCCCAGTTGGAGCTGACTCTTATCGATGATGACGTCGGCCAGAACCCTTAGGCTTATCGCATCAATATAATTAAACTTGTGCCGATGCTATGGCCTTGTGAAAATACCAATTGACTTGTTTGTCTATTGTGTTTTGCCTTTTGTCTCCTTACCGATGAAACGAAAGAACACGAGTAGATGCAATTCTGATTAGCACTCATCGATCCTCAGTAATAAACTTTTTATTCGCGTGTTTTGACTATATCTGCACACAAGACTTAAGAGAAAACTCTCATCAAATTTCTAAGCCCCTGAGCTTACACTCAAAGAGGAAGCGCATAACGTTAGTGCTATGTAAATTGCAGTAAAAGCTACACAATTTTTGCAAGTCTTCATTAACTGTGTGACCTAAATTGTGTGGCAAACATGAACTTGCTAAGCAGCGCATATAGAACTAACTAGAGGCCTCGTCTCCTACCGGCCGCTGAGTTTTAGATGTCTGACAATCTGGTGCTCGTATGCGCGTAGGATAAAATTACTCATCGTCGGATTCAGGCATGGCCACACTTTGGTTTTGTTTACTGACATGCTAAGTTCACAATCGAGTAAATGCGTGCAAAAGATTTCATGTGTAAAAGAGGAAAGAAAGAATCATGTGACAAAGAAATAAATAAGTTGCGCCTACAACTCTTCGCTCGATAACTGTATCAACCAAAAGTAAACTGAAAAGAGGTATCGGGTTACCTGTAGCCCCTGACTCCTTACTCGATGAGACCATTGAGTGGGGAGTAGAGTGTATTAAGCACAATACTGTGATGTAGCCCCCAACTTTTTACCCGATAGCTGGATCGAGATGAAAGTAAAGCGTTAGTATCACGCACTTGTTATGACTCCAAACCCCTTAATCGATGGGCGTCTTGACCCGAGAGTAGAGTTAGGTGAAGATAAAAATCAGGTGATGTAGGCCTCGACCTCCTACTCGATAAGCACTTCGAGTAGAAGGAAGAGCGTATGCGCTAACGTACATGATGTAGCTCGTGACCCTCTACTCAACTCGAGGAAAGAGTGGAGCGCAAGCATCAAGAAGCATTAGAAAAGATCAAGTGATGTAGCTCCCAACCCTTTACTCAATTTGGACATCGAGACAATAGTAGACGAATGCGCTGACAAATAAATGATGTAGCCCCCGACTTTTTGCTCGATGGTTATATCAAGAAGGAAGTGGAGCGTAAGCACCATGAATAATAGCCCTCGACCATACGCCCAGGTGCGTGAACCCCCGTGCATACTTGGTAGAGTTCAGCATTTTTTTTACTTCATTATACCGAATGAATACTATTACGGTTTCCGCATTCCTTCAGCTTCCACATGGTACGTCATAAATTAGTGTCTCTTCACATTAACGCGGAAGTACAAAAGCCGCCTCGTGGATCGGGATCGACGTGACTTCAGATGGGTTTCGACTTCGGAATGACATGTTCTCTGAGCTATAAATAGACGAAACTTGCAGTCACCTGCCACAACTCATCTCTTTTTATCTCTCTCTTCCTCGTCTTGTGACACCTCAACTTTGCCAAACATCCTTATGGCTTCCACTCCCCCATCATCCCCGTCAGTAGAGATCCTTGGAGAATCCCCTCCTCTGGAGATCACCGCAGAAATTCCTCCCCCTCCGCCCCTGGCCACGGGTTCCTTGAGGCAGATCATCATTGTCACCTCCGACAAGGAGGACGATATCGACTAGGAGGCTATTGAGAGGGCAATCTGGTCGGAGGAGGAGGACGAGGTTAGCAGCCGGTTGCACATCACTGCCGAGGAAGACCATGCCACCTCTACTCCCTTCACGAGAGCATATGCCACCGCCGGCGCACGAGGGGAAGAAGGTGAAACTGCTGATGCTGGTGAAGGAGGTGAAGCTCAAAACAACTTCATCGGTCTGGTGATTACTCACCCTCCAAGTCATCATGATGGCTGGAGGCTTTTGGCGATGGAGAGGTCGTCATTCCCATCAACTGGCGGCCGAGTCTTCGTTGCTTCGTACGGCCCATCTCGAGGGCACAAGCTTATCTCGAGGACCATCAGCTTATAGTCCTCGTGGATGCAGAGGAGGAGGCGCGATGCCTCCGAAGACAAGTAGTCGTAGGATATCTGTCTTAAGATGTAATGGAAACAACTTTTGTTAGTAATATTAATAAAGTTTTACTTACTTGAAGTTTATGCTGTTCGATCTCTCAAACGCAATGTTCTCTTTTACATATGGAATTTTCTTAGTTGATCGATGTTCCACAAATTGTCCAGTATCATACCTTTTGACGTAGATAACCGCACTGATCCTAGTCGAATAGCTTCAACTACCACATAGGGTCCTTCCCTCTTAGGTGATAGCTTGTTACGATTATCTTACTTCTGCACCTATCATAGTACTAAGTCTCTAGTGGTGAGCACTCTTTCCTAGATTCTTATGCCATGATATCTGCGCATGGCTTCTTGATACTTGGCTGCTCGAATGGACGCTCAATCTCTGTACTCTTCGAGTAAATTTACATCATCTGTTCACATCTGTTCTTGTTCCTTTTTTGAGTAGTTGTCTACTCAAGGTGATCTGAATGTTAACTCGGTTGGAAGCACTGTTTCTTCTCTATAGATTAAGAAAAACGGTGTTTCACTAGTGGCTCGACTAGTCGATGTACGAATGACCTATAGCATCGAGGGTAGTTCTTTTGCCCACCAAGTTAAGTAAGCCTTTAGCCTATCGCATACGCGGGTCTACCTGACCGTTACTCTAAGGATGAGCTACAGAAGTGAAGCATAGTTTGATACCCAATTCCTCGCAAAAGATTGTGAAAGCATTGCTCTTGAACTGGCTACCATTGTTTGTGATTACTCGATTAGGGATGCCAAATCGAGTAACGATGCTCCTCATGAATTTTTTGGCCGCTTCTAAGGTGATGTTCCTAACGGGTTCGGCCTCGATCGACTTGGTGAACGTGTTGATTGCCACGAACAAGAATTTATAACCTCCTTGGGCTCTAGAAAAAGATCCCAAGATATCCAAGCCTCAGACGGAGAAAGGCCAAGACAAAGGAATAGTTTGTAGGGCTTGAGCTGGTCGGGTGGTTTGCTTGCCATAAAATTGGTAGCTTTCACACTTTTTCACTAGCTCGCAAGCATTCTAGAGGGCAGTTGGCCAGTAAAATCCCTACCGAAAAGCTTTTCTAACTAGAGTGTAATAGGACACATGGTTGCCATAGATGCCTCCATGGACATCGAGCAATATTTTATTGCCCTCTTCCTGAGTGATGCGCTTTATCAAGATTCCGTTACTCCCTTTTTGATAGAGTTTGTCGTCTACCAATACGTATAGCTTGGACTTGCGTGCAATTTTCTCAGCTGAGGCATCATCGTCAGGGATCTCTCGACCTTCGAGATAGGCTAGGAATGGGGTCATCCACGTCAGCTCGCATTTGAGTAGTGTAGCTTCCGTGTCTACAGGTTCTGTCTTGCTGACTCGACCAAGCTATTGGTCGAGTTGGGCAGCATCTGTCTCCTATATAGGGGAGACAGATGGTTTAATAAGTTTCTCAACGAAGACTCCTGCGAGCATAGGTGAACAGAACGAAGCGAGCCTGGCAAGTTCATCGGCGGCGGAGTTATCACTTCGCCAGATATACCTTACCTCAAGCCCTTCGAACTTCTGCTTGAGCTTGCGAACCTCGTTCAGATATGCCACTGTATTGTTATCCGAGTACTAGAACTCCTTCTACACTTGGTTTATGACTAGTTGTGAGTCCCCTTTCAGGAGTAATCACTTGATTCCGAGTGTTGCAGCTATCCGTAGCCTGTTGACTAGTCCTTTGTATTCTGTAACATTATTTGAAGCTTGAAAATCAAGTTGGATGTCGTATTTGAGTTACTCACCTGTTAGGGATTTGAGCATGATGCCGGACCCCGAGCCCTGAAGCATAAACGATCCATCGAAAAATATAGTCCAGTGATCATCGACCGCCTAGGTCTCCTTTTCCTCAATGTGTGTCCATTCCACGATGAAATCTACTAAAACTCCTGACCTGATGTTGGTCCACGACGTGAAATCAACGTTAAACTTGTTAAGTTCGACCACCCACTTCACAATTCATCCTATCGCCCATTCAGTTGCGTAGTACCTCCTTGAGTGGATATGTTGTCATGACCATAACTTGTGCACTTAGAAATAATGCCGCAGCTTCTAGGAAGTCATTAGGACGGCATACAACATCTTTTGTATTTACGAATATCACAGCTTGGCATCATGCAAGACCTCGCTCATGTAGTATACTAGCTTTTGGACTTTGGTCTTTTTCTCGGAGCTCTCCCGTTTGACCACTAGGACTGTGTTTACTACTTGGGGGGTAGTTGCAATATACAGAAAGACCTCCTCTTTTTTGTTAGGTGAAATTAGAATTAACAGAGATGATAAGTACCTTTTCAAGTCTTGAAAAGCTTTTTTAGCCTCCTCAGTCCACTCAAAATTGTCCTGCTTCTTGAGTAGCTTGAAGAAGGGTAGTTCTTGCTCACCCATCCGAGATATGAATCGACTAAGGGCTGCAATGCAGCCTACGAGCTTTTGCACTTCTCTCAAAGTCCACGGAGGACGCATCTGTTCGACAGCCTCAATTTTGCGCGGGTTGGCCTCAATGCCTCGACTGGACTCTAGGAAACCGAGAAGCTTACTGAATAGAACGCCGAACATGCACTTCTCGGAGTTAAGTATCATTCGATACTTCTTGAGGTTGTTGAATGTTTCCTCGAGGTCATCGATTAGGGTGTTTCTAGTTTTCGATTTTACCACAATGTCATCGACTTATGTTTCTACGTTGCGCCCGATTTTGGAATTCAAGAAGTTTTGAATGCAGCGTTGATACGTGGCACCAACACATTTCAAATCAAAAGGCATTTTAATATAACAGAATACACCGAAGGGCGTAGTAAAAGCCGTTTTCTCCTCATCTTTTGCTGACATGCTAATTTGGTGGTACCCCGAATAGGTATTTAGAAAACTTAGCAGTTCACCACCCACGGTAGAATCCGCTATTTGGTTGATGTGGGGGAGAGGGAAAGGATCCTTAGGGCAGGCCTTGTTGAGATCGGTGTTGTCGACACACATCCTCCACTTGCCGTTGAGCTTCTTAACGAGGACAGGGTTTGCCAGTCATGTCGGGTGATGGACTTCTTGGATGAAGCCGGCCTTCAGGAGTTTGCCGACCTCCTCTTGTATGGTCTGCTTCCGATCTTCTGCGAATCTGCACTAATATTGCACCACGGGCATGGCGCTTGGCTCCACAGCCAGTTGATGCTCGATCACCTCATTGGGGACCCTGGGCATGTCGGACGGTTGCCATGCAAATACGTCGCAGTTTGCCCGAAGCAAGGTGATGAGCTCTAGTTCTTATTTAGGGTCAAAATCAGCACCCACCTTGATCATCTTGGAAGGCTTCGATGGATCTAGGGGCATCATTTTGACCTCTTGATTGATCTTCTTGTCCTTCTTGCCGTCGTCGACCTAGTCTTTGGCGGCACTGTCAGACACAAGAGCTTGATTACTATTCTTGGATTTTTGGAGCTTAGCCCCCTCGGTGTAGGCTCTAGCTACCGATATGTTGAGATGCTCAGCCATCTCCAAACTCTTCTTGTCGCATTTGATCGCAGTGTGCTGGTCTCCTTTGATCGTAAGGATACCTTTTGGCACTGGCATCTTGATGGCCTAGTATGCGTAATGCACCACTGCCATGAATTTTGCTAGTTTTGGGCAGCCCAGAATCATGTTATAGGCGGTTTCAAAATCCACTACATCAAAGAGAATCTTTTCGATGTGAAAATTATCTAGCATGCCAAACGTGACCGGCAGCTTGATCTGGCCAAGCGGTGTTGACAATGATCGTGGAGTTATGCCGTGGAACGGCTCGACACCAGCCTTTATTTCTGTCCGAGGGATCCCCATGTTCTCCAGCGTTTTCGCAAAGATTAGGTTTAACGAGCTGCCTCCATTAACCAAGGTTCGAGCGACCTTAACGTTAACGATGGTGGGCTTGACCACCACAGGGTATCGTTTCGGATGTGGAACTGCGGTTGGGTGATCTGATTGGTCAAAAGTGATTGGTACTTTCGACCACTTGAGGAATTTGGGAAGAGCTGGCATGGCCAGGTTGACCTCCCTTTCGATCACCTTGTACTGTCTTTTGGACTCATACATGGCGGATCCTCCAAAGATGTGGACCAGCTTGTGATCAGCCCCATGGTACTCGGGCTTATTGTCCTCAGGCTTTCCTTTGGCCTGCTCGATTCCACGCTCGGCGAGGGCGGTCTTAGTTTCTCTTGGACCTTTTTGCTGATCACCTAGCATTCGTTGAAGTCGTGTTTGTCCGTATAATGGACTAGGCAGTATTTGTTCCCTCCACAGCTTCGGCCATTGTTGTCACCGAGGTTGTGCACCTTGCCCCTTTCGACCGCAGCTACAGTGGAGTCACTCTTGCGCTTCTCCCCGTGGTTCTTGTTCCTCTTCGCCCCTTGCTTGGACAACTCAGGCCTGTCGCTGCCATGCTTGGGGTCGTCGAGATGACCTTAGGCCTCAGCGCGTATGGTCCACCAACTTGAAGAGTTCTTTGGTAGTTTCGATCTTTCAAGTGATGAGCTTTCCCTTCAACTCTCTGTCCTTGACACCATTCTCGAAGGCCACTATGACCGCTTCGTTTGAGATGTCAGGGATCAGGTTGCGCTTATCGTTGAAGCATCGAATGAAGCCACGCAATGACTCTCGGCTTCGCACCGTCTGGTCAGTTGCGCATTCGTGGTGCTCATCGTGTTCTCGAAAGTTGGCGATGAACTGGGCCCATAGCTCCACCCATGATGATATCGATTGAGGCGGGAGATTGAGTAACAAGATCTTGCTGCACCATCTAGAGTGGTGAGTAGATAGTTGGCCATCACCTTCTTGTTTCCTTCGGTAGCTCTCATGACCATATTGTAGATTTGCAGCCACTCGACAGGGTTCATTTTGCATGAGTACTTCTCAACCGGGACTGATTTAAACTTGTCTGGCTAGCTGATTGCGCGTAGCTCAGGGGTAAACACTTTGCACCCCTCATCGATGCCCTCTAGGGTCGCCTGGCATCGCCAACGGCATGCATTATGTCTAGGAGGGAAACTGCGCCGCGCCGACGAACGACCCCTTGAAGGCGGAGATTCGCCGCATCGGGGTCGACATGTTGGAGATCGGTACCTTGAGGATGGGGACTCATTTTCTTGTCGCTCGCGGTCCTCGTGGTCGTGTTCTTCCCTTCAATCGCGTAGGGCGTCATGCATATTTCATTGATCATGAGGAATGTGATCTCGAAGATCTCCAGAATGTCTCTGGTGGGGGTTGGAATGAACCGTCTTGGAGGTACGATGGCTAGTGCTAGCCACCACTGATCTCGCTGCTCGATGACTATCATGAGATGGTCCTGGCAGCTGGCTCTTGGCACCTAGTTGGCTGGGATGTCCGAACCTCGAGTTGGCTACTCGAGCAGTCTGGGCTTGCGTTGCATCTAGTAGCGTCTTCATCTGGTCGAACATTGGAGTCCTTGGGTTGCTTGGATCTAGTGGCAGAAGGGATTTCAGTAGCATATGAGCACACTAGACATTGGCCTCAGGGGTGCTGAAAATGTCGTTGCTCTGGCTCTGATGGGATGCTGCTCCTGGGACGCGACCAAGCCCACCGTTGTGGTCGCGTTGCCAAATAGTCTGCTCTCCCTGTAAATATGGCACCCGTAGATGAGGCGTCGCTGGATTATCCAAGTTGAATTGCCTTGACATGTTGGCCACGATCCTGACAGTGGCCGCGGCAGTTGGATCTCAGTGATGATCTACCGTACTGGGAGCAACAACATTTGCGACCGCTCGCGCTGCAGTTGCTGCCGCTATAGGACCTTGAGGAGTGCATGGGCAGATTTGGTGTTCCTGACTGTCTGTGGTTTCTGCCCTTGGATCCATCTCTTGGGAACTTCTGGCAATAGTACCATTGTTGGCCCTGACTATGAACACGTGTCGATTTGTTCGGCTGCTACCCTGACTGCTGAAGCTGTCACTATCACTGTCACTTTCCATATCAACGCACTTGAGGACGCTGGGCTCCATAGGGTCGAATTCTATGAAGCACACCTCTCAACATAGGTCCTTGGAGTGGGACTCGATGAAGCCGATGTGCTTAAGATTTTCGATCGGCCCTCACTGGTACGGCATGGTTCCGAAGGCGATCTCTGATCTGGCTGGTGGAGTTTGGTGGGCATCAGAAACTTTGGCGTGAACATGCACTAGAGACATGTCTGATCTGCAAAAATAGTTTAAGGTCCCTACTCGGCGCGCCAACTGTCAAAGGTTAGAAATCGACAATAAACTTATACTTCGGGTACCTTCGAGATGAGCAGAGTCAAACATGAAAGCAGGGGCACACAATATAGACAGGTTCAGGCTTCCTGACAGAGTAATACCCAATTCTTGTATGGATGATGTATGAGGTCGATGAACAAAGTACAAAGCGGGATGCCTAGCTTTAATTACAATGAGGATTGAAATTAGGGGTGGCTAAGCTATAGCTAAGGATGCTTTGCTCGAAGGATCTTCTCGCTTGTCTAGCTTAGGATGGCTATAGTCTGAGAATTGCTTGTCTTCTGGTGGTGTCTACCCTTGTCCTTATATAGTCGGGGTAGCCTTGCCTCAAGTTGAGTCGTAGTTGGTTTGGGATATCGAATTGTAGCCGATGAGGAGTCCATCGCTATTATGATCTTCGCAGCATATCTAAACTTACTTAGATGTCAGGTGTATTCGAGCAGGATTCCTCATAATAGGAAAACGATTGAATCCTTCCCTGCATAGAGATTTCCCTTCCGCGTATATCCTATCCCGTAGAATCTAGGCCCGTGATATTTGAAGTTTCCTAATGCTTGCTTGAGCATATATGGTATTATCTTTGAGTTTCTGACATACGCTTATACCCCATATTTAGGTATTTGACACTATTTTTTCAAAAAAAATTAAAAAGAAGCTATTTTTAAAAAAGAAGGGAGCAAGAGGTCAAATCTTCTAGCATTTCTGCCATGGCAACATCTGATGATGCATCTATGAAAGTGAATCGAGTTGTCGGTACTAGAACTATGGAAGTGATGGAAAGGTGGTTACCTTTGCAGAGAGTTGAGGGGCCGAAAGCTATGTTTGGATGGTAAAAAGGCTCGGCACAAAAATCAAATCAGGCAAGTGAGGCAGCAAACATTGTGCATGACTTCATGCACACACACTAGTAGAATTTTTTTAAAATTAATATTTAAAAAACTACAGAAATAATATGTCGAAAAAAATTACAGAAATACCCAATAGTCGCAATTCGAAATTGAGACAAAAAGTCTGTCGCAATTATGGAACGCGACTAACATTATTGTCGCAATTTGGAATTGCGACAGACTGTACGGCTTCTTTGTCGCAATTCCAAATTGCGACAAAGGTCTGTTGCAACCTTTCTGTCGCAATTTAGAATTGTGATAGAGAGGAATTACTCATGTGGCCGACCTTGACCTCATTTCTTCCTCATGGCACCGAGCTCTTGTTATACGTCACGGAGAAAAGAGAGGAGAGGGGAGAGGAAGAGAAGGGAGAGGAGGAGGAGGAGGAAGAGGAGAGGAGGAGGAGGAGGAAGAGGGGGAAGAGGAGGAGGATTTCGTCGTGGGTTGAGGTAAATTTTCTGTCATTTTTTTTGTAATTTTCATTGTAGTGCTCAAATTAGGATTAGCAATATAGTTTATTAGGGTTGAAATATAGTATTAGAGTTGAATTTTGGTTGTAGCGATAGCGTTGAACTGTATTAGAAATTAGAAAAAGATTGTATTAGGAATTAGGGTTAGCAATAGTTTATTTCGGTTGTATAAGTAGTTTTATAGAAAAACAATTTAGTGATTTTGAATTTAGCAGGGTTAGCAGTAGTTTATTTAAATTGACGATTTAGCGATCGGATTGTGTAGAATTTTAATTATTTAGTAGCTAGTATACGGGAATTGTGTCGTGTGTTCCCAAAACCCGCATATGCTCTCTCGGCACATGGTAGGTTAAGAGTGTCGACGCGGCGCCATCCAACCTGCGCAATAGCAAAAATATTCATCATAGAACAAAACGATATTACCTGTTGTAATACCGGGTGTAGAGTATGTCGTCGTATGAGTAGATTAAGAGTTGAAATGTGGTAGCGTTTTGTCGTGCCATCATTAAAAATCAATGAAATGTTTGACAGGTATGGACAAACGAGTAGAATTTAAAATACACTACGGAGAAGGGGTTCCGCAGATTGGTGCACAAGGGGTGGAACTTAGTCATTTCCCAAGTTTTATGACTGGCCTGTCACGTACTGGTGAGCATTCGTGGGGCACAGTTAACAGATGGTTGTACAACATGTTCTCATTGGATAGGAAATTGCATGATCTGAAGCTACATGGAGTGGTGTCTCGGAGACGGGATTACATGTACTGGGAGTTAGTAGAACTGAAGAGGCCGAAGTCCTGGAGCTCGTACATAAGATTGGCAACTGAAAATGGTTGGCCATTAGTGTTGTTGGCGCAAGCATTTGAGAAAACCAATACTGACCATACGATGCAGGAGGAGGTTGGTGGTGATGAACCAAAGGAAGTTGGGGAGAGTAGCTGAACCGAAGGTGTGCGAGATGAGGAAGCTGATGTTCCAAATCCAGATGTTCAAGAACCACTGGGCGTGGCAGACGAAGGAGAAAACATTGAATCGTTGGTTGATGCAATGGAGACAAAGAGCCAGGAGTATGAGATTTTGAGTAACGACACAGACGACGAAGAGCATTTCCCTACGGAGTGAGATGCATGTCAGTTCGATAGATTGGTGGTCAATAAGGGTGAACACTTCCCGTGGCAATCAGATAGGAATGAGGTGAGGCAAGGTGCTATTTACAAAAATATGTATGAGGTTCAGGAAGCAGTGACAGCATGGGCAGTGTTGCTTCGTAGAACCTTTAAGGTTGCGAAGTCAAACCAACGGACGTATGATGTCAGATGCTAGATGGAGGGATTCCAATGGCGTGTGCTTGCGTACCAGCCTAAATGGGATACCGTTTGGAAGTGTTCTATAGTCGTCCCACACACATGTGTGCTTATGGAGTCTGCCCAATCGCATAGAAACATATCTTTAGGTTTTGTTGCAAATGCAATGTATGGGGAGATTGTGGGCTACTTGGATTTAGAGCCACGTGCCATCATACTTGCAATAGAGCAGAGGTTTCAGTACACCATAAGCTATGCCAAAGCATGGAGAGCGAAGCAGAAGGCTTTGGAAACTAGATTTGGTACATTCGAAGACTCGTATCAGAACCTACCAGGTATGCTTGAGGTGATCAAGGAAAGAAATCCTGGAACTTATGTCGATATTTGTGAGCGGCCATCGCAGCACTTCGCTGGGAAGGTGGTACTTCAGCGGGCATTCTTTGCTTTCGGTGCATATGTAAACGCGTTCAGACATTGCCGTCCGTTGTTATGTGTTGATGGGACATTCTTGACTGGAAAGTACAAAGGTCAGATATTGACTACCATAGGAGTTGATGGCAACAATCAGGTTCTTCCAGTAGTGCTTGCATTCGTGGAGGGTGAGAACACGTAAAGTCGGCTCGGTTTCGAGGAACGTGAAAGTGGGGTTGTGGATCGGTAGACAGAGTTTGTGTTATACGATCGGCACCCATTTGTTGAAGGCGATCGTGCGATTCTGAAAGGTCTGAAGAAACATATCCATGGCCTGATATGCGAAGTAAGTGGTGCAAACGGCACATGGGTGCTAACTTCTACAAGCAGTTTAAGAACAAGGACCTTACGAAGCTTTTTAAGAGGTTGTGCGACTGGACCCAATAGAAAGTTTGATGCCTTTGTGGAAGAAGTTGGACGGTGACATCAAGGCATACCGCAGAGGCAACGAAGAGGCCAATTCCTAGCACAGAGAAAGCCCCAGTAGCACTGGAAGTGTTACCCACAGACCCTCCGCACTTGGTCCGGAGGAATGGAAGATCGACGAAATGCTTCAGCAGGCTCAAGGGCGTAGGGCGACGACAAACAAGACGTATAAGGAACGACATGGACGCTGCAGAAAGCGGGCATCGTACGAAGAAATGCTCCATTTGTAAAGACATGGGATACTCTTTCAAGTATTGCCCAACAATTCAGAGGCCGTGAAATTGTTGTACGGGCTCCGCATATGTAATTGTTAGGTCGCATGTCAATGTGATATGTTGAATTCCTATTTGTAATGCATTTATGGTCATATGATGTGTAATGCCTGTATGGATGTTGGGTGTATTATTACCGAATTCTATTTGGTTTGAATTTGTATGTTCGTTGGATGTGTCATTATCGCATTCTAGTTGTTAGCGTTTTTGGATTGTAAAGTGTAGTAGCTTGTATTCAAATTCTATTTGTAATCACTGCATCAGTTTAATTGTTCATTTAATTTTGTACTAATGTTGTTTTATTCAATTGCAGGTATGGCGATGGACAGGGAGTACGAGTTGCTAGACCCAGTGATCGACGCGACTCATCGGAGTCACTTGGCTACCTTGACACCTCCAGAGGGGGAGCCACCGTTCGAGCTTAGTGCCCTTCACTTGCGGACCCCGATGAGGGCATGGCGGTTCGACCCCCGATGGGTTCCCAGGTATGTGCACTTTTCCCAGACTTCCCTTACTAAATCTTGTTCATTTGAACTAATAGTTGTGAAAATGTTTTCCTACAGGCTAAGAGCGGCAGGGCTACTGCCCATAGCACGGATGGTGGAGGCGACTTCGGCCGATGCGCAGGATGAGCGTGGTGCCTCTAGGAGGTTCCCGTACGACAGGAGCTTGCTTACCGCCTTAGCAGATCGCTGGCGCCCGGAGACACACACCTTTCACCTCCTGTGTGGTGAGATGGCACCCACACTGGAGGACGTGAGCTACCTTCTTGGGCTACCTTGCACCGGGGACGCGGTAGTGCCTGAGGACGTCCACCCCGAGTGGCAGACGGAGCTCCTAACTTTGTTTCATGGACGTCTTTGCCCTAACAAAGGACTACACACCTTTCGCTTCTAAGCACGGTCCGACACAGAAGTGGCTGATACAGTTTTACGTAAGTGACATTAACTTTATGTAAATTTTAGTTCATTATGTCTTAAAGTTGTGAAACTGACCATTACTTTTTTTGTAGCCCGAGAGGATGGCAGACGGAGTAGGGGAGTACGTTGTCAGTCACCACTTCGAGGCGTACTTGTTGTGGCTCTTCGGCTGGGTTCTGTTCAGCTCCTCCCACGGAGACACCGTCGACAAGCACATGATCCAGTACGCAAGGTCGATCGCAGACACCGAGATTGAGGAGATCCCGTAGCTAGCGTGGGGACCGGCTGTGCTGGCTGCGATGTACCGGGGCCTTGGCGACGGTTGTCGTCGCGTGGGGGACTGGTACATTCTCACGGGCTATCCTCTCCTACTTCAGTTGTGGTCTTTTGAGAGGTTCCAGATCGGCCGGCCGCACATGGATCTGGGACCCTACGAAGCTGAGTTCTACGGCGCCCCTGGGGATGACATCGACCGTCCTACTATGGGGACGTTGTGGTGCCGCCGATGGGTTAGTAAAATGAATTTTACCATGAGTTATGCAATAATTTCAATTTTGTTCAAATTTTTTTCTCTAACTTTACCATTACTTTTTTTGTAGCCGATGTACATGCTTATGACGTCACACGCTTCATACCCCGAGTACGTAGTGATGTTCGACCAGTTGATAGATGATCGCGTCATCTGGCATCCTTACCTCCTCGAGCTGGTAGCTGCGCGAGCACCTCATGGCCTCTCCTTGTAGTGCACCCATGACGCCGCCTTTTGGTTCACACGGCGCCACCTTGTTTTCGACGTGTACGTCGAGACGTACGATGTGCACCGCGTCATGAGGTAGTTCAGCCTCCGCCAGGTCTTCCCCATCCCCACTGGTGAGGTGGTCCCACCTCACGTGCACATGTAAGTGCTCTTCCATGTCTATTTCAGTTGCATTATTTTTGTGATGTTTGCGCTACTAACGCCATTGCTCATGTTCTCATGCAGGGTCACACGCAAGGGGTACGTTGGTGCCGCTAGCTGGGCGGCACGTATGATCCCTCATGCTCAACAGTGGGTGCAGGCGTTGGTGGACGTTCACGAGGAGGCTGGCCCGTATGACCTCGGCATGTACGACGAGTACATACGGTGGTTCGCACCGCGCACACGCGTTCGCGTTGTGCGCATCGTTAACTCGCCTCCGAGGCATGAGCCCTCCGTAGCGGACACCTATCCCACCCAGCTGGACTCAGCGTTTCACCGATCGGTCAGTACTTCTTCCACATGCCTTCCAATGTATCGTTACTGTAATTGTACGAACTAAGTAGCATTTCAATTCGTGTGCAAAGTGACCTTGCTAGGGAGACCATAGACGAGGTGGATGCACTGTTGGCACGAGTAGGCCAGGGGGACAGGCTCGAGGTCGCGATGGACTACCTGAGAGGGACGTTGCAGCGTGTACGCCAGAGGGCCGCCCGCATCGTCCAGCTTACGTCGTGCAGGAGGCCTAGGGACGACGACGTCGTACCGATTCCGCGAGCGTGCCTCCAGATGCAGGGGTCGACCGTGCCACAGTCTGTTGCCACACCATGCACGCAGGCAGCCCCCCTCCTCACATCCCAGGGGGATCTAGTTGGCAGCCCTCCGCACCGTATGCCCCTATGACTACAGGTATACCACGCTGTCTCTTTTCATCTTTTATGATCTTAATGTTATGTGATGTACTAACATGAAAACTTTATCAACAGCAGCATATCTAGCACTAGAGCAGAGCGTGAGCACCTCTGTTGAGTTCTCTCCACTCGGCGACGTCGACTTGGACTTCTTCGTAGATCCTTACCAGCAGCCGATGGGTGCGGTCCTTGGCCCCTCGCAGCTCGCCGATGCGCTCGGTCCGAGCCACCTGTCACACGACATCTTCGCTACTCCTCCAGCACCAGTACGGCCTGCTAGGAGTACTCGTGGACAGGCCCCTGACCAGCTGACGTACCCCTCTGGGCATATGCAGCGCCATAGGAGGCTTGGGATCACACGAGTAGCACCGCATAGGAGTCGTAGTTAGGTTTTTTCCTTTCATACTAGATGTACTGTACATAATTTTTTTCTTAGATTATGTAGCAAATTCAGGTATGGTACTTTATTTCGTTACGTTATTGACGGATACGTATACCAGGGGTACCTCACAACAAAGTATACATCTATTTCAAGATCGTCTTTCTCTCAATCACACGGACATGGCAGCAAGACCAACAGCGATGCAGAAGTGCTGAAGAGGGTATTACCAAAGTCTCCGTCCCTCACGGCAAAACAGGGTTGTCACCGAATATTAGATGGAACGCAAGATGGGCCATTCTAGGCCACGTTCTGGCTAAAGGCCTTATCAGGCCACGAAGGGTCCCCGGGCGAGGTCAAGCCCATCGAGAGAACCCCGACCTGGCCCCGTGTCCGGCGCCCCCGCCGGTCCCGACCTAGACCCGGGTCCGACGCCCTCGTCGGCTCCAACCTAGACCCGGGTCTGACGCCCCCGCAGGCCCCGACCTAGACCCGGGTCCGATGCCCCCGCAGGCTCCGACCTGGCCTAAGGCCGGGGCCCCAACGAGCTTTGACTCCGCGACCTCCGCCACGTCGACAGTCGACGACAAGCTGGTCACTTGCCCTATGGACACGACGGCCACGCTGGGGCAGATGGCTCCTTCGTAAGGCGGCCAGGTGACCGCCAGAGTCGAGCACCCATCCTTCGCCTGCCGTCGGCGTCGACAAAGCAGTCGGTCAGCAAGACCTTACCAATGGAGCGCTATCCATTGTGTCTACTAACCCAGCATGGGGTAAACAGGAATCTGTCAATCATCAAGACCAAAGACTAGGACTCCCGGGCGTAGCATGCCCATATCCTTTTTCTCCAATCTCCCGTGTAACCTGCCCCCTTCGCCTATATAAGGGGAGGCAGGGCCCCCTGGGAAGGGCATCCGAACGAGGACGACTTCCCATTCAATTCAACACGAGCCCTCCGACCCAAGCAAACACGGCCGATCTCCAGCAAGTCAAAGATACAAACGAACTCCCCAAGCTCCCTCACTCGACCGAGCGCTAAGGGCCTGTCCTTAGCCCTCGCTTGTAATCCCTTGTAGCCCACTGCATCCCGAGCAATAAAAACCACCACCACGAACTAGACGTAGGGATATTCCGCCCGAACCAGTATACATCTTGGACTCCCTGAGTCAACCATCAAGGAGAGGGAACGCGTGGCCCCTTGACTTACAAATTTACTTGCCGGTTATACGAAACATCGACAGTTATGTTCTATTACGATATCAGTTCATCCAATTTGTTCGTTCGAAATCTATGGTTCTTGGTTGCTGCTACATGATTATATGGTGATTCTTGTGTTGTAGGTACTTTCATTAAAGCTTGTCAATTCCCTCAAAATTTGCTTTTACATGTGTTGTTATACGAGTTGCCGAAAAGCTTGAGTGATATAGATTTAGTACAATTTGTGATCACTTAGGGTTTTTATTGTGATTGGATTTATATGCAAAGCAAGTTATAAATAATATATTTTTATAGATTATGGTAGTATACATTACGGAGGGTGTCACTGGGCCATTCTTTATAATTTTTGCATTTGTCTGAGGTATTTTACAGGCTGCCGAAAATGCTTCAGTGATTTAAGTTGTACGCGTTTTGCGTCCTGTTTTTGCTTCTAGTTTGCGACTGCACTTTACGGGATATTTTAACCATTCTTTATGCATTAGATGGGGATTGCTCTATGAGTGTTTTCAAGCTATTCCCATGATATTTGGCTTTCATTCGAGATGTTTTCCATATAATTGATTGTTACTGCCTTGTATTAAAATATCCAACACTAGACCTTGGAGCGAAGTGACAACACTCTACGGCCGCTTTTTCAGGGCTAATTACAGAAACAATACCATCAACTTTGTCATGTCAATTGGACGACGCAGACAATAGCTTTCTCAGTGCGATGTGATAGCACGCTGCCATCAGCTTTGTCAGACTTATGTGACAACACGCTGCTATCACCTTTTGGCAGTGCGATGTGATAGCACGCTGCTATCAGCTTTGTCAGACTGATGTGACAGCACGCTACTATCACCTTTGTCAGTGCGATGTGACAACACGCTGCTATCAGCTTAGTCAGACTGATGTGACAGCATGTTGGTATCACCTTTCTCAGACTGATGTGACAGCACACACGTTACATAATAACTCGGTTGTTGGTGGACGACAGATGCAGCGCGCCCAACCCTATATAAAGGTGATACCTGCCCTTTATACCACCCACTTGCCTTCCTTGTTATCGAGCGAGACTAAGAGTAAACGCATAAACGAGAGAAGAGAGAAAAGAAGAGAGAAGGGAAGGAGAAGAGAAAAAAAGAGAGGGACAAAAGAATACCGAGGCATGCAAGTGCTAAGGGAAGGGGAAAGCAAAGGAAGAGGGAGGTGTTTCGGCCTGGCCGAGCAACATCGCGTACCAGGACCTCTTCGTACCTCACGGGGTCGTTCCACCGATGTGTTTGTGTGGAGATCCTTGCAGGCTTGTTCGCTCTTGGAAAATCACAACTTGGAAGAGGAGGTATTTGATGTGCCGCAACTACGCCTTCGACCCGCCGGAGAAGAGCCTGAGAATTCACTAGCTAGTAACAAATCATATGTGTTTTTTAATATTTCTACATGAAACTTTGCTAATATATGTTTCGTGCAGTCACCTCCACCACTATGTGAATTTGAGCAGTGGTTTGATGTGGAGATCGATCCCGAAGACCAAAGGCTCCTCGATCAAGCCAACCGGGATGAGGAGTTTAGGCGGCAGCTTCAAGAGCAGCGTGACGCCGCACGCGAGGAGGCACGTAGGAAGGATGCGGAGGAGAAGGAGGCCAAGAGAGAGAGAGGAAATGAGAGAGGGAACGTCGTGCTAGAGAAGCCCCACTAGAGGCATGGGCGAAGGGGAAGTGGCCTTGATGAACTCAGTAGACGTGAAGTTATGCTCCTGCTAATTTTAAGTTGTAATAAAGAGTGTGACCTACCTTATTTTCCACAGTAACTTCTCATTTTAGAATCGTCTTCTCTGTAATCTCCATCTCCCACCCTCGTTTTGTGACATCCGAGCGGCAATCAAATATCGTCACTTCACATAGAACATGGAAACTTTGACTGCAATACTCATAATAACAACCAAGGGCTCAGAATGTTGAATCATAATAAATGGAATCATAATAACTGCAATGCTCATAACGTCAACTGGATTGCAGTCATAACAACTTCGACTGCAATCATAATAACTTTCACTGCAATGCTCGTAAGGGCTTATAATAACAACCAAGGGTAACGTTTTGTGAGTCCAGGTTTGTAATCCTATCACTCTCGTACCATACTCTTGGAGCCCTTCACAAAAAATTAGTAGGGAGAAAAAAAGATCGTATCAACATAAACAAATGGGACATCATCGTCACATCTTAAATCTACATTGAAAATTGTATGATGGTAAATCTCAAATATGTAAAATAAATATAAAGAGTTAAACATTGTGTGTAATGAAACTTACCACTCTAGACATTTCTTATGTAAATACATTATATTTGATAGGTTGCCCTCATCACTGGACACAAGCCTTCCATTTAGGTAAATTACCATCGGACCATGAAACTGAAATAGTAAATTAAAAATATTTTAATGCCACTGTGAACTGCGTCAACAGATCACCTCAGCCTTAAAAGATGCAAATGATTTGATTGTATTTACCTCATTGGTTCTAACTGAATGCCAGAAAAAACATTCATCTTCAAATAAGTAGATTGGTGTTTACAGCATCTTCAATCCAGTAGCATCTTCATTATCTTACGACATGTCGTATTTTCTAGAAACATTGCTTTCTATATAGGAATGCTGATGTAGTCCAGTGTTACTTACGTTAACACCAGGCGTATTCCTTGTCATTCCATATATAAAATAGGTATCCACTTAGAACGTTGAATATACATCTAGTCCCTGGCAAAAAAATAAATAATACACATCTAATTGCCCTCGTCTCAGAAGCATTACACGTCTAATATCTTGTAATATTTATCGAGGATTAAATATATTTTTGTAAATTCTAAATAAATGAATTAGTAAAAAAATCATTTAACTGAATTATTACAAAAAAATTAAAAAATTCAATTCATTTAAGTCGCTATTCCAATTTGCGATAGAGGGAATTGTGACTAAGTCTCTGTCGCAAATTGGAATTGTGACTGGATTTCTGTCGCAGTTTGGAATTGCGACATGTATTTGTCGCAATTCCAAATTGCGACAGAGACGTGTCTCAATTTTGAATTGCGACTATTTGAAAGGACAGGGGATGTCGCCTAGAGGGGGGTGAATTGGTGAATTAAAATTTAAAACTAAATCGCAGCGGAAATTACCATTTCGGAGTATCCGAAATATACTTCGGACTGTCCGAGTGATTCGGATAGTCCGGGGTATTATTCGGATATTCCGGAGTTCTATTCAGATAGTCCGAGGTGAGTTCGGATATTCCGAATGCTCCAGAGCACACACCTCGCAAAAATATATCTAGGCTATTTGGGGATATTAAACACACCAAATTAAACTAGTTAGCCTAGAATACTTGAAGCAAATGGAGATCTAGCCAAAAACTCACTAGAAAAGTAGATCGGGCAAATTCAAGATTCAAAATCAAATACTAAAGCAAGAGTAAGAAGCAAACTTGGAGACGATAATTTTTCACCCGAAGTTCGGATCCTTGAGGGGATCCTACGTCTCCGTTGAGGCGGCTCGGTCACACTTGAGCCGGGGTCTCTTTCAACCCTTTTCCTCCCGGTGTTGTACAAATGCACTCGACGGTGCGGCTCAGTCACACTTGAGCAGGGGGTCTCTTTCAACCTTCTTCCACCCGGTGTTGCACAAATGCACTCGCTGGACTTCACTTCTTTGATTCCTTCCCTTGCGGAGGCGGAATCGGCCTTCACAAACTCCCACGCCTAACCACACAAAGCTTCGGTGGCTCGTAGGTGACCTCCTAGCCGTCTAGGAGTCCTCAACATCCAAGAGTAACAAATGCTCACGAAGAACAAACTTAGAGATGAAATCAAGTGCTCAAACAACTCAAAAATTACTCAACCTAACACCTCACTCCTCAAACTCTTCCCAACCCTTCACACAAAAGAGGATCACTTAGATCTAAGGGTAGAGAGGGATTTTGGGGCTTAAGAATGAAGGGAATAGCACCTCTAAACAATAGGGTAAGAGCCCCCCCAAAATGGGGGAGGATGGGCCTATAAATAGAGCCCACCAAAAACTAGCTGTTTTGCTCAACGTTCGGGTCAGTTCGAACAGTCCGAACTCAAGTTCAGATAGTCCGAACGTGTCAAACTCGAAGTAACAGAGAATTCATTTTAGATAGTCCGAAAATATGTTCGGATAGTCCGAAATTTTCGGATAGTCCGAACTAGCACTGAGCAGCCCGACGAAAACGAGCATAACTTTTGACTTCGGACCCCGATTTTAGACATTTTGGACTCTACCGAAAGCTAAGAACGAGGGCTACACAACCAATAAGGTCTCACTACCCAAATCTCAAAGGATAAATTCAGATTTCATAAAGAATCCAAGAGAGACCTACAATTCTCACTTTCCGGTACCACCAACACCACTCTCTCTCTAAATTTCATAAGGATGGATCATTTGAGCACTTGACACATCTAAAAGTCATTCGACATTGCATCCCTCTTAATAGTATGGCAATTCTTAGACTCAAATTAAAACGAGAAATCTTAGTCTTACATTCAATCCGCATGTCGTCTTCTCCGTGGATGCAATGTGCATGATGTCTTTTACCAAATGATTGATGACATCTTCGCCTTGTCCAACTTGACTCGATTCACCTCATGAGACTCTCGTCCTATCGACCTTGACTTGATCATCCTCTCCGACGATCTCCACGCCAAGTCGATCTTGACTTAGTCCTCAACTCTTGGTGACACCGCCGTCTTGTTGACCTCGGCTTAACGATCATCCTCCAAGATATCTTGGTCATCATACACACACGGGACCTAATTCTTTCCAAACCACTCATAAAAGACATTAGTCCCAAAAGCTCAATAGATATGAATAAATTGATATTTGTGAGCAATTGATTACCACAAGTGTTTCATATAAAGAAGCACAACATACATGAAAACACTTGACAGAAGAAATGTTCTCTACTAAGTGCATCATGATGAATATGTAGTTGATCTATATGCACTAGAGAGATAATTGCCAATATGATGAATCAATTAAATCATGGTAAGGATCACAGTCTTTACTTAAATGAAGCACATGATAGAATATACACGAATTGTACATGTGCAAATAATATTTGGAGAAAGAGTAAATATGTGATCCGACTCTAGATTAAACTTCACTAAGAGAAGTGCATGAGAAGATACACAACTTAGACATGCATACACCAAATCAATCTATAGCAATGTGAAGTTTAACTCTAGTTAATACATGCATACTAAAGACGAAGCACATAATGAACTCAAATGAATATATATGCACAAATAAATATGACATGAACCAATGTACATATATATAATCAACATGTAACTTGGAGTTCACTATGCATTTGCACAAAAGGAATGCAATAAAAAATATAGAAGAGATACCAAAATTGCATACCTTAACTTTGCTTAACCATTCCACTTGATTTTCCTTGAAATAGATGAGACTAATACTCAACTTGGCAATAAACATGTTAGTCTCATAGCAATATAATCAAATTAGAGGTTTGTCATTTGTTAAGCACTAAGATAAGCATTTATTCAATTATATAGATTGTCATTATATGTGTTTGTCATTAATCACCAAAATAACATAAGTGCCTAAATGCACTTTCACTATTGGGTATTTCCGTAATTTTTTTTAACATATTATTTCTGTATTTTTTTAAAAAAATATATTATTTAAAAAAATTCCACACTAGTGTTGGAGCAATCTCTGAACACCCTCCTCTTGCCTTCTTCAGCCAACGCCTGCACAAAACAAAGAGCAATAGCACAACGCCCAGACACAGAGCGTGCCAGACGAAGCACAGTAACTTCCGTAGATTGATTCGCAGACTTCTCGCAAAACCAATGCAGAGAATACTCTTTTGACTGGCGAATACTTTTGCCAGTTTTTCTGCTTTGTATTTATAGTAGAGAAGACTAAACAAAACTTAGTTTACATTGACTCGGACTCAAACTCAAAACTGAGTCCTGACTGGAATTAGGATTCCGACTCCTACTGCAATACGAAACGTAATAACCAATGTTACTAGCGTAAGCTGAAAATACAACAGATAACAAGATTATAGCTAACAAATCTCCCCCTAATCTTGTTATACCGATCTTACGTCAACTATCCCAAGCTTCTGACGTAATTCTTGAAATCTGATTCGGCCCAATGGCTTGGTGGGGATATCTCGCAACTTTGTTCTTCCGTTTTCACATGATTGACTTCTATCTTTCCTTCTTCCACACATTCCCGAATAAAGTGATATCTCAGGTCAATGTGTTTACTTCGTGTATGATAAACTGGGTTCTTACTTAGGGCTATGGTGACTTGTTGTCAACTAACGGCTCTACTATCTTGGTTGTTCCTTTTTGGATCGAGACAACAACCGACCAAACCAAATAGCTTGACATGATGCGCGCATTGCAGACTATGTATTCTCGCTTCACACGAGGAAAGAGCAACAATTGGCCGCTTCGAGATACCCAAGTTCTGAGGTTCGACCAAGGTAGAACACCGATCCCATTGTGCTTCTCTGTCATCAGTGTCTCCCGCATGGTCACTGTCGCAATATCCTGTCAGCTTCCACTTCTCTTCTTTGCGCCTCTCAAACAAACATCCATGATTCAGGGTTCCTCTCACATAGCGCAAAATATGTTTCACGGCCGCAAGATGCCGAAATGTAGGTCTTGCCATGAATCTGCTGACCATGCCGACAAAGAAAGGCTATGTCCGGTCTTGTATTTACCAAGTATCTTAAGCTCCCAACAAGGCTTCGTATTTGGTTCCATCCTTCTTTGCACTTGTTTGATCCTTACTTAACTTAAGCCTGTTTTCCATGGGAGTAGCACATGGATTGCAGTCTGCCATTCCAGCTACTTCCAGAATTTTCTTTGCATAGCCCGATTGATTCAAGGTGATGCCATGATTGCTCTGCTTCACCTCGATTCCAAGATAGTAGCTTAACATACCAAGGTCACTCATGCTGAAACACCTTTTCATCTGTTCTTTGAACTCCTTCATCATTGTCATGCTTGAGCCTGTGATGATTAAATCATCCACATATACTCCCACTAGTAACAGCAAGTCTCCTCTTTGCTTCTTGTATATAGCATGATCAACCTGACTTTTCTCAAAGCCCAGAGAAGTCAGTGTTTTGTCCAATTTGGAGTTCCACGCTCTTGGCGCTTGACGTAGTCCATAGAGGGCTTTCCTTAGCCTCAGGGCTACTCCAGGTCTTCTGTCATCATCATATCCCGGAGGTTGAGCAACATATACCTCCTCCTCCAAATCGCCATTCAAAAATGCTGATTTTACATCCATGTGATGTAATTCCCATCCTTCTCCTGCTGCCATTGCAATGAGAAACCTGATAGTTTCTAACCTTGCCACCGGAGCAAAGACCTCATCAAAGTCTACTCCCTGCTGCTGTGCATATCCCTTTGCCACCAATCTAGCTTTGTACTTTAAAATCTTCCCATGTGCATCTTTCTTCACCTTGAACACCCATTTAAGTCCAATGGGTTTGTGCTTATCGTAGTGAGCCTTTTCCCAAGTTTTGTTCTTTGAGAATAGCCTTCATTTCTTCATCCATAGCTAGCTTCAAAGGCTTCGATCTCAAGTGTTTCCTCAATGCTTGCCTGGTTCTTGACTCCTAGCAAGCATAAGCCGAATATTCCTGGGTGACTTCTTGAGTTGACTCATATAGATCTTGTATGGTTCGAAGTTTTCGTGGTGGTGTTTCTTCTGAAGAACTGCTTGAAGGACTTGTACTGAATTCCCGAGGACTGCTACTTTCTCCTGATGATCTGGTGCTCGGTGTAGCTGATACTTCATTATCAGCTGCAACCCTTTCTGAAATTGGAGTCGACGGCTCTTCTTCATGACCACCTTCTTCTTGTGGTTGTATTACTGTCTCCGATTCCTCGTCAGTTGATCTTAATTCGACTTGGAATATATCTCCTGTTGTTGCCGTCAACTCGCCCTGATCATCATGTTGTGTCCAGTCCCAAGCTTCATCCTCTTGGAAAATCACATCACGGGATACATGCACTTTGTTTTTGACAGGATCATACATGCGATAGGCTTTTGATCCTGTTTCATACCCCAAGAATACCACTGGTATGCTGCGATCCTCTAACTTCTTTAGATGTGGTCGCACATCTTTGATATGTGCTCGACAGCCAAAAGTGCGTAAATGGTGCACTTTAGGTTTCCTGTGATACCATGCTTCATAGGGAGTTTTTCCTTCAATACCTTTTGTTGCAGCTCTGTTCAACAGGTAGATCCCTGTTGCTACTGCCTCTTCCCAGAATTTCCCTGGCATTGCCTTGTTTTTCAACAGACTTCTAGCAGTAGCGACTATTATTTGATTTCTCCGTTCTGCAACTCCATTTTGCTGAGGAGAATACGGTGCTGTTAGCTGATGCGTGATGCCTTGCTCAGCTAAATACTCCTCAAATTCAGTGGAGATGAATTCTCCCCCCCGGTCTGTTCGAAAAGTCCTCATCTTACACTGCGATTCTACTTCAGCTTTAGCTTTGACTAGCTTGAATGCTTTGAAAGCTTGATCCTTCGAGCTGATCAATACTACCCACATGAATCGCGAGTGATCGTCAACCATCAGAAGAAAATACTTCTTCCCACCTGGAGTTGCCGGAGAAATAGGACCACACAAGTCTGCATGAACAAGTTCTAACCTCTGTTCTGCTTGAAAGCTCACACTCTTGGGAAATGGAGTCCTGTGCTGCTTTCCTACCAAACATGCTTCACATACTTGATTGGGTGATCAATACACGGCAGCCCTTCAACCATTCCAGTTTTCCACATCTCTCGAAGAGTTCTGAAATTTACATGTCCATACCGAGCGTGCCATAGCCATTCTTTATCTCCTTTGATAGTTAGAAGGCAGACTGGCTCTGTACTGACAAGATTCATCACATAGAGCCGATTCTCTAGCCTTTTAACTTTAGTTACCAATCTTCCATCTTCATCAAAGATGCACATTGTGCCTTCTTTTATTACTGTCTCATAGCCTTGTTCATTAAGTTGCCCCAAACTGACTATATTGCTGCATAGAGAAGGAATGTAATACACATTTGACAATGTATGGTGTTCTTCAGTTTTACCTTTGAACAGAGCTGTCCCTCTGCCATGAATCTCCACATTAGATCCATCTCCAAACTTCACAAAACCACGTACCGAAGTGTCAAGATCATGGAAAACGGCTCGACATCCTGTCATGTGGTTGCTGGCCCCTGTATCTAAGTACCAGGTATCTGCCGATTTCTTATCTTCCTTTCTCAACGTGGGCTTCATTCCTTCTTCCTTTAAAAGAACTACCTCTGAAACTTGCTCTGTATATTGTTTCTCTTCTGTGCTCTCGGCCATGAAGAGAACATGGTCTTTTTCTTGTTTCTTTTCAATGTAGAGCACCTTCTCCTTCTTGGGTCTCCTGCATTCAGAGGCAAAATGCCCAAAGATATCGCAGTTGTAACATTTGATTTTAGATTTATCAAACTTGCGATATGGCCTGGCATCTACATCTTCAGAAGTCCTTTCTTGTCGGTACGGCTTTGCCTCTGACTCTTCAAAATTTCTGCCGTATCCTCTTCCTCGGCCACGACCACAGCGCGACCCTTCCTCGACTTCCTCTCCCTCTGCCGCTACTTGATGCTTCGTCACCGCCTTTGCCTTTTGCGGCTGACGCATCAAGTTTTGGCGCTAACATTAGCTGGTTACCTTCATCCTTCGGCTGGCGTCGTCCCTTCATCGTTTCTTCAAATGCCCGAAAGTCTGCCAACTGCTTCTGAGACTGACATGGCCGAGAGATCTCCCCATTGCTCAATTGTTCCCACAATTGGCATGAACTTGTCGTCATCGCGCTAAACAACTTCTCGACAACGCCGATTCCTTCATTTCAGCGCCAAGAGATCGGATTTCACTTACCAGTGTGGTAAGTCGCATTGAAAACTTGTTGATGCTCTCTTCATCTTCCATGTTCAATCGGTTGAACTGCCTCTTCAACACCTGAACGCGGGCTTGTCGGACTCGATCTTCCCTACACGCATTTCCTTTAGCGTGTTCCATGCCTCTCTCATTTGTTTCTTACGTGCTATCACCATTAGCACCTCGTGCGAACGGATCGAGCAAGGGCCGCCAGAGCCCTTGATCCATCTGGATCAACCACATTGGCTCCTTCAATTGCAGCCCGGACTCGAGAGAGCCGAGGATAATCTTCATCTTCATCGCCCATACGCCATAGTTCGAGTCAGTCAGATAGGATATTGTATTGGGACGCTTGCTCTTGTTGCTGGCGCTCTGATTTGGAGCGACATGTTCAGATAATCCCAGTTGCTCTGATACCAATTGTTGGAGCAATCTCTGAACACCCTCCTCTTGCCTTCTTCAGCCAACGCCTGCACAAAACAAAGAGCAATAGCACAACGCCCAGACACAGAGCGTGCCAGACGAAGCACAGTAACTTCCGTAGATTGATTCGCAGACTTCTCGCAAAACCAATGCAGAGAATACTCTTTTGCCTGGCGAATACTTCTGCCAGTTTTTCTGCTTTGTATTTATAGTAGAGAAGACTAAACAAAACTTAGTTTACATTGACTCGGACTCAAACTCAAAACCGAGTCCCGTGGAATTAGGATTCCGACTACCGCAATGTCTAAACGTAATAACCAATGTTACTAGCGTAAGCTGAAAATACAACAGATAACAAGATTATAGCTAACAACTAGTAGCTAGTGTTTTTTTTTAAAAAAATACTTTAATTCATATTAATTACTCGATGAACAAGTATATGACTCGCTTGGTGCTCTTCTCCCTCCTGCCTGCAGCAACAGGACAGGGAGGCTACAGCGACACTGTTCGGAGACGAGAGGAAATAAGCGAAGAGATGACGCCGAGGGGCAGCTTTAGGGCAGGGGAGGGAGCGACCTTTCTTCCGGGTCTCGTTGGTTCCTGCTCTGATCGAATTGAATCTAGTTGAATCATCCTCTCAATCATGCGTGCTAGCTTGCATGGTGCGTGTGTTATGGCTTTTATCATTCTTGGGAAGGCGACGATCGAGCCCGGCCCCGGCCACTCCCCCCTCTTTATAATACGCACTCATTTCACGGATCTTGTCTTGGCTATATGCCTATGCGCTAACTAACGCTCTCTCTTTCCCGTATTCTTACGCCCCTGCTAGCCTGATGATCGCGACGTTGTATCGCGTACGAGAGGAGGCGATGATGGATGGATTAGTGGGGCAATCAATCAGTCGCTCGCTCGCTCGAGCAACCGGTGTCATGACGAGGATATGGAGCGGTAGCATCAGCGTATTAATTAGATGGCCAGATCGTCTCTCGTTCGTTCGTCCGTCCGTGTGACTGAGATATTCAATAATGGCGTACGTGGCCGAGCCGTCCTTGCCGATTAGCAGCACCGTGCACTAGTCCGTTAGCATTAGCTGGGTGGGCACGTGACGGCTCTGGCGCGGCGCAGGCCCCAGGCTGCAAGGGAAGGACCCCATGCAGATGTAGATACGTACGCTTTCCCTTGTCTTGTTCCATTCTTTCCTTCTCTCGTGTTCAAAGGCCTCAACGGACGCCGCCACTGTGAGGCCGGCCCCCCCAGACATGTGTCCTCGCTAGGCTCCTACCCTGCCCCACCGGCCGGTGACCGCGCCACCCCCACAAGCACAGGCCCGGCCATTAACGCTCAACAAGTGACCATACGTACCCATCTGACGGACAGAAAGTAGAAGGATTAGCAGTAGCAGCAGCTTTTTGCAACTTGCAACGCAATTATAGATCACTTTTAGACGCAGGTGCAACGCAAGCAGCCAACAGATGAACCAAACCAACATTTTTCTAGCCCACTTCGCAATATTTTTTTAAAAAATCTCGCCTTAAGAACATAATTACAAAAATAGTCCTATCCCTTGCCGTAGAATTAAACACCGACACATAGCACATATCACTTGCTACACTCATGTACCTAGCAAGTCATTCACCACGGTAGATCCCTACCGAGCCAACGCAACGTGGTAGGAACCTATTTCGCTCGGGCACCGTGGCATGTTTATATGTTTGCACTGCCCTTCTATGCCAGTAGCCTCGTCTGAGCATAGTAGATTCTTTCGGCGGGATGTGTTACGGCGTATGAGGCCATTCCCAGTGCATGTTTCATTTTCCAGTTTTCAAGAGTGCCACATCAGCTTTTGTCTAGGTAACCGTGTATCTCAGGTTTCATCTAGATGAAACTCTCTCACCTCCCATGAAACTCTCTCTATCTCTCTCTTTATAATTACTTTGTCATATCATCAAATATAATGATATGTCATATCATTTAATGAAAATAAAACTAAATTAAAACTCTCACTGGAAATAGTCTGTGGGTAGTACGATACGTATCATGTACCGATGTTTGAGAGAGAGAACAAAGTCGGGTGTTTTAGAGGAAAGCGTTGAACTCCGTGTAGACAGCAGTGGTGGCAATGGTGTAGCAGTACAGGCGTAGAGGTATTATTAGGGCATCCGCAATGGTTAAAGATAGTTGCTCTCTATAGTAAGATCCATGTCATCTATATACCATGCTATAGTAAACCCTTGCAATGGTGAATCTATATAGATGTCTATAGCTATTTTTAATTAATAGAGTGCTCTCTCTCTCTTTCTTCATTTAATTAATAGACAATCTACAGGTCTGTAGATAGCAGCGCTCTATCTCTTCATTTAATTGCTTGCCACATAGGATAGATGCTGATATGGACTTTTTATAGATAGCTGACTAGACACCATTGCGGATACCCTTAGTACGCTGGCAGGCAAGCAGGAATAGGATCACAGAGATGCTATATTGCTACGTGCGCAGGCAAGGCAGGTATAGTTGCGGAGTGCCATACTGCCATGAATGAAAACCAGGCCATGAATGAAAACCACACGAGATCTCATCTCTTGTAGTCTGAGTAGGTGGCTGGCTGATGAGTCTGTGCACGATTTAGGGCCTGTTTGTTTCAGCTGGGGATTGTGGAAAGCAGCTTTTAAAAGCTGGATTGTAAAAGCTGGATTGTTAAAAAGCTGGAGGTTGAAAAGCTCATGACTGTTTGGTAACCCAGATTATAGTGTGTTGGATTGTTGTTTCTGTTTGACAAAAGTCTATAATATCCTGCTGGGGGCAATGGTGGGTAATTTTGGTGGAAGGTGGAAGGGTATTATGGTCTTTTGTACAAAAAAAGCTGAGGAAAGCTCCTCCAAGGTGGATTGTGGGATTCTAACAATCTGGATTCTGGATTGTTACAATCCAAATTAAAAGCTGTCTGTTTGTTGCCCTTCCAGCTTTTAAAAGCTGCTTTCCACAATCCACAGCTGAAACAAACAGGCCCTTATTATTATAGAGCGATTGAGGCTACAGCTCATCAGTCACACACCAAGCAAGAGCCAGGTCCAACTAAGCATGATTCGGTTTGGTTTGGTCCAAGGTGGAAACAACGATTGTAGGGATAGCAAAAATACCCGTAGGTCTAGGTATCCATAGGTACCCGACCCGATAGGTTTAGATCCGGATTTAAATTTGGACCCACGGGTATATTATTTCGGGTCCAGGTCTAGGTCTGGGTCTTATTTTGGACCTGTGGGTACTCAGACTCGGATCCGTGAGCACATCTCTCCGTGGACCAAACCAAGCAAACACCAACGGCAAATAAGCCGGGCCACAGCTCGCACTCCTGAATAAACCAAGCAAACACCAACGGCCTAGCTGGGCCGTTGTTGCCGTTCTCCATATGATCCCTCAAGGCACAAAAGCAAAAATAATGGCCCAGGACCAGCTCGCACTTCTGAATGCCGATCCAACCATCGCACTGACACAAAAGCAAGAAATAGTGGCCCAAGACAACCTTAGAGCAAACAAACCCACGATCTGTAAAATTGCTTTATGTAGTCCGAGTGCAGTGCTCGAGTCCGGTACCCATCGGGTTGGTCGGTCGAGCTTGGACCGTGGTGACTTCGAGTCGGTCGGGTCCAAACTTTGGGTCTTGGGTCCGGGTCCACGGATACTAGACCCGGAGGTACCCAGACCCGTTGCCATCCCTAAACGATTGACCGGGTGCGGCCTTAACAGCCGAGCTGATGATAGCCCGACAGTATAGTACCAAGGTTATAAATTTTGTTTTCGGATCATATCTCTGTGACAACCAAAATCTGAAATATTGACAAGATTTCAAAATTTCGGTCAAAATCCGACCGAAATGGAAAAACCAAATTTCAAAATATGGTATTTTGGCGATCGGCAAAACCGAAATTTTGGTCAAAATGACCAAAATTTTGGCCATTTCAACCCCCTGTGAAATGGTCTCCCAAGGTCAAAAAAAATTGAGAAAAATATGAAAAAATCATGCATGTATTTTTTTACATTTTCTATCTTTTTGAATACAAAATGCTTAAAGTACAAACCTAAAAGTACAAACTATATCATTTCAACCCAGTGAAATGGTTAAACCACTTATCCAAAAATACAAACTATATCATTTCAGCCAAGTAGTTGAAGCTACATGTAGTCCTTTTCTAAAAGTATAAACCTAAAAGGGCTGAGGAGTATAGTTCGATAAATAAAACACTAATTTAAAACGAAAAATTGTATATAAAACCCTTGAGATTCATACTATTTTCTCTAAAATTCATACGAAATTATGTTTTACACTAGGTTTTTCTTATCTAGTAGAAACAAGCTAAATGTGATTTTTCGTCCACAAACTTTTGCAAAGCTTACAGGCAATAGAAGGTTCTAATCCCAAAAATTTTAACATATCCAATCCATCCCAAGAGTTGCAGTTAACATGAATTGTATGTTTGCATAATTTAAGCTATGGTTTATGGTTAGGTTCAGGTTACGGTTTAGGGTTAGGGTTACATAGTTTGTATATGTATTTTTTATAGAATTTTTACATGTATTCCTTAGAAAAAGCATTACAATTCGCCATAAAAATTTGGTGCTAAATGTGGTCCTACAAACATGAAAACCTATCAAATTTGTGATCATCTCGATCAAAAGACCCAAAATCTCGCTAAAAAAAATCCTGAAATCATTATAGCGATTTTAAAATTTTTAATTTTTTTATATTACCAAGATTTTGAATCTTGGCAAGATATTGAACTCTGTATAGCACACAGTCATTAAGCACAAGTCCAAATCCTGATTAGATCCTTGTGTGCATCTCAACGAGGATCCATACATGAATTTTTAAATAATACAAAATTTAAAAGAAATAACAAAAATAATACACCAAAAAATACTATATATATATATATGTAACTATTTGAAATGGTGACAAAACCTCTATGCTATTTGGAATAACAACAAAAGCTCTGTTTGAACAGATCGTCAATTGAAATAGCGACAGAATGACATTTACAAAAGTCGCACGCGGCCATGATGGGGAGGGCAACCAATAGAAAGAGAGAGGAGGGCATAGGGAGGAGAAGAGAGGAGAGGAAGAGAAGAGAAGAGGGAAGGAGAAGAGAAGAGAATAGAGAGGAGATAAAGGGAAGAGGAAGTCGGAGAGGAAGAGAAGAAGAGAAGGGGACTGCATTTTTTAGGTGAGTTTTTCTATCCTTTTAGATTACATTTTGTAAACATGGTAGATTAGCAACCAACATAATTAGATATGTAGTTTTATAGATATATAGTTGTGTAGATACATGTATGTATTATTTTTTAGAAAATAGTATTGTAGAAATGGCTGAAAACGGATCGGATAGATTAGGACCAATTTGGATAAATTGAAAGAACGATATGAATAATGCGGACAATTTTCAAAATCTTTGGCCTCTAGTGTTCTTTGCACAAGCATTTGAGAAAGTCGCTTCCAAACATATGATGCAAGAGGAGTGCATTGGTGATGAAGGTTAAGAAATTAGAGAGTCGAGCCACAGTCATAGATGCTTATTAAACTAAGATGTGGAGAGGGTGACGAGTCAGTGGAAGGCGAGGAAATAGATTTTGCCGTGCTAGAGGAGCATGAACCGATGGGCTACAGATGAAGGAGAACAGATCAAAGTCTTGGTGGAATGAATAGAGGCTGAGGACCACGACTATGAGGCAGTATCTGATGATGAAGTTTGCGATGATGGGCAGGTTGGATGTGAGGAGGGTATTCCCATGGAGGGAAATGAGTACCGATTCAACAAGCTGGTAGTTAATGAGCGTGAAGGTGTTACATGGGATTATCAGCAGAATGAGGTTCAACAAGGAGATATGTACAAAAGTAAATGGGTGGTCCAGGAAGTAGTCAAAGCATGGGTAGTGTCACCGTGGAGAATATTTAAGTTAGTGAAATTAGCGCAGCGGATGTATAATGTGAAATGCTAGATAGAGGGTTGCCCATGGGACATCCATATGTACTAGCATTAGTGGGACACTATTTAGAAGTGCTTAATAGTCATTTCCCACATATACGTGGTGGTGAAGTCTATGCAATCACATAGAAACATGTCTTCAAACTTCACTCAAATGTAATGTACAGAAAGATTGTAGGCAATCTTGATTTTGAGCCACGTTTCATTGTACTTATAATAGAGTAGAGATTTTAGTATACAATAAACTATGTGAAGACCTGATGGGCGAAGGAAAAGGAGCTCGAAGCTAGGCTTGGTATGTATGAATACTCATACCACAACCTGTCAAGTGTGCTTTGAGTCATTAAAGAAAAAAAATGCTGGGATATTTATCGATATTTCCAAATAGCCCTCACAGCATTCCTTGGGAAGATGATACTCGAGCATTCTTTTCTTTTGGTGCATGCATCAATGCTTTCAAAGATTACTGTCCCTTGCTTTGCATAGACAACACATTTCTCACTGCAACATACAAGGGCTAGATATTGACTGTCATCGGAGTAGATGGCAACAACCAGGTTCCTCCTATTGCATTGGTATTTGTTGAGGGTGAGAAGATAGATAGTTGGTTGTGGTTTATGAGGAAAGTGAAAGCCAGTGTTGTTGGCGAGTGACCTCAAGTTTGTATCATACATGATCGACATCCCAGTTTATTGAAGTGATTGTCCAATTGCAGCAAGAACAAGATGAGCTTTGTCCATGGCATGATTTGTAGAGTCGGTGGTGCAAGCGACACATGGGTGCAAACATGTATATGCAGTTTTGTTACAAGAATCTCACGAAACTTTTTAAGAGGTCATGTGATCAGAACGAGCGGAGGAAGTTTGATGCACTATTGAAGAAGCTAGACGAACTCATGTTGAAGCATACACAGAGGCTATGAAAAAGCCGACGACTAGCACAAAAGAGCTCCCCGTTGTGCAGGATGATGTACCTACCATACGGATATTATGGTGAAGACAACGAGTTAATATTCTATCCTCACTGTGATGCATACTATAATTCATCATTAAATTACTAACTTTCCCTTATACCAGTTCTTTTAAAGCCGATTTCATGCTAGTTACCTCCCACGTGTTGTACCCTGAGTACATTGTGATGTTCAACCAGCTCATTGACTACCATGTCATCTAGAGGCCATATATTGTGAAGGTTGTCGGCATGCAGACATCGTGGGGGCTGTCCATGCAGTGCACCCGGGACGCCATCTTTTGGCTTACGCATCGCTACCTAGTGTACAATATCTTCATCAAGGCATGTGTTGTTCATCGGGTCATGCGGCAATTCAGACTCCGGCAACCCTTCCTAGTCCTCGACAGTGATGTCGTCCCAACGCACATCCTTGGGTGAGTTGTTCTCTACTTGTTGTTCCAATCAAATGCACATTACATTTTCGAACAATTGAGGTCCATATGTTAATCTTTTTTGTAGGCACACATGCAAGGGTGTGACGGGACATGTAGGTTGGACACAATGCATGCAGCCATACACTCAATAGTGTCACATGCGTCGCAAGATGTCCAACAGGAGACTGCCCCCTACGACCACTTGACATATCCACCTAGTCAGACTCTACTTTTCTTCGCTCAGTTAGTAAAATAGTCGATATGTCTTTGAATTTAAAATTCATAAAATGCTTACGATTGCTTTTATTACATGTTTCCCTTCCTACATAGAGCGACCTTACCAGGGAGGCATACGAGGAGGCTACCTCTCTTATAAGTCTCACCTCGGCCTTGGGGACTCATTGCAACTCACAATGGATGAACTAAGACTCGCAATGGAACGTTTACAGGACAGGACGAGATGCATCATCAAGCTTACGTCGTACAAAAGGCTTTAGGAGGACGACGTGGTGTAGGATCAGGTACATTTTTTGACGGTATGTGGTCGACATATCCACCATAGCATAGGTGTGACAACGCACGCGCACACCCTAGCCCCTCTAGATGTGGTGGGGGGCTCCAATGGTTGCGTCATGCCCTATGCCCACATGTTTACAGGTAAACCTTGCTATACTATTTCATTCTTCATGTTCTCGTGATGAATTTGTCAAGTAATTTAAATTGTGCCATATATTTGTTTTGCAGCCCACTATGCACACTAGGACACCAGGAGGATGCCATTGACCATAGGGGAGACGGTGAGGGCCTAGGGTGAGGAGGATGCCTTGGTTAATGATTGGTCGATTTTGCCCCCGCAGTAATCCACAGGCATGGTGCTTGGTGTATTACAGCTATCTGGTGTGCCGAGATTGACCAGTTAGTCCCACCTGTTATTTTTACTCCACCAGGATCGGTTCATCCATCCAGGACCACTCAAGGTATTCCACTTGACTATTAGATATATCCACTTGGACATGTACAACATCGGACCAAGCTTGTGGCCACTCGAAGTGCTGCACCATGAAGGAACCATACTTATGGTTTTTTACTTTGTTAATTGTTGTACTCATGTATTATTCTTAAACAACTTTGTTTACATGCTAGTGTTCTATTTATTTCTTTCTCATCCATATTTTTGTTCCTTCCTATTAACCAATTGTACGAATAACTAATTAAAACTATAGTACTAACAACAAAATCGAACAATACCAATCGAGATAACTGCCCCTGCTTCTGCATATTTAGCCTAATTTTGGTTTTCTTTTTTGTTAGGTTATGTCACCGTTTTTCTAGGTGTTCTGTTGCAATTTTGACTGGAATCTCCGTCGCCATTCCAAATGTCCAAATGGTGACATAGGCTTTGTTGTCAAACCCAACAATGATGGATATCCTAGTTGGACACTATATAAGCATTTTGTTATTCCAAATGGTGACATAGTCCAAATGACGATGGAGACTCTATCACTATTTCAAATAGTTATAGAGATATATTTCTATAAAAAAGGGGCACGATATTTTGTAATTTTTAAAAATTTTCAATTATTAACTAAAAAATCCTCCATAATAGGGAAGTTAACTCGCCCATCAGCTATAGGGCCTGTTTGAGGAAGCTGTAGCTTTTCTGAAAAGCTATTTTTTTTGTCTTTTTGGGCTGAAAAGTAGCTTTAGATTTTTATAAGAGTCTGTTTGAGAAATAGTTAATTTCTCTTAGCAATAAGTTGCAAAAACAGGTCCCACCGAGTTTTCAACTTTTGGCTTTTGCTAGTTATATGTGACTTCTAGTTTATACCAAAGCCACATAAAAACTAAGCCGTTTAAGAGGCTTTGCCCCAGTTCAAGATAGCTTTAGATTGTGAATCTAAGATTATAGCTAACTGTGTAGAGAATATGCTATCTGAAAAATCTTCTCATTCTGTAATTCAGATTATAGCTAGCTTCAGTGAGGCTTCGGACCTACCATGCCTACCTACCATGACTGTCTTCCAATAGAGTCATGTAAATTATTTGCGCCATTTCTGAACGCATGCATCAATCATTTGCTGATTTGCTTGTGCCGATGTGTGCACCACCCGCTCGATCGTTCGCTCTCAGTCCACCACGTAGAGCTAGCTAATGTCCGTCCGTCCACATGTCACGGTTGTCTTTCTACATTGAGACTCGAGAGCCATGGCCAGTGGGCAATGACCAACCCCCATTTGCTTAGAGCTTGCCGCGTGCGTGCTGAATCATATTGCTTAGGACAAGGAAAGAATCATATGTAGAGGTAGAAAAGACCATTTTATCCCCCATACCAAAAGTTATTAGCCACATTGCACTCTGAGGGAGCTAATAACATCCCAATAGTCCAAGAATTTTTGGACGTTGTCAATGTACTTTGCACCGGAATACTCTCTCTACTGTAGAAGTAACAGCCTAAGCGGCTGGCCTAGCTTAGCGGCTTTGGCGGGCGGTGGCGATCACGCCACGCCGGGCGAAACCAGCGTGGCCTCCTAGCGAGCAACGAGCGATCACGCACCTTTCGCCCGGCGAAGCGGCAAGCGTGGCGCCTGGCGAACAAGCCGGCGATCACGCCCTGCCCGAGCGGCGGCAGCGTGGCGCCTGGCGAGCGGCAGCGGGCGATCACGCTACGCCGCCGGCGGCGAACCGTGTGGCCCCTGGCGGCGATCGGGCGATCATTGCTTTCGCCGGGCGGCGGCCAGCGTGGCGCCTGGCGGCGATCGGGCGATCACGCCCGACCACCGCGGCGAGAGCAGCGTGGCGCCTGGCCGGCGGCCGGCGATCACGCCGCCGCCGGGCGAGGGCTTATGAGGCGGCCTGGCAAGTGGGCAGCCGTCTGGGCCCCCCTTGTTAGGCCACGGAGGCAACCAAAAGAATGAGAGGAAGGCTTCGCCTCAAAGTTTCCCTGCCCTAGCACCTTGTGTCAGGGTTATTAATTGTGAAGGGTTCTACTATCGACACGACGACGGCTTGTCCGTCCCTCTGACGCCTCTTACCAAACCCGTCGCAGGAGCGTCACATCCCGGGCGGACCGGGTGAAGCCACGCACCGACATTAAATGAGGTTTGAAGGACAAGGCCATGGAGGCGTATGTAATAAATGAGTCGTGGGTCGACGTGGAAGTTGGAATGATGGGTGTAATTAATGTGTTGTAGATAAGTATGGCGTCTCCTTCTCCCCTGTCCGGGCCAACCCGTCTATATAAGGGCGCCTCGGTGCATGGGACGAAGGGGCCAGAAGGAGGAAGAAAGATCGAGAGATCGAGAGGTTGAAAGAAGAAGAGAGAACTCACCCAAGCTAGAGAATTCGTTGTAATCCCCTTCACATTTCCTCAACAAAGAACCAACAGGATGTAGGGCCATTACCCGAGCTGGGGGCCTGAACTTGGGTACATCGCCGTGTCCATTAGTCTTTTGATTCCCGGAATCCATCGTGGGGGACATTAGGGTTTCCAGCCACGAAGACGCCCTCTACCGAACCAAACCTTCTATCTAGGGAGTAGTCAACCCTGTTCGTTGACGGGGTCTTGTCAGGTGGAATACGCCGACAGACGTATTCCTTGAAGAACTCTCGGGTATGTCACCTAATAGAGAGGTAGAGTTCACAATTGATCTTAAGCCTGAAACAGCACCCATATCCAAAAGAGCCTATCGTATAACAACAAGAGAACTAGAGGAATTAAGGCAACAATTGGATGAGTTGGAACAAAAAGATTTTATTTGACCAAGTGTGTCTCCTTGGGTAGCTCCAATTCTATTTGTTAAAAGGAAGGATGGGAGCATGAGATTATGGTTAGACAACCGTGAACTCAATGAAGTAAACATTAAGAATAAGTACCCACTGCCAAGGATAGATGATCTGTTTGACCAACTAAAAGGGGCACGCGTATTCTCTAAGATAGACCCCCGATCTAGTTATCATTAGTTAAAGGTCAAAGAAGGAGGATGATCTAAGGATCAACTACCCCTATCTATTCGAGGTATCATGCAAGAAATTTTAAGGACGAAATTTTCTTTAAGGAGGGAAGGCTGTGAAAACCTACCGAACCAAACCTTCCGTCTAGGGAGTAGTCAATCCTGTTTGTTGATGGGGTCTTGTCAGGTGGAATACGCCGACAGGGGCGCGCCAGGTAGGGGGCTAGTGGTTGGCTCATCCAGCCATCTCTCCGGTGGACTCCGACCTTCCGTCCGCAAGGACTTTGCATCCGGTGATGGCGGGTTCACTTTCGCAGCGACAAGAGGTGGCGGAGGCTAGAAGCACTCAGAATACGTCCCGGCGTTCTCATTGGACGAGGGATCGCCTCACGCCGCCCCCGCCGGTGGGTGGTGGTGCCCCCACGGCAGCGGCCGAGCTTCCGGTTCGGCGTTGGCTGGCCATGGAGGCTGCCACTCCGGCCCAGAACCTGCATGCGGTCCGTCTCCTCTTGGACCACCCTCCGGTGGAACTTGCAGGAGCCAAGGGTGCATGTCGATCGCACCCAAGCTTCCAGCCGCCCTACACTACACCATGCCCTAAATATACCGACAACTTGTCTGTCGCTAAAAGCCACCTATAGCGACAGCATGTCTATCGGTAAATCTTTTACCGGAAAAAAAAAGTGCGGTGTAAGTCCTGCCGGTAAAGACTTTTAGCGACAGACAACTCTTACCAATGCACCGTTTGCCTTTGATTTACTACTTTTACCGATGGACAAATCTTTACCGACAGACATCTTTTCTTGACAGACAAAGCTTTTACTGACAGATGTGGCGACGCTAAAATTAATTTTCCATTTTTTTAAGCACTTATAACATATGACTAACCTTTGCAAGATTCTTGCTAATACTTTCAATAGATGAAAACATATACTCCAATCGAGATCAACAATCATAACACGCAACTAAACATCCACACATTATCACTCAAGAATATCAAATAGAATTCATTCCATTCGATTATATTAAGATACAAGTCCAAGTACCATCTTTTTACATCAACACCGACAGTTAAAAAAATCACAAAATCAATACATGTCTTCACAAATAGCAGATTTCACAAGTCCAATAGATCGGTGGAATGGAGTCCTTCCACCCTGCAGGATCTTGAGGACTACCGGCCGGCTGCCCTCGTCGTCGATTGTCGGAGCAGAGGGGCTGCAGGAGACCGCACTTGAGGAGGAGGGAACTACGGTAAAAACACTATGATAAGGAAGAATGACACCAAAAGAACATGGCGATCAAGCATTCCATTGAGAGATTAAAACTAAGGGGCTGTTTGGTTTCTAATAAGACTATGCAGGTAAATTTTGTAATTACCTCTCCAATATCCATAGCTTGTGATCTCGCTTTCGCATTCACCTCTGGCCAACCCAAACAAATATGTCCCGAGTGACAATCAAGAATGTAGCGTCCTCTCGTCATCGGATCATCTGAGTAAAGTGGTGTATTTCTTTGACTGATCAAGTAGATTTTAAAAGAAGGTTTAGTATGAGACATTCAAATACACCGAGCATCAAAACCTTAACATCTATGTTTTGCTTACCTTTACATCTCCTTCATGACCCTCAATGACAACATTGGTAGCGCAGGAAAGAACAAAAGTGTCGGGGATAATGAATTGCACATTTCATCGAGTAGATCCTAAGAAAAATCATACAATGTCTTGTTTGTGATTACCTTTGGATAATATACATGAGAAAAGATGAGGGTCACTTTCATGCTCTCTTCCTATTTTTGGTTTGAATACTTGGATTTACCACCCAGTAGTTCCCAAATTGCTCGGTTTCTTTCCCTCCTTTTGTGACTGGATTGCAGATCGGTTGTATGATCGAATGCTAGCAACAATGAGTCAATGATAGCAATTCAAACTAAGTTTAGATGCCTACTCGGCTACTCCAAAGAAGAAAATTTTACAGAGTTGATAACGAGATAACTGATATAAAAGACAATTTAAACAAAGTTTAGATGCCTACTCGATAGTAAAAACTAAGAAGCGCAATGTTATTAGTAGCTCGATAGTAAAACCAAAAGCTAGATGATCCTCCGGGCTCCGAACAAATGCTCGACACTCCCTCGTGGCCTTGTTTTAGGATTTAGTTGGAATAGCAACAAACTGGAGGAGCTAAAGATAAGAAAGGTCAACATTAACCCATGGAATCTCGAGGCAATGAAGAAAAGGAAATGTCGACAAGGGATACTTGAAGATACCTAAACCATTGAACCCTCTGCTTGACCCTTTACACTTCAGTTCTACGACAATACTGAGCAAAGGCAATTAGAATCTTGATCAACATAGATTAATTTCTTAGCATACAAGAGAATCTTTGGACCATCGAACTAGCAATTTGGTAAATTAATCATACAAAAGCTAGGGATAATTTGTGTTCATAAGTCATATACTCCAAGAGAGATTGACTAGCTGTGTTCATAAGCTATAAATATCGAGGTTGAGGATGTCCGTAAGTCATATACTCCGAGAAGTCATATACAAAAGCTAGCTGTGTTCATAAGCTATAAATACTCCGGTGAGGGATTGACTAGTTTGTGTTCATATGCCCGCATTTTACCACACGGAAGTTCCTCAACTTTAGGACCCTACATTCATCCCTCATCCCAAACATACTTATAATCTTTGGTTATGCTAATGGTGTGATTGCTCCTTGTTGCGAATTGCTTCTATCTATCGACATGGGCAAAGAGGAAGTTCGGCAACATTACTACTTATTTTAATTTTACATACAGATGAGTGGTGGAGAATTGAACATCTATTCTAGCTAAAGACAAAAGACAGTGGCTGCAATAGACAACAAATATGAATGTTGTTGTCAATATCATTTTCTAGCTAAAGGAGAAACAAACATTTTAAAAATAAATTAATGCCTATCCTTGTTGTTGTTGTTGTTTTCAATTTGCCTCACAAATACCACAGACTAGTTGGTTTTTCTACCCTTTGCATTAAATAAGACAGACTTCCCCAATCGATTGGTAAATTGAAACACTTGAGGTACTTGGATATTTCTTCAATCAGAACTCTGCCCAATTGCATCAGTAGCCTCCACAATTTGCAAACACTTCATTTAACCAATTGCAGCAATCTTTATGTGCTTCCCATGTCAATATGCAACCTTGAGAATCTAGACACCTTGAATCTTTACGCTTGTAACTTTCGTACCTTACCAGATTCCATAGGGCAACTTCAAAACCTGCAAAATCTTGATATGTCGTTTTGCAATTCCCTTGACACATTACCTAGCTCAATTGGTAAACTCCAATGTTTGCAATCCTTAAACTTTAAAGGGTGTGGCAAACTTGAGATTCTACGACCTTTGCATGCGACTGAAAAATTTGCACTTCTCTTCTAAAAGATTACAAATAAAAATGGGTATGTCTAAGTAAAAGTTGTAAAAATTAATCTTGGTGGAGTGTTCTCGTACATAATTTCCAAGGATAGTCAACTCAGATGAAAATGAAATCAAAAAGCAGTATAATTGAAAAAGTTGAGTACATATAGTGCGCTCAAATGTACCATTTTCTTGTTCAAATTAATGGTGCGAGAGCAGTCAATATCTTTGCGGATCACGAAAAGAGACTGTTGTCACGAGAGAAAAGGAAAGCGAAGGCAAAAGAAAGCAACAGATCCTTTGGGAGGAAGAATAAGGCATATATTTACACCGGAGAGATGTGCAACTTGTTTGACTCACGGTAAAAGAAAGCAACAACAGATCCTTTGGAAAGTTAAGTGTGGTAGGTGGTCGCTATATATAGGCACAGAGTACAGATAAGCTTGTTAATTTTGAATGAATTCAGAATTGGTGAGTTTGCCTGACGCATGTGGACCATATACACATATATGTCACGACACCTTCAAGGAAAATAGATTATATACAAGCCAAAGCCATAGTTTTTTGAGGAAGAAATCCAAAAGTGAAGTAACATGCATCATGCGCTGCAGGGGTAAAATGAACTCGGCTACCGCCTAGATTATTCCTCGACATATATTATGAGACGATCGATCTCCTCTTTAGCTGCATATAGTGAGCATCAGCCATTGTTTTCATATCATCATATGGACGAGGGAGCAATGCATCTTTTTCAACACAACATTCACAATTACTTCAGAGAGATCAAAGATCGTTAAATGAAAGGAGAAATTAGGACTGCAAAGCATATAGTAAAACAAGAATCTAAGCGATGCACATATTCAAATAGCGATGCTTGAGAACAAGATCCATACATATGTGCATGTAATAGTTAAGCTAGTTTCCATTAATTGGATGTTTGCATCAGTAAATCTGGCCATGACGATGCATACAAATTCATACTTGGAACTAATTAGCATAAGAGTCCTCTAGCATCACCTCGGTAGAAAATACAAATTAATGGATATGTAATAGGATCACTAACAAGTAATGGGCATGCTACATGAGTCACAATATCCAAGATCTAGGAATGAAAGCATACAAGATCTGTTTGGTAAATACCTTTCTACTCACAAATAAAATGGGAACATAGGGCGGCATAATAAAATCTACATCCATTGTCTATTCAATCTAGACTAGTAGCATTCAAATCATTCATGAAAGAAGGAAGGAGTGGGTACTTAGCTCGTAGGATTAAGGGGCAAGCCATGGCGCGAGGATGGTGGGCGGTTAAGAGGTGGCCGAGTTTCAAAGATTCGCCAAGTATTTTGATGTATTTTCCTATCTCTTTCAGAGGAAGATTACTAGCGAGAGAGATTTCTGGCCATGCAAGAAATGCAGAAGATGAATCGGTGCTAATTGATAAAGGTGGCAATACACGAAAACACTACAAGTTCTTGTACAGCATGATTGCCGTGTATCACAATTGGTGAACATTTAGTTTAGGTCTTCGCCTATGAAGCATGACTAATATATGTGGTGTAGTTAGGACTCAACATGGCTAAAGTTATCTTAATCCATCATAACTTCAAAGACAAGTTCGCATCTGAAGGTAACTCAAAAGCAGACAATAATCTAGTTTGACACCAAAAAAAAAATTGCTAAGAGCCAACCAAAATATAGATTTCTTAGTTATCATCATATGTTCAAGTTAGCACGATCCGATGCCCAGAATGAAGGGGTATGGGTGCAGTGCTTTGACACTAGATGGACTTGTTCACTTTGGTCCGCAATTCAATATAATGGAAAGCAAAGACATCATCCGGCAACAATTATTTCAGATAGCAATCATCTGTTGAGTTTCTTGAAACCGAAAGTACTAGCCGATTAGAATTGATGAACAAAATCCCCAATTTCAAGCAATCAAATTCAAATCTTGAATGACTTTGGAATCTCCATTTGAGAATATGCAATTGCACGGCTAGCCCTAAATCTTAATTGCTTGGAGAAACACACGCCTACGGCTATGCCCATCTATCTCTGCGAGAGAATTTCAACAAACATATGGAGAGCATCACAAACTGCGGCGCCTGGGCTGCTTGTGCCTCATGGATGGCTCGGACGGCCTTGGCGGTAGCCAGCGCCGACGCCGCGATTCTGAGGCATGTCGCGAGGCAGATCCTTGAAGAGCTCGGCGTGGTCGGCTATGTCCGGTCCGGCCTGAGTATGGACGCGACATCCACGATCTGGAGGTAAGCGCGAGGTGTCGACGGACACCATCGGCCGGCTGGATTTGGCGTGGAAGAGGCCATGAGTCGACGGCGAAGGCTTCGAGCTTCGGCAAGGAGGCGGAGAAGGCGGAGGAGCGGGCGAGGACGGGTGGCGCTTCGAGGAGAAGGCCGAGAAGGCGAGCGAATCTGGCGGTCGGAGGCGCTGGGCGACGCCGCACGGGAGGACGACCGGAGGGGCGGCGCCGAGCCGGGACGGCGCAGGTCTGGGAGAACGCCTTCGAGGCGGCGCAGGAGAGGGAGGCGGCGCCGCGGCCGGGGCCGAGGGAGGCGGCCGAGCTTTGGGAAGGAGCGAGGCGGCGCCAGAGCCGGAGTCGGGAGGTGGAGGCGGCTAGGGAAAAATTTGGGGAAAAGCGCTCGCTTTTAGGGTTAGGGAAATTTTTGAGTCTCCGCGTGATATGTCAAATTACCAGACTTTTGGCGGGTCTAGTATCGTGACAGACGATCGACTATAGATATGAAATTACCGACACGGCGTGTTGCTATATGTCTATAGCATTACCGACAGACGAAATGTCACTGTTTATGGGCATTAGCGACAGACGCTCTGCCACAGACTTTTACCTACAGACCATTTGACTATGAAAGTCAAGTTTTACCGACGGATGTCTGTCTCTAAATCTAGGACGTGGTGTAGTGCTAGTGAGAAGCGTTCTGGTCAGAAGGGCCAGAGTAAAGGAAAGGGCGTGCAAGAAGCAAGTCCCAACTCCGTGAGGAGCCGTGAGGACCTAAGGGCCCATCTGGAGCTCCAGCGCCGGCGGCGCGGCGGTGATTTGCGTGATCACCTGCAGCGTCGCCGCGCTCGCGACGGACGGATGGCCCCTGAGGGTGAGAGTTCCTCCCGCGACTCTCACCTCCAGAGCGAGGAGGAGGTCTGTTCCTCCGACTCTTTGGGGAGTCGCGGTCCGCCCTCCCCGACACGGTTTCTGGGTCGCGGCCAGGGCGGACGGTAGGATTCCCCCTACGGCGTCGGATGCCAGGCGTTTTCCCGACGGCTACGCCGCATGGCGTAGCCCGAAAGGTTTCGCCCGGCCTCCATCGAGAAGTACGACGGCACCCAAAGGAGTTCCTGCAGGTCTACACCACCGTTGTGCGTGCCGCTGGCGGGTCTGGAACGGCCATGGCCAACTACTTCCCAACGGCCTTGACGGGGTTCGCCCGGTCCTGGCTGTTGAACCTCCCACGAGGATCAGTGCACTCGTGGGAGGAGTTGTGCGGCCTCTTCTAAGGCTCCTTCGCACAGCCGGGCGTGGAGGATGATCTCCATGCCCTCGAGTAGGAAAGAGGGGAGTCGTTGCGCGACTTCATCCGGACGATTCGCCCTTGTCATAACACGATTCCTGGCGATCGCGCAGATTCCTGGCGTGTCGCAACCAGAAGCAGAGGGCCGTGACGCTGCGGTCGATGGGCCGGGGAATCTGTCTCTAGTTTGTATCGCACACCGCTATCAAGAGCCAGAAGTTGGCGGAGTTCGTTGCCAAGTGGGCTCCCACCGCTCCTGAAGCTGAAGAAGCACCCGCGCCTTCCCCATGGACCTTGTTTTTCGACGGTTCCTTCAGGCTTCAAGGCGCGGGGGCTGGGATGGTCCTGGTCTCTCCGACCGGTGACATCCTCCAGTACGTGGTCGCCCTCGACTTCAAGGCCACTAACAATATTGCTAAATACGAGGGCCTGCTGGTGGGGCTGCGCGTCACCTCAGCGTTAGGCGTCCGGCACCTTCAAGTTAAAGGTGATTCCCTGCTGGTCATCAATCAAGCGCGGAAGGAATTTCAATGCTCCGATCCTACCATGGCCGCCTACTTGGCGGAGGTCAGGAAGATGGAGCGCCACTTAGAAGGACTGGGATATATCCATATCCCTCGACGCGATAATCATATGGCAGACGAGCTTTCACAGCTCGTGTCCTCAAGAGCCTCTGCTCCGGTCGGAGTCTTTGAAGAAAGACTCTCACGACCGTCCGTCGTTGCCCCCGCTTCGAGCGGGGAGGACGGTATAGCCATCGTGGCCTCTGATCCAGGCACGCGTGGCAATGCGGCTGTCGCGCCCTCCAACTCAGGGAGGGTAGGCGACGCACCCGTCTCAACCCCCTAGTTTGGGAGGGAAGGCGGCGGTGCCGCCGATACAGCACCTGGGGAAAAGCCTGGCCAAGCGGAGTACCCGGGCGATCACCGTGTGATCGCCACTCTTGGCCAGGAAGGTCAATGGATGGACCCCATCCTAGCCTTCCTATGAGACCGAGAGATCCCCGATGGTGATGCCTCAGTTGAGAAGACAGCACACAAAGCCAAGTGCTATACTCTGGTGGATGGGGACCTATACCGCCAGAGCAGAAACGAAATTCTACTGAAGTGCATCACTCGGGAAGAGGGGAGCGCCCTGCTCTCTGATATCCATGAAGGCATGTGCGGGAGCCATGTGTCCGGCCGGACGCTTGTCGACAAAGCGTTCCGCCAAGGATTTTATTGGCCTATTGCCCTCCAGGATGCTTGCGAGCTGGTGAGGAGATGCGAAGCATGCCAATTCTTCGCCAGGCAAATTCACCGACCAGCCCAAGCTCTGCAAACTATCCCGCTCTCCTGGCCGTTCGCGGTCTAGGGGCTAGATATCCTGGACTCGTTCCCGCGGGCCCCAGGGGGCTTCACCCACCTGTTCGTCGCCATCGACAAGTTCACCAAGTGGGTCGAAGCCAAAGCAGTACGTGTCATCATGGCTTCCGCTGCTATCAAGTTCATCCACGGGATCGTCACCCGCTTTGAAGTCGCCAATCGCATCATCACCGACAACGGCACTCAGTTCACCAGCGCGGCTTTCCTGGAGTTCTGCGAAGAGATGGGCACCAAGGTATGCTTTGCTTCGGTGGCCCATCCCAAGAGCAATGGCCAAGTTGAGCGTGCCAACGCGCTGGTATTGAGAGGCTTGAAAACCAGAGTATTTGATCGGCTCCATAAGCGGGGGGCGCGGTGGACGGAAGAGCTCCCAGCTGTGATGTGGCACCATTGCTGTGCTCACAGCTCTCCTCTTGGCCACAGGTTCAGCAAAGATGATGAGGAATTGTTCGGGGAAGTGCTTGACAAGTTGAAAGTCGCCGTGGTTGAGGTTGAAGCGATCTCGCAGCATGTCACCCACTATGGACGTCTCCACCTCATGGTTGTTGCCGTCGAACCAGCACACCACTGCCCTTTCAATGAGATCATCTCTCCGGCGCTTGATAGGGCCAGTGGCCGAGATGGTGCAGAATGCCCTAGCCGGCCTGGCCCTGGGGTCACCGGGGTATCTTGCCGCCATACCTCCCCCCTCCCGAACCACGTCGCAGAAGGACTTGCTGTTGGAGCTGTGAAGATTTGTGGGAGAGAGCTTTGCTGCAAGGTGAGCTTGGGCGCTTGGTCTTTGACTGCATGTATCCAAGTCACGGCTGCTATTTCTGTTCTTCAAACATACCATGGCCTTGTGTCCAAACTGGAGGCATTGCCAGCATTTGATCGGAGCTCTGCAGAATCTTGCCACATGATTTGGTGAAAGACAATTAAAGCATTTACCCTGTGCCTTCTGTTTGAAGAATGCTGAGCCACTGAGGGGGGGCGTAGGTTGTTCCACTTTGCTTTGGTGAAGTGAATGCGATTGGCGTTTCCTCCACCAGTGCTGATGCTTCACCCGGATCCATTCCTGTGATTCTACCATTGGACCATCAGACGTCAAGAAGTCTCGTGGTGGTATTCTCAGGCCTGGATTTTTGATTGCTTTCGGCGTGGAATCCCTCAAAGGCTGTTGAGTCTTTTCTAATTGATCGGCAAGGTTGACGTGCATTGAGCTGTCTACTGGAGTATTGCGCTTCCCCTCTTGAATCCATTTCCTTACGTGATTTGGAATCACGGCCGAGGATATCGGCCGATCCTTTGCTCGTGAATGATACCTGGGAGAGCCATTACACTCCTCCAATTGAATGCAATCCTGCTCCATCTGTCTTTCCTGCCGAAGCTCCTTAACTCTTCCTTGGAGGCGTCCCCAGCACGACCGCGGCGGGATTATGAGCTCCGGGAAGAGAGCCAACACCTCTGGGGAAGCTTCCTCCACCGGAGCCGCTGCGAGTCCTTTCTCCTTGGCGGTCTTCAGTCCCCTTGAAATTTGCCCCTCTCGCTGGTTCTGAAGAGATTGTTGCCCCGTCGACGATAGATCTGCGTGCGGGGGTTCCGGATCTGTGTTTGATTTGGAGATTTTGTTGGATTTGTTCGGGATTTCAGCTGGATCTGGGCGAAAGTGGTCGGAGGGGGGAGGGCGCGGGTGCGTGTTTGGGGAGGGCATGCTGCCAGTCCTCCCTACATCTAAAGCTGGTGCGGAGATTATTAGCTGCTAGAATGTTTCTTTTGGATGGCTAGTTATTTATATTTTTGACTGATATAATCGTTATCTTGTTTGTTTGCTGAGTGGATATCCTAAGTCTAGAGAAGTTATGCTGAATTTTTTGTGAAAAATTATTAGGTCTTGTAGCATCTTGGGCTTGGTAGAAGTCGGGGTGTTACAGAAACAACTACTCCTCCACTTGACTAAGGACCTGTTTGGTAGGGCTTCAGCTCCACCAGATCCGTGGATTTGGTGGAGCTGGGTATTTCTAGCTCCATAGATCCGTGAAGCTGGAGCTGTGAGTACATTAAGAGTGTTTAGATGGATCATCTTGTTTATATTCTAGACCAAAAATATAAACTTAATTCACTTTATTTTAGCCTACAAGTTTCAGATCTCAGGTGAATCTGGGATCTGGAGCTCTACCAAACAGGCCCTAAGAAACAAGACGTTGCAAGCATGCACAGGGACCTATGGCTGAACCCACTTAGTGCATTAGTGGCTAACATTTATAGTTGGAACATGGAATGGTGGAAAAGTAGCCAACAGGAACGTAAGGTAAACAGAATTCTCCCGAAACTTGCTAACTGATCAGTCATGTACTCCTATGCTTGGTCATCATTCTCAGTTTCTCACTAGGGTCTCTTAGGCCTAAATTAAGCTAAAACTTCTCATCTACAGTGCATAAACCTAAGCAACGGACAAACAATTACAGCTTGTTCTTGTTCTTATATCAATTTTGGCTTTGCCTCCAAAGAATAACTGAAGAAACAATTAGGTAGTTCGTGGGGCTTACAAGCTTAAGTAAACATTGCCTGGGCTTATCCTTATCCTATAAGCTAGTTTATTCAGCTTATTGCTACAATTTCAACAATATAGCTTAAAACACGATCCCTCGCTAGGCCAAACATGTCCTTTAGTCTAATAGGATCTTTATGTACTGAGGTGTCTCGGTGCCCAGATGGCCTAGTCGACCCCATGTTGTAGTCAACATTTCTCTCTTTCAGTAAAGCATTGCCCTTACTGCATTGTTTGCAAATGTGTAAGGAGGTTTGCAAATGTATATGGCATGTGCAGACTGAGCAAATGGAAGCAGTACATGTGGTCACTGGGATTAGAAGCATGGCATATACCATGATATGATGACGGATGAGGATCTGAGATCCTTCGTAAAGAGCATGCTTGGCCCATGATCTCCACCCATATGACTCGCTGTGAGACAGGTCTTGAAGGCTTGAAGCTCGACATCACACTTGGTCCATAAGTCCAACCTATGCCAACAGAGACCCTACCTCCCACAGCCCTGTCTTGTTCTGCCTCTGCCAAACCCATCGGTGATGCACCTCCACAGCTCCACCCCTAATCGGGCAGCGTACATTCCCGCATTTGGACAACCCACAACCCCCTACCAACAGTCCACGTCTCCTAGTCGTGTTGGACTGCCGGTTTAGTCCATCACCACCTTCCCTATTACATCAGGAACACACGCTACATCTGAACTAACCCAGAAGCAAATTAATGGTAGAAAACCCCTAAATACAGCTTCAAAAATTGTTGGGTGACCACCGCACCATTTCCCATATGATCATGCAAATAATGTTTTCATTGACTCATGGTGAAATACTGATGTAGTACTACCTGATAGCACTGGTGGACCATGCTATAGCTACAGTTTAACAGCATTACAAGTATGAGTGCATCATAAATGACATACACAAATGTCATGTACCCTTTCTTGTTCTAAAATGGCAAGTGGTCAAAATATGCCAAAACCCAGTCTGCACAATCTAGATGGGGAAAAGAACAGGCAAAGGTTCGTTGCACCATATTTCAGCTTCTTCCTGTTTGGTCTTCTCACAAAAATTTCTCTCTCATTTGTTAAGGAAGAAAAGGGATACTTTCTATATTGACATTCAAGAGCCAATAGTCGGAATTACTGCTCCCTTTCAGAGATCAACTCAAAATGGACTATGTTGGTATTTTGGTTCTCAAATGTCAGCAGTAGAGAGTTCAAACTAACTAATTTTCTCTTCTCAGAAAATTAGTGGTAGTGTGGAGGTCATATTATGGCCATCACATAGTGTTTCCTTTTAAATTCCATCTAAATGCAATGCATCAATTGCAGGAGACGCCTAAGGTACATGAATTAATGTAAGATGTTCATATTAAAAACTCATGTCATGCCTGATACAGATTGAAGAAAAAAAAGGAACTAGTATGCCTTATATCTTGATTCCTGCTGATTCAGCATAAACTGAAAATTACATTGTGGCGGTAAATGCAGCGTCAGATGTACCTCTCAGATTGTCTGTTGGAGCCTTTGCTGCACTATCATTTCAGTTCTCCGATGGTCTCATCTTGCAAGCTGTAAAAAAGAGTACTGTTGGTCAATGTAGCACACGACTGTAACCTCAAAAATGTTACTACCATATCCTCATAGATCTTCTAGCAGATGAAGAGAAATATCAGAGACTCAGATACGCTGATGTTATAGCACTAGAATTAGTATGCAAACGTACAAACATAAACTCCACTGTAGAAGATTTGGACAAAATGTGGTGAAAAGAAATAAATCCAGTTTCAGATTTACCGAGTAATAATTTTCAGGGAAAAAAAAACAGGAGAGACTAAATGAGACGATGATGGCTTACCATTCACGGATATGATTTGTTTTGAATATTTGCATATTTCAGTGCTGTAATATCAACGTCGGTGACACCCCGACACTTCTAATTGTAGTTCATGTAACTGCACTATTTATCTGATGTCCTATGCATCAAACTTAGTATCCAGAATTCCATATCTTACATAGGACCAGCATATTTTCACAACATTTATAAGGAAAAAAATGAAGACACAAAAATGAGACAAAGAAAACAAACATGATTTCACAATCAGCAATTCAGTATTGAAAGTGAACTATTAGGGCCTGTTTGTTTTTGCTATGGATTTTGGATTCTAGTCACAAAAGCTGAATAAAAAACAAATAACTCGATTCTAGGAATCGATTCTCATAATCCAGCCCACCCATATACACTAGAATCCACAATCCACTTCATATGTGCTTCAGTGAATTCTGAGGAATACAAATATGAGAATGCCATTGAAAATTCTAAGTAATTACCCACCAAAAGTTATCCCAGAATCTAGAATCAGTTTCTCTACAGCCACAATCCAGAATCAGCTTTTGAAGAACCCACACCAAAAACAAACAAGCCCTTAGTCCTCAACAAGTTTTAAACATACCAACCACCGTAGTGTTAAGTTACACGGGATAATTCTCTAAGGTAATAGCCATATTTAATATTTGGATGATCATAGGCCCTAATAGATGCCTAGAAATGATTTTGTGTTTCTCATGGAGATACGAAAAAAATGTTTTCCATCCTTATCTGGTGGATACCTGTGAGGACCCTCCCCCTAATTACCTCCATCATCCATGCATGAGAATAATCATATTATTAGAATGATCATTAGTATTAATTCACATACCTGCTGAACCATTGCAGTTCGAGATAATGCACATGCCTGCTGAACCATTGCAGTTCAGTGCATCCATTGCATGAAGTTTGCCAATTGTCCTCTGGGAGCTAATAATGCATTGGCTGAGCTCACCAGCTTTGCTTTATTTTACTATTTTAGTGCAGTCAAAATTGATTGAATGGACAAAGCATTCATTCAATGAGTTCAAATTCTTTTCCACCCTAGCTTTCCTCATCCAGCTCGCTACAAGAGTCACAGCTTTCTCTAATCCTCCTTGGTGGCAACTCAGCCGTAATCATGGTGGCATACTCCTCCCTGATAGCAACAAGTGGATGTGCACGCTTCTCGAGCAGCTGGCTTCTACCACAATAAGCTTCCCTAAGCACAACCGTCTGTACCAAGCACCCTGGAGAGGTAAAAAATGCCTGGGTGGCGCTCAAACACCTTGGTGAACTTCTGTGGCATGCCTAGCAGCTTCCTCATGTTGCTCACGTTGTGGCGCTCTGTCCTCTTCACACAGTGAGGTGCAACAGCTCATGGAACACCCCAACATTCCGCCTCTCTGACACATCTGTGCGACGGTCCAGGCCCGAGGGGTCGGCGTACGGGCTGTTGTACGGCAGCACCTGCCACTCCCTCAGCCAGGCCATGCACTTGCTTCTGAGGTCAAACACCCACGTGAAGCTCACCGGGAAGGGGAGGCAGGTGGTGTCACCGCCACCGGCCCTCTTCTCGAGCTCGGAGACGGCCAGACATCATCCTAGGAGACAGTGGCGGAGGCATCGGTATGGTGAGGTACAGCAGATGCCGTACCTTATTTTTTTCACGTGACACCCCTGATCGGCTGATTACGTAGAGCACCAGAGCACTAGATTACCCAGCTGTTGGACATTAGCACTTAGCAGCAAACCAGCAATTACGTAAAGGCGTAAAGCACTAGAGCATGCAACATGTATGTGCATGCCTTGAAGGGGGATGGATGCCGAGGAGCCCAGGATGCGACTAGGCGTCTACGCAAGGTAATTGGGCCAAGCGCCCAAGCCCATTGTATATTTGCATGCAAAGTTCGGATCGTGACTCATCAACGCCATCAACGCGAGGTAATCTGCCATAGTGCCATGAGAATATGAGATCGGATCGTGAGACGTGAGTTGTGACTCGTCAGCGTGAGCATCGTTTCGACTTTTGAGTTTTGACGTTTCGTATGATCGTATCTCCGCCGGGCCGCCGGCGCTGCCGTGAGAACTTGAGACGGTGAGACTGCGCCTCAGCGCCTGGACGCCTAGTTTCAGGCTTTCGGCTGTTTCTCTGATGTACGCAGACACGCAGTACAGTAGTGCTGTGCATTTGAATAATTTCGTCGAGCGCCTAATCTATGGTACGAATTTTACCATACCTTAGTTTTATTCCGTCCTCCGCCACTGCCAGGAGAGGAGGCGGAGCCAGACGTGCTCGCTGCCCTCGGGCTGCGTGAGGGCGAAGTGGTCGGGGGTAGCGGCGGAGGATGGTGGCCCGGTAGTCGCGGGGTAGGCCGAGGTCTCAGCGCAGGAGGTCGACGGTGTGGAGCGGCAGTGAGCGAGGCAGCGTGAGCATGAGGAGGCGGCGGAGGCGGGCTCCGAGGCGTCCAGCAGTCCACCTCTCGGCGCCGGAGGTCGAGCGCCACGTCCGTGAGGGACACGCCGCCGCTGCGGCACAGCGCAAACAGCGTGCGGTACCTGCCGACGAAGGAGAGCGCAGCGTCCGCGGAGCCAAACGGCCTGTGGACGGACCTGTCGTCGAGGAGCTCGCGGCGCTAGACGCGGTGACCGGCCGGGAGGACACGAGATCGAGCAGGTGGTGGGCGGCGCGGAGGTGGCGCTCGAGCGACACCGCCCCGTCGAGCGGCCGGTCCTTCAGTCACGAGCGTCGCGCACCGCTCCGCCGCAAATAACGGCGCCTCCCACCATCCCCTCCTCCTCGTCGCAGCCCGCGGCAAGAGGCACGCCATGGAAGGGATCAAGGGAACCTCGCCGAATCGTGCCGCCGCCCAGGTGCTCTTTTATTCGGCCAGCCTTTTAACTGATACAGTGATGGCCCAATGAGTTATAGTAATGGGCCGGCCCGCGAGAGGAGCCTGGCCAGGTTAGCCTGCCTTAACGAACTAATGCGGTAATGGCGTAATGCTTGGGGTTAAGCGAAGATTCCGAGGGGATAAAGCGTGGCCGTTTCCGAAGACGCCTAGACGAGACGAGACGCAGAGGGATTTGGCGCCGGTGATGGCCTCCTCGTCGTCGGCCGCGGCGCAGGCGCGGGGCGGCAACCTGCTGGAGGAGTGGAGCGGGCGCGTGAAGGCGCTGGAGGCGGGGTTCCGCGCGTGGATGGCGAAGCAGCCCACCCACATCGAGGCGGCGGTGACCACGGCCGTCGGGGCGGTGCAGGGCGCGGCGCTCGGGGGGCTCATGGGCACGCTCACTGCCGACGGGGGGTCGCCGTTCCCCATGCCGCAGCCGCCGCCCAACGCTGACCCGCAGGCCATGGCATCCTTCAAGCAGGCCCAGGTTGCTAACCCTATTGCATCTTCTGCTGGGTTTTTTGTTGCACTAAGTGAAGTCTTCGTGATAATTGATGTGTACGAACGATTGGACTATGTGCCATGTCAAAATTGCAACAGGAGACATATTAATGTCTATTGTACACGAGTGTTTGTTTGCAAAAGGAACCAATATGCCGGAGCTTCACCAGATTCATGAAGCTGGAGCTCTGAGTACATTAAGAGTGTTTAGATAGATCATCTTGTTTACATTTTACACTAAAAATATAAACTTAATTCACTTTATTTTAGCCTATAAGTTTCAGATCTCAGGTGAAGCTGGAATCTGGAGCTCTACCGAACCGGCCCTTAGTTTCATGTACAGATTTGACCGTAATACGGGCACAAATGTGACTAGCAATTACAATGACTTAGTATAGAGCGCAGCCGTGACCTCACGGCTCACGCATGATGTTGTGGAGGACCGGATGTTACTCTCAGAGTGCACTTATGCGGCTTTGCTGGATACAAATCGATGTAGAGGTGATGATTAGTTGAAGTGGGATAGAATCAGATAAGAGTCATACAGGTGAGAGGAGTGACAGTCAGACAATTTGGCAAGAATGGACAGAACTATAATACGAAGAATAAGAGTCATACAGATATGGCGTGTGTTCAGCCACTGATCCCAAATTAGAATAGAGCAAAAGCTCACTTATTTGCAATGTTAACTTGTGACTTGTGAGCCTTGTGTACAATAGTCAACTTAGTTTTAGGCTAGCATTTTCTATTTCATAACATGGCAAATGTTGGCCTCTATATGGCCATATAGATATCTTACGAATCCCAATATTTGATTTTTTGTTTACCACATCAAGGTAATGAAGCTAGTTGACTTACAGGCTTTAGCTGGTGGACCCTTGGTGCAAGCCCGGAATTTCGCAGTTATGACTGGTGCAAATGCAGGCATATCTTGTGTTATGAGAAGGATACGTGGGCAAGAGGACATCCAGGGCAGGTGAGGCTTCGGAAGTTCGTTTTGGTTGGCACTACACTTCAAGGAGTAAGAACATATATCATCAATTTGGTAAGATACAAAAATAATTCCGATTAGCCACTAAAAATGGTGATTATTGTGCAGCTTCATATATCTTGGTGGGAGTTATTAATTCTAGTTAATAAGTAGATATTTGTTACTTTATGCTTGACTAATGTCTTGTTTGTATTTCTATAGCATGGCAGCTGCTTTTGGTTCTGGCGCTCTCTTCTCCATAGTCAGTGGAATGGGAACTCCTAATCCAGCTGCAAATGCAATTACAACTGGTGTTGCTTTTGCGGTATTTCAAGGGGGCTTTTTCATGGTAAGAACCTATATATCTTTGATTTATTACAATTTGGAGTTGTCTTGCTGCTCATTCCATCTTATCATTAAATTTCAGTATCTGATGGGTCAAGTATCTATTGTAATGCCTGCTTAAGATAAATTGAGGTTTGGATGGGAATGTTTTATCTTGCATGTGGAGATGGTAGCTTGTTCTATAAACTTGGCTGACATTAACCAACTACTAAAGATTTTGCGTAATTTTCTTGCTTTCTGATTTGGCCTAGCTACAGCTTGTGCTTCGTAGGAGTATTATGACATATTGACATGGCTTTTAACATGCATACTGCCATTTCTATGGCTTTGCATGGAAATGTTGGACACCCAAAGTATTCTGATCACAAGGAGTTTTGGCACTGCCATTTCTTCTTTCCTTTTTTCTGTTACAAACTTCATTGTGAAATATATCTGGAACGTGGCCACATGTGCAAACCACATACTGGCCTTGGATCTCCAGAAAACAAAAGATAAGAAATCCTGGCCATGAAAGGAAAAGCTTTGCAGTTTCTTGGCAGTTAGATGTGAATCGTGTGATTTTATTAATTTTGGATGGAATTCTTGATAACAATTTATTAGTGAGTATCAATTCTCATATTGTGATGAAACCATTGTGGCCATGTCAAAAAGAACTGCTTCTTTCTGCTGAATCTTCTTTGCCTGCAGAAATTTTCTTCTCAAGTTTTACACATACCTTTCTATAGTAGTACATTTTGATTTTGGCGAAATGTTTGATTATCCTGCATCCAACATACAGCCAGCTGATATAGTAGTACATTTTGATTTTGCCAAAATTATTATTTGTTTATCCTGTATCCAACATGCAGCCAGCTGATGTGGTTGTCGATGTGGTATTGTTTGTTGTGTACTAATTTTCCTTATTGGATTATTATATGTAGATTGGGCAGAAGTTCTCAAAGCCACAGAGTGAGGATATGTACTATTCCCGTACCAGGAGCATGTTGCAAAAACTAGGCCTCCAGAACTATGAGAAGAATTTCAAGAAGGGTCTCCTCACCGATCAAACCTTGCCCCTCCTTACTGACAGGTAAGTGTTTCTATGTTCATGTATATTCTAACCAGTTTAAAAGAAAGAAGTGGAAAATGTTTTAGTAATTCACATGTAATGTATTGATATTCTACATTATGATGCTTCAGTGCTCTAAGAGATGTGAAGATTCCCCCCGGCCCCAGACTTCTCATACTTGACCAAATTAGAAGGTATGGGATCGTTGCAGAAGAACTTTCTGGATTCTACTTTGTAATTTTCCTTTATCTGATCTCGTTTGCATATATTTCCTAGGGATCCTGGGTTAGCAAAGGCATAGTGAAGACTCGCCAGTGTCTGGTGGTGATTCCTTCAGAGTTTATTGTACTATCTGAGGCTATGTCTATCTCTGTTTTGATGACAAGCTTTCTAGGCACGGCTATTTCATGGTAAGTGAGAATGTTGTTTTGTTTTGATAGTTAATACTAGACGGTAATCAGTTTGTGTCCTATTGAATTTTGAACAACAATTAGTTGCATTTGAATGCTTGTATTAAAGTTTCAACTGAATCACTGTTATGTTATCTCTGAGTAATCAAAAGTGTAATTGGTAGAATTTCAGGGTTGGGGTTTGGTAAGATTTTGTGGTTTGGTTAGCAGCGTTCTATATAAAATTGTTGATGGTTCTTAAGATTCTTTTGTAGTAAATTTCCAAAGTACCCTCAAGGTGCGGTACGCCTGACAAGGATCTCTTTTGTCGACCTCTGCTTCTATCAAGCTGGTATTAATCCTTAGCAGCATCATATTGGCATATTGCTGCACGCAATGGCTGTAAATTCCCTTGAAAAAACTAGTTGCAGATACTTCACAGCGTTGAAATGAAGGGCCTGCATGGCATGGCATGGCACAATCACAAAGGGAATAGGAACCAAACTAGTTCATCCTGGCCTTTTTTGTACATCACAACACTGCCAAAAATCAGAAAATAGGACAAAACAACACAAAATTCACTCGACCTTAGTCTAAAATAAAATATCGGCTCCATGTACATAGCAAGTCATGGCGATAATATCCAGCAGCCAAACAGTTTCAAAATAATATATTTGCTCAATTAAAGAAAAATATACAGCTGCATAATTTTTTTTTTTTTTTGGAACAGCACTATATGCTGGGGCAAATTCCCTGAATGTATGTACATAATGAAATATTCCATGTCTACCTATAAAAGAATTAATCTCGTTGCTTGAAAGAATGGAAAATTAGACCTCTACTCTACTACATGGGATGCAGAACTTCAGAATGTCCTTGTTGTGTCAGACAATTGGACGATCTGTTCATTCAGATGGCTCAAGCAAGGTTTGCCCTCATCATCGATGTCCATCAGTATCGTGTCACCAGGCTTGTACTCACCAAAAAGAATTGCTTCGCTGATAACATCCTCAATCAGGTGGGTGACTGCTCTCCTCAGCGGTCGCGCACCATAGCTCTTGTCATATCCTTCTTGACAAATCAGGTCCTTAATTGCATCAGACACCTCTAGGCCTATCCCAAGGGCCAAAAGCCTACACTTTACTTCTTGTAGGATGATATCAAGAATCACTATCATCTGCAAATATGTCAAGGAGGGCGTTAGTGTCTGATGTGGTCTGAAGTTTAGGACAGTAGGTATATCCGTAAATGCATCAATAATTATCACACTATAGTTGTAGTGACTGGCTCATTGCATAGATAGTAAGTTTTTTTCCAGTTCATGTAGTAAACCGACATATGGTATCTTAGTTTACTGAAAATCAGTCAAACCGATTCAGAGCAAAGTGAGAAACAGACCTGAGTCTTCCCCAGAGGACGGAACACAACCATCTCATCGATCCTATTGAGCAATTCTGGCCGGAAAAATGCCTTCAGTTCTTCCATTACTAGGGACTTCATTGCAATATAGGAGCTTGATTCAATGTCATCTTCCATCAAGAAACCTATGCTCCGTCTTCCCTTCGAAATTGATGTAGAACCTACATTTGATGTCATGACAATCAATGTATTCTTGAAGGAAACTCTGCGGCCCTGTAGTTCACACGAAGCTTTAATGTAAGTAAAAACATTCATCACATAGACACTACTTAAGAACTACTTAAGCTCACCCTAAGACTGTATGAGGGAAAGTCTGTTAGTATATTGATTGTAAGTTGTCTTGATGCCTAATTTCAGCAATCATGCCCCAAATATAAGTTTGAAGGACCCATACAAAAATAGAATGTGATAGAAGTGCTAGTGCTGACCAATCTTTAGCATGACATTCCAGGGACTGGACTTAAATCAAACTTGGTCTAATAACTCTATTGTTTGAAATTTATTTATGGACATTTAATGAAAGCAGTTAGTTGCATATGTATTATCAGGATCAACCGATCTAGTACCTGTGAGTCCGTCAGATGTCCATCTTCAAAAATTTGGAGAAGAATGTTGAAGATATCAGGGTGAGCTTTCTCTATCTCATCAAGCAATACAACAGTAAATGGTTTTCTCCTGACTGCTTCTGTCAAAGTACCAGTTTCACCGTATCCGATGTACCCTGGAGGAGAACCTATCAGCTTGCTCACGGTGTGCCTCTCCATATACTCGCTCATATCCAATCGAAGCATAGCAGATTCCTGTTCAAAAAATAGTAAAAAATCTTGCCAAGCTGCATTGTATGTGACATATCCAAGCGCTGTTCAAATAATAGGATGATGAAAAGATGACTGGGTAACTTACCGATCCAAAATAACTTGCTGCTAGAGCTTTGGTAAGCTCGGTTTTACCAACTCCTGTTGGACCACAGAAAAGCAGCGTAGCAATAGGTCTGTCAGGGTCATTGAGACCAACGCGTGACCTCTTCACCGCTCGAGATATCGCCACAACAGCTTCATCTTGACCAATGACACGCTTTCTGAGGTCATCATCTAGCCCTACTAAAAGCTTTCTATCATCAGCAGTCAACTGCTGGACTGGTATGCCCGACCATAATGAAGCGACTCTTGCAATTTCCTCTGTTCCAACTACAACTGATCTGCATTTTTACATCGGTTCCATGATCAGCAGGTATGTAGGGAATGGAGATTAGCCTGTATGACATGTTGACATGAGAACTTACTCTTCAACTGAGAGTAATGAGGTAGATGTTGACCCGGCCCTGTCCTCATGCGGTGCTTCATCGTTAGCACTACCATTCTCTTGATCATTCTCGTTTGGAGAATATTTCATCTTGTTAGACAACACCTGAGTAAAGAAGTGCAATAAAATCTTAAATATTTATCACCAGATGGACCAAATAAAATTCACAGTATAACAGCGCAAAATGCCCAATTACCACTTCATGCATGGCCTGGACGGCTTTTATCTCTTGCCAGTATTCATCTGGTGACTTCAAGAGAATAGAAGAATGCCCTTCCTTCTTCCTTTTAAATGATTCCATTCGAGCTCTGCTGCCAGCTTCATCAATAAGATCAATAGCCTTATCAGGAAGCTGTCTGTCGGGGATATATCTTGCTGACAGATAAACTGCTGCGTTGATGGCTTCTAAAGTGAATTTGCATTTATGATAAGTTTCATATTTCTCACGAAGACCAAGTAATATTTTCACCGCATCTTCCTGCAATAAGTTTTAAGGGTGATTAAGAAAGAAATGTACCCATAAGGCCATAACTACCTTACTTTCATACGAAAATATCTGCAATACCTGACTAGGCTCATCTACTAATACTGGCTGGAACCGGCGGGCCAAAGCCTTATCCTTCTCAAAATGCATCCGATGTTCATCTAGAGTTGTAGCTGCAATGCACTAAATACAAACAAATATTGCCCATAAGATAGGTTATATGGTAAAAATTGATGTTCTTTTCTACATGACAACAATAAGTATGAAGCGGGATGAATCTAATACCTGCAATTCACCTCTAGCAAGTGGGGGCTTCAGTAAGTTGGCAATGTCGAGGCCAGCACCCTTACCTTTTCCAACAGTTCCAGATCCAATAAGATTGTGAACCTCATCAATGAAAAGAATAACGTCGCCTGTATCGAAATAAGGCGATCTTGAATATTCATGACCAAGTGCACTATATTTGATAACATTTCAGACTGCATTACCAACTTGCATCCCGGACTTCACGAATTAAACTAGTAACCCTGGACTCCAATTCACCCCTCTCCTTTGCACCAGCGATAAGTAGACCAATGTCCAGTGACATTATACGCTTTGCCTGCACAACAGTTCAGATATGGGGATATCATTGATGTGCAAACTGAATTTCCAAATGCATGACCTTGTATCCATCACCAGCAATTCGAGCTTACCACAAGGTAAATGGGCACTTCGCCATTTGCAATTCGAAGAGCCAACCCTTCAGCAATTGCAGTTTTACCAACACCAGCCTCACCCAAAAGAATAGGATTGTTCTTTGTCCGCCGGCATATTATCTGAACTACTCTTTCAATCTCCTCGTCACGACCAATAATAGGGTCAATAAACCCTCCACTAGCTTGTGTGGTCAAATCTAAACAAAATTGATCTAGCGCACCCTTATCTGAAATGGTAGACAAGACAAGTTTGCATTGAAGTTCCGCAACCTATATCATCAACGAACGTGAGTACAAGCTTTAATGCAACAGCGACTCGTGAGTCCTGACCTTTCTTGTTATTTAAGGATTTGGAGAAGGCAGATCTTCCAGTTCCAGCAGGAGATTTCTCGGGCGCTTTGAAAGAAGGTGCCCCTGCAGGATCTCGGCCATCTTTTGCAAGCTCCCCTTGGAGTCGGGTGAGCGCAACTGATGCTAGCTGACTCGGATCCGCTCCCAAGCTAGAACAAATAACAACATTTATTGATGATAGCACAAATGGTAAAAAGGGCAAGGATATATCTTTCAAACATCCCATCACGATATTACCCATCAGTATGATCGGTTACTTCCATGAGACCTTGTTTTTGGCCAACTTCTGAGGGTAGTAATAGTACACTTACTATGGGTGACAAATCAGCTATGACCTTTTCTAGGGGAGCAAAGTAGCAAACAGCTTGATCATATAGTACACTTAGATGACAAATGATACGCTTTCCATGTGAGCTACAGACAAACAATTGGACCAATTGTCTGTGTGCATATAAAAGAACAAGCATTAACAAGATGATCTCAGTATATGATTAACCGATTGGCTATATAGGTGATTATTTGATCAACAGATGGCATCACAAATGAATGGGATGAGCAATTGAGGTAAGAAGTGAACAATAGGTTCCTGCACAGAATCGGAAGAGCATGTAGCAGCTACCTACCTCCTGAGGAGGCTGTTGGTGGTGGGATCGTCAAGGGTGAAGAGCGCGAGGGCGAGGTGCTCCGGGGAGATGAAGCTGCAGCCCATGTTCCTGGAGAACTCGGCGGCAACCTCGAACACTCGCTTGCAGCTCCCGGAGAAGGGCACGTTCGTGTCCAGACCCAAGCCGGATGGCAACGGCGACGAAGACGCGGCCATCGAGCCCGCGTCCCTGGCGCCGATGCCGCGGCACGCCTCGCGCGCGCGCTCGATGTTGACCCCGGACGAGAGGAAACCCCCGGCAGAGCGGTCCTCCGCGACGAGCCCCAGCAGCAGGTGGCGCAGCGCCACGGTGCCCTCCCCGAGCCCCCGCGCCTCGCGCTGCGACAGCACGACCGCCTTGACGGCCCGCTCCGTGAACCGTTCGAACACCGCCCTGATCACTCCGTGGCCGCGCCGTGCCCGCCGCGGGGCCTGCGCGTGCGCGGGCCTCGAGGCCGGGCGCAGCGGGTGCGCCAGCACCACCGCCCTCCCACCAGCCCCCGCCGCGCCCCAGTACCGCGCCGCGGCCGCCGGCGCGGCGAACCTCCGGGCGACGCGATCCCCCGCGAGGACGGACGACGAGGTGGAGCAGCAGCACACCTCCATCGTGGACGATTACCGCAACAGCAACACTATCTTTAGCCTCTCTTCCCTTAATTAACGCCCTCCTCTCCTATATATTAATGAATGAACGAACCACTTAGAAAGTGAATGTGTTAGGAGGCCACGTAATTCGATCACGTATCGATGTACTTCGTCTAAATGTATCAGTATGTTATCTACCTGGAGGCTGGGTGAGTGAATGAATGAAATTTGTAGAGCGAGGAGGAGTAGGAACGGGTTTAAAAATATCGCGCGGGGCGGGCGGAGCGGGAGGGGCAAGGAAGCACGCAAGGAAGGCGGCGAGAACGGGGGAGGGAGGGAACCGAGTTGGGAATTGGAAACAGCAACTATGAGGAACTGTGCGCGAGGGGAGGAAAGGGATCGGTGGCTTTGGTTTATCTGCGTCGGGGGGCTCCCGATTCTACCCCGCCGGCTCCGCACGCCACCTACACCGACCCCTGCGGCCGCGCCGGTCAAAATGCGTGGCGCTCCGGCCGACCGCGATCGACAGCCGCGGTCCGCGCGATCACGGCCCGGGGATTTGGCCGCTGTTTCGGCCGTTTCTGGGCTGCCGTGCCGTGCGGTGGCACGCGGTCACGCCGTGCGGTGGCCGCTTGTCGGCTTTGCCCGCAGACATTTTTTTCAAAAAAAAAAGTATATTTTTATCCTTTTACGTTTTCTCTCATTTAATTTTCATCCTTTATCTATAATACCGTTTAAAACGCATCCTCTAAAATATCAAAATCATGTTCCTGGACAGACATCATAGGTGGTTTTTTTTGCTACTTTGGATGCCATGTACGAAGCTAGGCCCACCTGTCGAATTCCCAGATATTGTAAGTTAAGCACTATTAACTTGAATTTGATAGTTAATGATAAATCTAAATGTGAGACTAACTCCTTTGTTGAATATGATATTGATTAGTCTTATTTGCATGGAAAAATAAAAATATCGAAGGTATACATCCGATGTTATATTATTATATCTTGTTGCATTGCTTTGATTTAAAATATAGAGTGAACTCCATAAAAGTTTAAACTTAGATATATATATATTGTTTTCAATTCTCATATATATATATATATATATGTGTGTGTGTGTGTATGAGTGTATATATGTGTGTATATACATATACATATAGACATATAGACATGCTATTCTATAGCTGGGTTTAGTCTATGGACTAGCCACCGACCGAGCCACTTATCCCTATTAGCAGCGCACCAAAATCAACTAGTAAATGCGTTGTTCTAGATAACTAAGCCCATCAATACGTGACAAAACCAACTGGTTAATGTGTTTCATTGCTTGTGGTAGAATATGTTTTTTTCTTTTTCCACATATATCGATGATTTTTACTTTGAAACAAATTCTTTGAGCATATAAAACTTTTATAGTTATATTATACTCATGTTAATTTAAATTGAATTATTTACAATTAGGTTGTCATCAATCACTAAAAAGGGGAGATTAAAGGATCTAAGCCCTCCATTATGTATTAATGATGTGCTTTGGTGATTAGTGACAAATAGATGTGTTGGACTAATATTTTCTATGAGTTAGTGAAATATGTTAAGTCCAACGATGATAAAGATTTTAGATGACATCGTATGTTGATGGTCATCGAATCAAGATTCGGGATAAAAGAATATCGTCATATGTTGATAAGCATTAAAATAATATCTCGAAGTGAAGGTAGTTTATAATGAGTTCATGATACAGATTTAGAGAGAGACTGATTATCATTAGGCGAAATTTCTAAGTGGATACGCAAGGCAAAGGCATAGTTAGCACAGGCTAAAGATTCATTCCTAGTCTTTTGCCAGTCTTGATGTTTGTTTAGAAGACCGAATTACTAGTATATCTTGACATACTATTAAGAGGAGTCTTATCTAGTATTTTGAGTCTTATCATGTATTGATATCTCAATCCTGCTTGCTCTGGCTCTCCGTGCATTATGTTATTATTTGCGAATGTGTTTTACAAATAGTTGAAACTCATGCACTTACTTTTCTTAAAATATGACTAAAGTTTGCAAATGCTTTTTACAAATTGTTGAAGTTTATACATTGATTATTTTTAGACTCAATTAGAGATCCTTAGTATGCATGTGGTGATGTTTGTTTAATTTTAATCTCATGTATATCCTTTTGTACCCTTGTCATCTTCGTCATTGTTGAATTCATTTGTCTAAGAGGGTTTGCTAGACATGTCCCTAGGATGTCCATTGTCCGGTAGAGTAGTTTTTGTTGGTTTCTCCAACAGAGAATGCACTGAACATGGCCAGCTGTAGTATATGTTTATGGATATATCTAACCGAGCAAGAAGTAGTTTCTATTGGTCATATTCTTGTATTAAATACACTATAAGTTTGAAGGGTATATAAGTAGGCAATATATTCTGTACGTATAGAGTTTTCATATACACACCGTGCACACTAACTAATAAAAATCATAAAAATTTTTGAAAAAAATTGTAGATGTACTTCATAGATTATTCTACCTATGTATGAAGTTTCAAGATTCAAATTCATTATATATCGAGAGTTACAAAAAAAAAGAATTCTAACAAGTTTAAAAAGTATAAACTTATCAGAATTTTTTCTTTTTTTAACTCTCGATATATAATAAATTTGATCTTGAAACTTCATACATAGGTAGAGTAATCTATGAAGTACATCTACAATTTTTTTCGAAATTTTTCATGACTTTTATTAGTTGGTATGCACGGTGTGTACACGAAAAACCCTGTGTGCACAGGATATGTTGCCATATAAGTATATTCAGTCGAAAATTAAAAGGATAATTCATACTCGTTGATACTTCAGAAAATATCATTTATTATTTTAATGACATGTAGGTACAGATTATCTCAAAATTAAAAGAGAGGAAGAGGCAAGGTGCAAATTTTTCATTTTTCTGGGTACGCTAGTACGGCCGCGCGCGGGCCCCGGTGGTCAGCTGGTGCGCTTGCTCGCTCGGTCGGTCGGTTGCAGGTGCAGCGTATGTAACCGTCGCGCTGGCGCCGAGCGGGCGACAAAGAAGGGCCTGACTATTCACATCACCACATGTGTCATGCTCCTCTGTCCGCTACTTGGCCGACGGGTCTCGAACCAAACGCACCCGCCCCCGCCTCTCGTTCTCGCCCGTCCGGCCGTCCGTCTTACCGCGAGCGCGCGCGTGTACGCCGACCCGGATACTTCTGCCTCCGCTACACGTGTGTACAAAGTACAAACTGCACGTTTCCGCTGTGTGGTGTGGCAACGGCGGCGAAGGGGGCCTTGCGAGGGGAAACAGAACGCACCGTAACAGCATTTGGGTACGGAAATTGCAAACACTTTTTTAGTGACACTAGCAGCAGCGTTTCCCATCGGATTAGTGAGTTTGTTAAAGCGTGCGTCCGGCGTGAGCTGCAACAATTACTCACTTCTCTTGTCTCCCAGTATCTTATTCAGTTATTCTAATATTCGTAGAGAGCAGAACAAACTGGGCTAGGGTACGTACGTGTTGGCTTCTTACTCCCCACTGATACACCACAAGGGCCAAATGCATTGACTTCTGAGTTCTGAACCAACCAGGGTGTGCAAACCAGCGAGCGCCAGCTGTATGTACATAGCACCATACATCTCTTTTTATTTTCATTTTTACGACTTCCGCATTTAATCAAAGGCGACAAGATAGATTTGGCTGGGTCCCCTTGCTCAAGACGCTTCAGGCGTACGGAAACGAACACGCAAACACCTGTGCCGGCCCATATGAATCGAAACTTGGTCAGATGCCGTACATAAGCAGACATCATCATAAATCAAGTCTAATAACAGTGATTAGAGTAGTCTCCCTATCAGTTGTTCAGGGCAGTGAAGAGCTGATGTCTTTTTTGACAAGGTTAATACTCTAATACGATCGGCGAGGTTAACTTCGTTCTTCGCTCGACGACCAGATCGACACGGCAAGTGCAATTGCGCACGGAACGCAACAACGCGGGAGGAGTAAGCTAAGCTAAGCTAGCACATGTACTGACGTGCGGAGGAGGGCGAGAGACGAAGGCAGCTTTTTTTCCCTGCACCACCGACTCACGGAGTTATCGTTACTTTCTGCGTACGTACTTCAGTGGCAAGCGAACTGTTTTCTTACCCTTTTCCCTTTTTCGAGGTTCAAACACACTACTTTTTTCTTCCCCTCGATACGTTTCTTCTCGCTTCAGCTAGTTGACTATACTTTTCTCAAAGATATTTTTTGTGAAAAGCAATTTTCCGCCCCAAAACTTGTCATCGAGTATCCGATCTAGGTGTGCTGAATCTATTGACTTGTATCCTCTTGTTCTACCTACGGTCCAATTAGGCTGAGGTACGCAATGAAACACCAGTTTTGGCAAAAACTTGAAAATAATTTTCGTTCAAGAGCAGCAACAACAATCCGCTCCCCTCCTCCGAACGCACACACTGCCAAAAAAAAAGATCAAATGTAGCTCTTAATTTAGCAAACATTCATTTAAAATTTTGAGTCCAAATTCAATTTGTTTTGCAAGAAATGAAATGGAGAAAACTATGGCAAATTATAACTTCAAAGAAAACTGAAAAAGACAAAAGACAAAATTATTATTCATAGCAAATTTCTCTTATTCGTTTCTCCTATCACGTTTTAAGCTTACACTCGAAAATTTAAAAGGTTAACTGATAGTTTGCTAAACTGCCTCATGAGAACTATCTTGGGTTGTAATGGTGAGCATACAAGATAGTGAACCCGCCTATCAAGTTTGATTTTCACTTCTATCTTAAATTTCAAGTGTGTGGGGAATATATGTCTTAGCCCGTCACATGATTCACATCTATGAAAAAAAAGATATACTACTTCGTAAATATTTTTAGGGAAGAAGTGTCTAACAATTATGACTTTATGTGCTAAATAGTTTTTTAGGGAAGAAGTGTCTTGAACTGAGACAATTATGACTTTATGTGCGTGCTTTATATTTCCAACAATGACGATTATTTCCCATTAGAAAGAGTTTTGACTAAATGACTGACCACGTGTGCCCACTAGGTCTTTTTATTTTCCTGTTCCCCTTCCTATTTTTCTCTTTTTAGATGAAGCTGAGAGAGAGTACAAAGAGGACGCATATTAGACATATACCTTTGCACATCCCACTACACATGTTAGGAATTTCACAGGGGCTGAGGACCTTAGAGAACATGAGCACGTTCGTTCCCATTGAACACACACGAGATGCACCATACAATACACATACCTTACCTTACTCACGATGTCACGTGTGCATATCTACTACACATACTAAAAAATTTGCTAAGGCTTTAGAATCTCACGGAGCACAGACATGCTCTTCCCACTGAACACAGATAAAAAAGCACACCGTGTGCTTGGGTGAGTGTGAATGAACACCCTCGCTCCCATCACGAGACGAGCAGCCCCCTCTTTTTTAGATGAAGCCAGTGGATGAATCTCTTTTTTGGTATATTACAGTTTACACCACGTAAGCTTATAAGAGTTTCACTTTGCACTAGGTTTTATAAATACTTTCACTTTGCACCAGTTTTAGCGAAAGTTGTGGCAAAAAACACTAGAGTTACACCTTCTAGCTTCTTATATGTGGAACCCATTGGTGGCCAAATTTATTTTTGTCACTGACATATAGGGCCAACAATAAAGTATCCTATTTGAAGTATCAGTATGGTGGTGATGTTTCTACAATAAAAAAATTTCTTATTTGCTACCGAGAGTTTGTAACTTCACTGATATGTCACTCATAGTTTGTCTTTTTTTTCGTCTATGCCACTGGGTATAAAATTCTATACCCTTTGTGCCACCATTAGAACACTCAGTTAAACCTCCTCAATCTGTTAGATTTTTGAACAACTGCCAGTCTTACCCCACAAATACTCGATGTATCCACTGTTGTGAAAGTTGGTAAAATTTTGGAGTTGGAATCTGGGCTGGCCCGTGTTAAATGTGGGTTGTTCTGTTGGCCCATTAGGGTTGAGGATAAGCCAAGGAAGTGAGGAGAGGTTTCGGTCTCAACCTCTTCCGGTTTTGGGGCTACGACACTGGGGATCTCAGCAATTGATGATGTGGCTATTGAGACTGAGTTTGTTTAGGTTGGAGCGGTTTTGGGGCTGGATGAGGATGGCAATTTTTGTAAATAATAGTTAAGTTGTAAGAGACGTGAAGTGGGATTTTAGAACTCCGAGAAGCATCGGGATCAAATTGGGCAGCACTGTTTGTTTTGATTGCTTATAGAGGTGTAGAAGCCAAATAAACTGGCTATTGAGTCGTCCGGGTCGCTGGAACCTCAGCGCATGGGGCTTGCCTTCCTCTATTTCAAGGGCATGAGATTCCTCTCCAGATGTAAGAAAAATTTTCACAGATTTCAAGTGCCCCTCATCTTTAATTTCCTCTGATCTCTGGTTGTGTTCTTGTCTGGTGATTCTTGTCTGGGTGCTTGGCTTGTTGGGTCTCTTGATCTGGTGTATCTTGCTGCTATGATTATTGTGCTGATTCACCTGATCTAGAGCTTGGCACTGAGGATTTCACCTTGGTCCTGTGCAATCAGAGGCTTGTTCGGTGTTTGCTTATTGTGCCGAGATACTAACCTGTGCATGCAGTCTTGAGTTTCTTGGCTCAAAGCACTATAAGACTAGGGGAAATAGTGTAGGATTGATCTTGTGTGGCATCTGTTTAGGCTCAGTTTTGCAATCGTTGTTCCACAGTTGTGAAAAAGGGCATTGTATCTCCAAGACCGGGCCATTTCTTCCGTGGTACTTACGGCGGCAATCTATTTTTGAGACAGCGACTTCAGTCATGCCTTGCGTTAAACATCTGAATAGCTTCGAGTGCTATTCCTCAGTAAGTACTTCTGAGAATTGTTCTCAGATTTTGCTACCTACTCGTTACTCGATGATGATATTGGGTAGTATAATGATCATGACTTTTATTTCTGTGAACTAGGTCTTAAACTGTATACATACATACTAGAAAATATTATTTCATTCACTGTTTAGTAATAATCTGGTCATTATTCAGTTAGCTGCAACTATTCTCTTGTTATATTTCAACTGCACTGGAATGTTTGGTTTGATTGGCTGCTGATATGAACATAACTAGTTAATATATTGACTAGCTTCTAAACTGAACTTCATTGTTTTGATTCAGTTTGTATACTGTCTAGTTGTTGATCTGAATATTTGCAACTGGCTCTACTAGTAAAAATTCTAGAGACTGAACTGACTATTAAACCTGTCTTGATCTGTTGATAGTCCAATAAATTCGATTGGTAACCTTATTATATGCTAATCTGAATATAGACTGAACTCATATCATCTCATTAGTGAATTTATTATCAATAATTTATTGTGCGTGTTAAGGTGATAAGAGTTTAAGGCCTTATTCGCAGAATTAATTGTCTAACCTATTTGTGATTGAGGTGAAGATTCTAATCTTCATTCAAATCCTAATTCTGATAGCACCATAATTTTTTTCTACTAGCTTGTTGCAGTAGACATGATTCATGGCTTATATGACATAAAATTCATTCTATTCTAGATGTTGTTGATTATGTCATTTTTGGTAGCTTTGAATTATGTAATTTTTATTGTTGTGTTATTTATAATAACCAATCTATTCTTGCTCTTATTATTTCATTATTTTAAACAATCCAGAGAGGCCGGCCGGCGGGAGCAGCGCGGCCACCATGCCCCGTGCGGTCACCTGCTCACTGCCTAATGCTTCTCGATTTCTGTCGCATCTTGCATGCGGTTCGCGATGTGTTCCATGGTGACGCTGCTCTTTGCCTCTCGGCAGGCGATTGTGATGTCAACTCAGATCGGCGGCACTGTGCGTGCATCCGGTAACATCCTGCGCGCAACAGAGCAGGGGATGTGGATTTCGCCGCCGGTCTCCGCCAATCGGACCCCGTACTACCCCAAGGTCAATTCATCGAGGTTCTTGCCGCGGCGAGTTCTTTGGCGCCCTTCTTCAGTTCTTCATTGGCTTGGGCTCACGGTGTCTTGCAGATGCTGGAGGTGCTGCACGAGGTGATTTCACATAAATTACTGGTTGCAATTTTCTGTATTTTTTCTCGATCACAAGAGAAATTTGCATCTTTTTTATCTCCCTATTCCAAATTGTTTGCAATTCTCTCAATCTCTCTCCCCATCTATGTCTGTGTGCTCACTGGTCTAGTTGGGATGGAGTTCGTGGCCATGGTGTCCCCAAGCAGCGATGGCTCCGATGGGGACTGAGCTCCAGACTCGGCAAACTGCCTGCTGTAAGATGGGGTGGAGCATGGAGATCGAGGCCAGTGGCAGGAGGAGTTTGCCGGTGGATAGTGGAACGAAGGGAAGGAAAGAAGAATTCAGGTGAGGAAGGGTTCACATGGATGGACGATAGGGGCATATAGGACACAAAATTTTGTATCAGTAGCACTAAATGAAATCTATTTTTTTAATAGCAGATCAGAAAAGTTGCAAAATTTCAATGGCATATAAAGAATTCCTCTTTCTGCAAGAATCCTTTCGTGCAATTTGACGTAAAGTGAAAGTATTCGCAAAGATCGGTTCAAAGTGAAACTCAGGCCCTTAGTTCGATGAACATGCTGAACTTCTTTTATCTTTCTCGTTATTGACTTCGTACCTTATAATAGTATCTTGATTGCAGACAAACATGGTAATGAGAAGTAGATTGTCGATTATTTCTATTAATGTGTAGGACATACGCTTTTGGTAGCTATCGGCGTATTTCGCGTGACAGGACCCCGTCAACGGACAGGGTTGACTACTCCCAAGATGGAAGGTATGGTTCGGTAGAGGGCATCTTCGTGGCCGAAAACCCTAATGTCTCTCGCACGGTGGATCCCGGGGATCAATAGATCAATGGACACGGTGATGTACCCAGACTCAGGCCCCCAGCGCGGGAAATAGCCCTACGTTTTGCTAGATCTTTGTTGAGGAAATGTGGAGGCGATTACAATGGTTCTTCTAGTCTTATGCTTCCTCTTCCAGACTTTCGACCCCTATGTCTCTTATGTGTGTATCGCTCCCCCCTTCTCCATGCACCGGAGCGCTCTTATATAGACGGGATTGGCTCGAGCAGGGGAGAAGACGACGCTATACTGGTTCATGACTCATTAATTACACCCATCATTCCAACCTTACATCAACCCACGACTCATTTATTACACCCATCACTGTAGCCTTGTCCTTCAAACCCCATTTAATGCCGCTGCGTAACTTCGCCTGGTCCGCCCGGGATATGACGCTCCTGCGATGGGTTTGGTAAGAGGTGTCAGAGGGATGGGCCGTCGTTGTGTCGATAACAGAATCCTCCACAATTAATGGCCCTGACTCAGCATGTCAGGGAAAGGAGACTTCGAGGCGAAGCCTTCTCCTTATTCCTTTGGTCGCCTCCGTGGCCTGACGAGCGGGGCCCGATCGCCCGCCCGCCCGCCAGGGCACCACGTGGGCTTACCGCCTGGCGAGTAGGGCATGATTGCCCACCTGCTCGCTAGGGGGCCACGCGGGTCACTCGTCCCCGGCGGGCAGGGGGTAACCGCCCACCTGCTCGCTAGGGCACCACGTGGGCTTACCGCCCGTGAAAGCAGACATGATCGCCCACCGCCGCCAGGCCACGCTGGCCGCCTCTGGCGTGTGGCGTGAACCGCCACCGTCTGCCAGGTATGCATGGCAGGCCGCTTTGGGCCCACTACTTAGCGGCGGAGAGGGTACCTCGGTGCAAAGTACACCGATAGTAGCGGTGTTTGTTGTCTGAAAAAAAATAGAAGTGATTTATTTGCACCCATCTTAACCTGGTGTCAATTTTTGGTGTAGACGTCGCAATCGTCATCCAAGTGAGTTAGTCCATTAAAACATAGGTAAATAAAATCCTGCTAAGGATTCATTGGAGATAAACAAAACTTAAAAAATTAATCTATGAAGAAAAATTGAAGAAACTAAAGAAATATGTAACATCCCAAAATTTGCCCTTATTTTTGTTTTATTGTTGTTTGTGCATTTTGTGATTTCTCTTGATTTATTAGATTTTTTGGGATTTATTTGAATTTATTTTCAATTAAGTATTTTGGCCTTTTGTGACAACTAATTATTTATTGATAAAATTAATATAAAGTTTCACTAAAAATATTTTAGTTGAGTCCAAAATATTTCAAAGTATTTATGAGAATTTTCTTAAATTTTTACTAATAGTTTTATTGCTTAAAACAAATTAAACTATTTTTATAATTATTTTAAATCAAAAATCTGTGGAAAATAAATGAACAGTAACAGCCGAGCCCATTTACTATGCGCTCGCTGGCTCGATTTCTAGAAGCTAAATATCGTCGCCGTTGAAGTTTGAATGGACTGCGGATTTGAACTTAAAATTGGAAACCCTAGCAAGACTAGACCATCGGATTGAGTTTGGACGGATTGGATTTGGTGCAACAGTAAAGGGTATTTTCTATCCGCCGCCGTTGGATACTGTCGTCAGCTCAGATTACGCCACGTCTCAAGGAATCGCAACTGTCGATCGCTAATCGGACGGTCAGAAGGAGTTCTTCTTTGAGCCACCGTTGGAGTCCAAGTTTGACACGATTGCGCCGCCGTATAGATCTAGGGTTTTGATTTGAGTGTGATTGCCGAGGCTATAAAAGGGAAGGCGGGTATCCCGAGGTTCGCCAGCTCTCACCGCATCTTTGTGCTAAGCACCGTCGCTAGAGAGATCACCATTGAAGCTTGCGGGCTCGCCGAAGCTCATGTTTGTATTGCCATTTGTTTTCATTGATTTGCGCCGTTGACAAGCCATTCCTTGCCGTGTTAGTGTCAACTCCAGATTCGTAGTGTCAAGACGCACTAGTGCTGCCAGATAACATCGACGGTTCAATGCCAGAACGCCATCGGGCTCGTCATCATCTTCGCATCCGGTGAAGCTCCACCGCCGCACCGCCATCAACAAGGTTAGAGCTTTGTCGTCCATCGAATCATCTCCACACCGCCAGGATTGAGCCACGTGGACACGATAACAGTAAACTCCATCATCTTTTGTGCGCCGTTAGATCTAAATCAATTGGTCGAGATGTTGCCACGTTGCTCGTGACCTGTGACCATCCGATCTATCTTCCACGGGTTCGATCAAGCCGTGCTTCACAGCCAATCGTGGCGTCCTGCGTGGAGGACGCAAGCATCGAGGTGCCATGGACCGGGTGCACGGTGGACTAGATCCAAACCGTGGACCGAGGTGACGTGGCGACACATTATTGGTCTAGGTGGCAGTGACGTCATGCTTATGCAATAAAGCAAATTTTCAGTTTAAAAATAATTCAATTTATTATTTGACTTTCAATTTTCTGATTTTTGGAATTTTTTAAATCTTCTCCGAGACCGTTTTCCCTCATACAAGCTCTGATTGAGGTGATTCAAGTTTTTAAAAATTTGTAAAATTGAGATCTATCTAATAATAAATTTTATTTAATTTTTGGAGTTTGTTTACTCTTTATTTTGGTGTTTATTTACTTTTCTTTTTCAATTCACATAGACGTTGAATTGTGTGACGCATCCGAGAAAGATCCATCAACTCAAGATCAAGGTCCAAAGCAAGAATAAGGAATTTTGCTATTCTTGCTAGCGCCGCCTTAGAAAAGCTTTTCTAATTCGTCGCATCCGGTGGTCCCTGGAGCTCATCGTCGGCGCCAGTGAGTTTGCCGCGTCGAGATCTACCTCGTGCTCATGCTAGATCCGTCAGAGCAGCGTCGGTAAGCCAGATCACTGAGAAGCCCGAAGTCGCCGCCGCTAATCTCGTCGTCACCGGTGAACTAGGACGTCAAGTAAGGAACCAGTGGCACCAACCGAACCAAAACGTCGTGCTCTTTCTATTGGTACCGGCCATGGTTGCTGCAGACAACCATTGGTCCTTGTGCGCCGTCGGCCGAGGTGGCGGGTCCAGCAAGAGGCGTGTTCATCCTCATGGCTGCTGCATCACGATTCGTGCTGAGATGGCAGCTGCGTGGCGCTTGCGTGGCAGATGCGTAAGCGCTGCGTTGGCGTTGAGTCAGCATAGCATGGTGGCCACATGTCAACATGCGGTTGGTCCGATTCAGGGCTGACGTCAGCCTGACATCTTGATGATGCAATAATTCGATTTTCTTTTATAAAAATAATTCGGATAATATTGTTTTCTCAATTTTTTGATTTTAATGATTTTTGAATCTTCCGAGAGCTCGTTCTCCCTCATACGAACTCCGATTGAGGTGATTAAAATTTATAAAAATTTATAAAATTGAGATCTATATAATGGTGAATTTTATTTGATTTTTGGAGTTTGTTTGCTCTCTATTTTGGTATTTATTTGGGTTTCTCTTTCGTTTCGCGTAGATGTTAAATTGTGCAATGCACCCGAGGAAGATTCATCAACTCAAGACTAAGGTCCAAAGAAGGAATAAGAGCTTTTCTAAGGCAAGTTGTGCTTTTATCATGTTGAACCCATGTTTATAAAGTTGCTACATTGTTTTACCATATTGCATGCTATTTCACATGTACAATTGTTTTCAATCTAAATTGGGACTTAGCTACCATACTAAGTTGATCTATACCCTACCTTGTTATTTGTATACCACAATCTATTTGTTACCCTAAATTGGTTCACTATAGTTGATTGATATTAAAGTCAACACGGGATGGTTAGATCGTATTAGCTTGCTTAGCCATGCCACATCATCACATGTACTTGAATCATCGATAATTAATCCTGATTAATGGAATGTGGAACAATGTTATGAACTTGTGTATCATGTGTGGTCACACGATGAGATTGAGTTGTTGTGGCGGTGGATGTCACGCAATGATATTGAATTGTTGATAGCACGTGGTGCTTGGTAATCAACTGGGGTGGTTATGATTTAGATTGGGGCAAGTGGCAAGGGGAGCATGCCAAGGTGGGCCAATAGGCAGAGAGTATATGGAAGTCTTGCCTCGATCACCCTAAGGACTTAACCTTGCAAGCCTTTGACCTGAGTCAATCATGCAACCACATATCCGAAATGGGACGGACCTAACTGATTAATTTGCAATGTCTTAGCTTTGGTACTACCAGTGGTGATGAGGTTCACCCTTTTTAATGAACCCAGCTGGCGTAAGAAGGGGGTCATGTTGTGGTAACCAGTCCCTTCAATGTTGAAACTTTAGCGGGTGGTACTGAGTTAAGACAACATTGTAAAGGCTTTGTCATGATTCTCTGCCAGCACACCAAAGGAAGTGTGCTAATGGCCAGGCACAAAGAAATTATCATGTTGTGTGGGTAAAGTGCATAACCTCTGCAGAGTGTAAAATCTATTCGAATAGCCGTGCTTGCGGTATTGAGCAATGCTCGGGAATTACAGTTAAGGGTTAGACTTTTGCAAAATAAAACTTGGGATGGATGGCAGGTTGCCATGGAAGGTTGAATATTGACTTAGGACCGGAAACTTGGTTTGCTTGAAAAACACTGAATCTATCTATTACTATTATTTGTTTTACTGTATTTTCAATCTATATACTGTATTTATTCATAAATGCTGCTACTGCAAAATAGCCATTATTAGCCATTCCTTTGAAATAAGCCTTGAATATAACTATGGTAGAGATGCATTCTATGCACAACTTGTTGAGTACGTTATGTACTCACTCTTGCCTACAATAATATCACCAGTTAAGAAGTCTACATTCGTGCTGGAGAAGGTGTACCATGAAGAGACGAATGTTTAGGGTGCGAGTCTTGTTAGTTGTCTATGGTATACTAAGGGGTTATCTACGTCTTCATTCCACCGCAGTTCAATTTATTATTTAGCCTTGCGAGGCAAAGTCATGTAAGTTGACCATAAGGTCAAACAATTAGTAATATTCAATATATGATGTCTTTATCTTATTTCCACTGTGTATGATTGTGATATTTACTAATGTTAAGCATGTGTGCACTAGCGTCATTATGGACTAGTGCAGTATACACAGAGGGTCCAGATTTGCATATTCGGGTCCCGACAATCGAGTATTTGCTGTCAACCCTGAAGATCATAATGAAAGGAAGCGTCGAGCTCAAGGAAGAGTGGATCAATGAAGCATTCTTGAAGCTAGAAGACCCAGTGCTTCGAGTAGTCGGTTGAGACTCAAGTGTGGGAGTTGTGTCTGCTAGGATAGGGGTGTCACCCATGTAGACGGTAGTTTTGTGTGGTTAGGTCGATTTGGTTCTTTCCTGATTGTTGTGTGTGCAATATGTGTTGCATAGCTTTTAAGCTTATGTAAGCAACCATACCAAGTTATTAATATTGTTTGCTTAAGTTGATCGGGTTAAACCTATCTCCCCTGCCTAAGGATCCCTGCTTATTACCTATGCTACTTCCCTCTCCCTTAAACCCCTGTGGAGCAATCAGTCATATGGTTCAGACTGGTGGAAGCAGCAGAGTCAGTGGAAGTTGAAATCAACTCAGTGAGAACCCTAATGATGGATCAGTTTTTCAAACATTATTGCAAATGGATATGTAGAGTTTTGAGGTGTTCTTGGTTGTTCAGACTCAGTTGACACATGCAATGATGAGGCAAACGCAGAATATGACCAATCAAGCCAACACCAACAATGCATCTCAAGTTGATACCAATGATTCTTTTTCCTGCTCAAGGTTATCAGGATTCATAAGGACTCATCCACCAATGTTTTTTGGAAATGTGTTGTCTTCGGAAGTGAATGATTGGCTTAAGACCATTGAGAGAAAGCTACTCATTGCTTAGTGTAAAGGTGATGAGAAGGTCATGTATGCTTCGTATCAGTTGCAAGAAATTGCTGCTGATTGGTGGAAAAAATATTGTGCTAATCATAAAGCCCGCAGAATATCTCTTGGAATGAGTTTGTTGCTACTTTTCGTGATCTCTTCGCTCCACCAGAAGACAGTATGATCATGGTGAATTTACAGAAGAAGATTACTCATGCACCTTGTATGAGATCTAGACGTAGTTCCTTGAAGTACTGTCAACCAAATAAACTAGAAGATCGTGCGTGCATTCGCTATGGAGAGATAGGATATACCGTTGTTGAACATGCGATCAATTGCTCTAGCTGTGAAGAAAATCATCCCCTCGAAGAGTGTTCTATGAGCAACATTACATGCTACCTCTGTGAAGGTCGAGATCACTGTCCTGCACAATGTCCCCTAGATCCGATAGTGACTGCTGTGATTCAGCGTCAGCAAAAAGAATCTACGAGCCGTTGTTGCTCAAGAATTAGCAGAAGAATGTGGGATACCAGTTGCACAGGTAATGTCACTTAAAGAGCTAAGGAAGCAGCACTTTGATTTTGTTAGCCCTCATCAGGAAAGTAGTAAATGGCAATCACTAACAGCATGTTTCCTGTGTGATGAAGAAGGATATTGGGCTAGAGAATATCCTCTGAAGCAACCAGCCTTGAATGACAAGAAGGGCAATTTTACGCATACAGTTGCACCCAATAAGGCACCATGATGCAAATGTTTGTGCTATTACTGTCAAGAGAAAGGTCATTTTGTTAAACAATGCCCATAAAGAAGACAAGTATCTCCTGTAGCTATGGTCATTCCCGGAGTCACCTCAGTCAGGTACATAACACCAAGAGCAAGCGGTGAAGCTGCAAGAGAAGTTTGCCCGAAAGTCAGTTGAAGAAAAGGCGTTTGAACAAAGACACCACCCAGTCAACAACGCTCAAGGAGGGAGTTTGCCCTAAAATCTGCTATATCTGTCATAAGCCCAGACATTTTGCCAATAAATGCCCTCAGAAAAAAGCGACCATGCCAGTTCAAGTCAATCTCAACTCCGTCCCTGTCAAAACTTCAGCGCCAACGTAAAATGAGAAAGTCTAGGACAATGATTTTGCATTGTTCGATGTCATAGATTTACTTGTGAAGGAAAAGTGATTAGTGATGAAATCCATGTAAAGATTTTCTTGTGTAAAGTAATAAAGTAAAGATGGTTGATATGCTGGTATGTAGAGTGTTGGAGTAAAAGTATTGATGATAGATGAAGGATCAGATATTTCCTGAGTATGCGCCTATGTTGATGGATCACCTAAAGATGATGCGTGTGCAATGATGGTTAGTTCAGTGGTATTTAGCACGAAGCTTGTCAGCCAGAAGGTTGCCGTTGTCAGAAACTACTCAGTTGTGATCGACCTAACCTGGGGTGTTTGGTTGGAGTGGAGTTCCAAATAAATCATATTGTGTTGGGTACTCAGACTCTAAAAGTTATTCCTAAAATCAATTGGTGGCCTAGACATAAGGTTATTTTGGAATGTGATTGATGTGTTGTGTTGGTCGAGAACCCTGATGGTGAATAGTGTGGGAGCTGTCAGCTTGGAAGATGTGCCAAATGCTAAAAAATTTCAAATGTAATTCCGCTGTGTATGATTGTGATATTTACTGATGTTAAGCATGTGTGCACTAACGTGATTCTGGACTAGTGTAGTATATACAGAAAGTTTGAATTTATATATTTGGATCCCGATAAAATATAGAGTTCACTAAAAATCAACTGATTCCCACTCACTCATCGCCTGCAAGAACTCCGGAGAAGAGGCCTTCGGCCTTTGGAATTGGAAAGTAGGACTGGTTACCTGGGCTAAAGCCTATTGAGAGAAATTCTCCAGAAGCTGTAAGCCTGTAACCTCCCTTGTCAGAGAGAGAGAGAGAGAGAGAGAGAGAGACTCGGCCTTTGGTTATTCACAACACAGGCTTAAGACTTGGCCAATTTCCTTTGGTCCTCAAACTGGCTCGAGCCAGGCCCAATACAACGTCCAAGGTACAACGCATCAGAAGTACTTGTCCTTTTTTTTCCTGTGTTTGGGCATTTGGGGCATGATTGTATGACGAAGAATACGGTGCAAATCTAGCTCTTTATACATCATTTTTTTTACAAATTTAGTCTCTATCATATTTTTTATAAAAAAATAGTCCTCTATCTCATCGTAGAAAGTGCGGTGGTGACATGTATCCCTTATCATTTCGAGAAGTATGGGATGAAATTGATTCCACGGGAGTGCGAGAAGACACGCTTCTATAACCGAGGAGTGTGGAAAGCATCCTCTCGTGCTACCCAGTGCGGAAGGTCATGGCACAACTCCAGATCTTTTATCCATGACAGTGCTTGTGATGTGACCTTGTGATTCCGATATGCATAATAGTAAGTTTGAGTACCGAGTAGTGCATCACTGAGTAGTATTGTTGCTAGGCGTGAGCTTCAGCGTGAGGTAGCGCAAGAGAATACCTTTCATGCTTCCGGTCGTGGAAGCATGTTCTCTTGGGCTAGGTGAAAACGGATCAAATATAGATGTATAAAAGTTTTATCATATTTGTTTTTATAATTTTTTTCTCGGATGCAGTACGGATACGGATAGTCCGGATACGAATACGAATACAGATAATATCGAATATAGATACAAATCGAATACGAATCGAATCGGATACGGTTTCGAATATTTATCGAAACATGATAAGCCCTTAGATTGTAACACATAACTAGTTGATTTATCAAAACATTATTAAAAATTAAACAAATATAAGCATTTTCATTCACTTAGACAATAGTTAGATACCATATCGTAAATAAAATTATATAAGATTTAGCTTATCACACATACGATTAGTTCATCACACACGTAGATCAAAATATAAAATAAAGGTAATCCTTGCTCAGAGATACAAATGGAAGCAAACATATGACACACTAAAAATTTAATAATACTTAAATATCATGTCTCTAGAAAAAGTATATAACACTTACATGTAATGACCCACGATTTATATTGTTTGTTAAATTATGTTTAAAATAACAAATTGTGTATTTATGAGTTTTATGCATTTTTGGCTACTTATTTAAAATATTTTCCTATTAAGAATATGAGAGTTTGAATTTTGAGAAAATTTAAAATATGATAACATCTTAAAATAGTTTTTAAAATGTTATATTATTTATCGAACTTTCTAAAAAATTTGTAATTTTTGGAGTTGGTTTGCTAATTTTAATAATTGAAACTTGCTTTATGGATTAATTAAATTAGAAAACAGTTCTGAAAATAAGAAACCTTTTTAGGCCAAAAGAGTAGTCTTGGCCCAGCCCATATGTATATCCGGATATCTGACCCATCAATATTTGGATTATCTGAATCCGTATCCGTATCTGTCAGATAGTGAGCTACGAATCAGATTCAGATCCGACAAAAAAATCCGTATCCATATCCGATCCGATACTATCCGATAAATATCCGATCCGACAGAATCCGTATCCAAAAATAACTAGATCAATCGAAAACTATCCAATCTGTTTCCATCCCTATCTCATGCTCTCACAGAGCTAGTTTCTTTCTGCCCTGGGGCTAGGTTTACTGAAAACGATATACGTGAAGCACACCATTGGATTCCGGCAATTGCCATTTGTTTCCTATGATTGGCTAGCTGTGCAGCTCAAAACTCTAATTTACGCAGCACACATGATTGAGCATGCAATCCGTGCCTCGCAGGATGGGATGGTGCCTAGGCTGCAATTTGCGAGGCCTTCAGGTGAGAAATTTGGCTGTGTGACACCCAATTCGATGGTAATTCACAGATTATCACTCCAATTTATGCGGTTCATAAAATTGACACGAATCGATGAATTCTTTGGCCCAGCAACACTCTCGGTATTTTGCAGCTTTTTTCAATTTTCGTTACTATTTTTGCACTGTTTAGGAGGTGATCTTCCCATTTTGCCCCTACCACAGTGCGCGCCTGTCGACGATCGGGATCGCCTGACCGCAAAGGTGAAAACGGGGTGAGTGTGAATGAGGGACCCAGAAAGCACTTCGCTCAACAATGGTGCGGGTGTAGGTCGTAGGAAAACGTCAACGAGCAAGGGACAACAGATTATATTGGTTCAAACCCCCGACTGGGTAACAGCTCTACGTTCAGTCGTCTCCTGTGGTGGAGGAATTCACTAATGATGAGTACAGTGGATTACAGCTCGAGCTTGGGTGCTCTGATTGTGTACTGGTTTATTGCTAGAGTCTCCCTCTATACGCATGCCTTGCGAGATCTTATATCCTCCTAGACGTTGCCTATAACGGACGGGCGAGATTCCCGGAGTAGTGGTCTCGTGCGCATTGAAGGTGGGCTGTAACTGCTCCAGAAATGCCGCCCCATGTCTGCCTTGACGCAACTACCCAGGTCTTGGTAACCGCCGAGTAGGCACATGCCCCTGAGCCAAGGTCGAGGCCGAGCGGGGACAGGACCCCGCTGCCCGAGCTCAAGGTCATGTGGGAACGAGCACCGCTAGGTCGTGGTCGAGGGCTTTCGCTGCAATGTCTGGAGCCAAGAGCCCCTTTGACCACACGTTGACTTATCAGAGATTTTCCCAGTCTCCGTCAGCACCGCTAGAGTGCTAATGCCTGTGAAGACTCCCGTGCTGTGCAAAATTTCTCCCGTGAAGAGTCCCGTCCTCCTCTCTCCCGTGAGGGATCCTCCTCTTGTGACGTTGTTGGCACTAGGGTTGGGGCGGCGCCGCTGGTCCTCCCTTCGGCACTGCTGTAGGTCCACGGTCGGTCGAAGGCACCGCGAGGTTCAGCAACCTGAGCGCGCCCGAAGATGGCTGGTTCGACCTCTCACCCGGACGGTAGCCCTCCCCTCTGCTTGTAAGTGCGAACAACATTGAAAAAATAATGCCAGTTCTTGTTTTTCCTTTTTAATCGTTTTCATGATCCATACCATGTGGTACCTAACATGATGTTCCGTTAGGTTGTTTTGTAGTCTTTGCCTTAGTGACTATCTATTAGGTTGTTTTGTAGTCTTTGCCTTAGTGACTATCTATTGGTTGAGAAATTTGGTTAGATATCTTTAGAAGCATTCCCCAATTTCTTTCTGCCTTTGTTTTCTAGCGAGTGGATGATTCCAGTTGATATATCTCATCCGCTTCCAGTGTTATGTTGATGACCCTTAAGATATAGGATTATAAATGTCCAGGCTTGATGAGTTTGTACAAACCAGGAGAATATAAATGCTATATTTAGGACTGTGTAGCAATCTCCCATGCGGTAGTACTGTGCAACGATCTACTAACTGCTCTCTGCCATTTTTGGTAGGGCTCGGGTTCGGCCTCCTGACGACGATGCTAACACCATTCAGGCTAATAGTAGTTGCTTTAGTAACTCACATGGCAGCAGTGTTACAAACGCGGCTGCTGGTAGTCAGGTTGAAGAGCCTAGAGGGTTTGATTGGGATAATTTGCAACTCGAAGAAAATCTGGATGACGTGTTTGGGCATGGGGGACCATTGATCAGTGAGGACCAACTATTTGAACTGATGGGTCTAAGGGAGAAGGCAAATGAGAGAGGGAATAATGGCCGTCCTGCTGATTGCCATGAGAGTGGGAATGATAGAGCTGGTGCTGATTGCCATAAGTGTGGGAATGATGGGGCTCGTGCTGATTGCCATGATGGAAATGATATGGAGGGGCTAGACAGTGATGGTTTTGAATCTGATGAAGATGTGACTGATGCAGTTCCTGGTGAGGATGCTGTGAAATATGATCAAGAGAACCCACCTATGGCAGTTGGCAACTTATATCCTACCATGGAAGAGTTCAGAATGGCATTAAGGCAGCACGCAATTATGGGCCAATTCGAGGCGGCTACAGAAAAGTCTGAATCTGATCGCTATAGGGGCTTTTGCAAAGCTCGCGGATGTCCATGGGCTATAGTTGCAAGGCTCACTCGAGATGGGAAATCTGTGAGGGTGTGTGATGTATAATTTTGTTCATACAATTCCTTTGCTATTAGAGCATACTGATAAATGTGTATGTTGTTTATGCGGTAACTAAAAATAAATTTCAGCACTTGTGTGCGTCAACGGGTAAAATTAAGTCAAGCATGGCCTCATACAATTGGGTTGAGAGAAGGCGGCTCCTTTTCTTAAGCAACATCCTAACATGGGTACAAAGGAACTATAAGAGAATATAGAGCAGAAGTATAATGTCACATTAAGCTACTGGACAGTGTAGAAGGGTAGGCAAAAGGCAATAGACAAGGTTTTCGACAAATGGGAGGAAAGTTTTGAAATGTTGGTGAGATTTAAAGCTGAGGTGGAGAAGGGAGCCCTATAAGTGTTGTAGAGGTCGATGTGCAGGCAGATGGAGAAGGAGTTTATTTCCATAGATTCTTTTGTTGTTTGAAGCCTTGTATAGATGGTTTCATCAACAGGTGTCGACCGTACTTGAGCATAGACAGCACAACTCTAAATGGTAGGTGGAATGGACACCTAGCTTCTGCCACAGGAATAGATGGTCACAACTGGATGTTTCCTGTGGCATTTGGGTTTTTTCAAGCTGAAACAACTGATAACTGGACTTGGTTTCTTGAGCAGCTCAAGAAATGCATTTACATTCCATACTTGGCAATAAGCTCAGATGCATGTAAGGGTTTAGAGATAGCAGTGAAGAATGTTTACCCATACGCAGAACACAGGGAGTGCTTCAAGCACCTCGTGGATAACTTTGTTAAGAGATTCTAGGGTCCAGTGTTTGGAAATATGTACCCTGCAGCTAGAGCATATACTGAAGAGAGGTTTCAACACTATATGGACAAGATTTATGAGGTATCTCCTGAAGTTAAGACATGGTTGGAAAAATATCACTCTCTGCGTTGGATGAGAAGCAAGCATAGTGAACAAATCAAGTGTGACTATATCACAAATAATCTTGTAGAGTCATGGAATAATTGGGTGAGGGAAATAAAAGAACTCCCAGTTGCCGATCTAGCAGACACTATCAGGTCGAAGACAATGCAGTTGTTTGCAAGGAGGAGAAAAATTGGTGAGAGATTGCAAGGTGACGTACTTCCTGCTGTGCTTCAGCAACTAAATGCACAGACTAGGGCATTGTCACGCTTCGGAGTCACAGATGGGGGTAATGGATCAACAGAAGTGAGTGAGATAGGTGATGACTTAGAGGTGGTGAGGCATGTGGTGAATCTGGGTACTGAGGAGTGCAGTTGCAGAGAATGGCAAGTGTCAGGAAAACCATGCCCTCATGCATTGGCCTATATAACTTCCCGAAGAAACTACAACATGGACCAATATGTTCATGAATACTTCTTTGTGAGATGCTTCAAGCTAGCATATGCAGGTGTCATTCAACCCATGACTGACAAATCCCAGTGGTCCAAGGTACCTCTAGGATTCAAGATATTGCCACCACTCACAAAAGAACTCCTAGGAGGCAAAAGAAGAACAGGATCAAGGGATGCCTAGAGAAGGGAAAAGGAAAATGGAAGGTAAAATGTAAGAGGTGTGGAGAGTTGGGCCATAGACAGACCTCGGCTAAGTGTGTGCTAAATGGTACCAAGAAAAGGAAGAGAATGGCCAAGAAAGGGAGGCCACAAGTCTCATGCACTACAAGCCCTATGACAAGAAGGTTAGTCTCTTTGCTAAGTTTAATTGATCAACATTGCACTTCCGTTTAATATTTTACATTTTGACAGGAGACTGACAATGATGATGGCATATGGAGAAGGCACGAGCTCACTATTGTCTCAGCCGTCTCAGCCGACGCAACGAGTGAAGAAGAGAACTCCAAAGAAGAAGAAGTGATGGAATTGTCTTGTGTTTTGCCTTAGTCTTGTTGTGGTAGAAGTATTTTGGATATGTTAAGAATGTGCCTCAGTCCTGTTATGGCATCAGTATTTTAGAAGTGTTAGGGTATGTGTGTCTACGATAGAAATGTCCTATGTTGGAGAACTGCAAATATTTCATATGTCCTGTGTGTCTGTCACTATGTCTGTGAACAATATATGAATGTAACTCATTTTACGTCACTGCTCAGTTGTGGTGACCTTTGTGTCCAGAGATTTTGAAATAGCACACAGGTACAAGTGTGTAACACCCTAATTTTTTTGCTTTTCTTGCATGTAAATGGTATTTTGACTTTTTGGGAATTTCTCGAATTTATTTGGATTTATTTGGAGTTATTTTGAATTAAGCCATTTATCAAATAAATTAAATAATAGAAAAGTTAAAATAAAATTTTCCTAAAATATTTTATTTGAGTCATAAATGTCCTAAAATATTTATGAGAATTTTTCCAGAATTTTTCTAGTATTTTTAAGGCCCCAAATGAATTATTTTATTTTTGGGAATTAATTTTATTCGAAAAGGGTTAAATATCCCGTGAACAGATTGGGCGAAATCAGGCGCCCGCTCGGAAAAACCCTAGCACGGCAGCCGCTCGATCTTCATCCAAGGGCTCACGCTATACCACGCCGACCAATCCTATTCACCACCGGATTCCGCCGCCGCCGCCCGTGTGGGCCTCGGTCTCCGCGTGTTTCACGGACGTCGAGGGGGCTATTTATTGCGCTGCCACCCGTGATGTGGTCCCTTCCTCGCCCGCACCGCCAGACACTTCACGCCGCCAGAGTCGCTGTCGCCTCACCGCGACTCGCCGGTTCCCGGCCACCCGCCGAGTTCTCGCTCGTTTTCGCCGTTGTTGGTGATCCTCCGCCGCCGCCTGCCACCATCGGACTCACCTCGTCGCGCGCGCGTCGGAGCATCACCGCGACGTCGCCGGAGGACTACGAAACGCCACGCGACGTCGCCGTCTTCATCTCCGGTGAAGCAGAGCCGCTGCTGCCGCCGCGAAGTCGAGCTCCCACAAACCGCTCGATCGCGATCAACGACTTCGATTCGCCACGCCGCCTGTAAACAAGAAACCCCATCTTCTAACCTCCACCGTTAGATGCAAACCGAGGCGCGCCGTAGTGCCACGCCGCCGCTCACTATACACGGACGCCGACAAGGCGACCCACATGTCGCTGACACCGCACCGCGCATCAGGCGCATGAGTCGCCGACAAAGACGGGCCCGCATGTCGGCCAAGACCGGACCGGTGACGCCAGTCGACGCCACGGTGGGTCCCATCTGTCGCTGAGTCAATGATGACGCTATGCCGACGCCAAGACGGAGCCGGTCGGTCGACGTCGAAGAATGCCACGCTGCCGCTTCGTGGTGGCGACACGGTCATAGATGACGCAATAATTAATTTTCCAAAAAGAAAATATTTATTTAATTCGGGTTATTGATTTTAAATGTATTTTGAAACTTCAAATGCTTATAACTTTCGCTTTTAACTCGATTTGAGTGATTCCAATTTCTATAAATTTGTAAAATTGTGATATTTCTGTTTATGAATTTTAATTGAATTTTTTAGCACTGTTTGTCTACTGTTTATTTATTTTATTGTTTTGTGTATACGCTACGCGAGACGTTGAAGTGCCGAAGGTTTCGAGGAGAGGTTCTGACCGAGAGCAAGCTCGGGAGCCGTAATCAAGACTTTTTGAAGGCAAGTTGTGTTTGATCATGTTGAACCTATTAGAGCAAATTATTTTGATTTAAACTATTGCATGCTAATTTGATAGAAATGATTTGGAATAAGTTTTGGGATTAGTTAAATGCCTAGTTGCTGTATGCCACCTTGTCATATATAATTGTAGGCCATGAACCCTTTGTCACCCTAGGATATGGATTAATAGTTGGACATTAATAATTTGCCAACATGGGTTGAGTAGACCGAAGTAGTATGTTTAGCCCTGCCATGTGGACATTTCATGATTTTGGAATACCAAAGTAAATATTGACTTAATGAGATAAGGAACATGCTTTGTGAATGAGACATGTGTTATTGAGTTAATGATGGCACGTGGTGCAATGATAAAGAACCAGGGTGGGAAAAATGATTTAGACTGGGGCAAATGACAAGATTGTTTCTGGTGGGCCAAGAGTGGCAACTGGGCGGTCGTATTTGGTTTTTATTGGTTTTTGGATAATTGAGATCACACTTGGTTAGTCTTGCCTCGGTCAACTAAGGATTTAACCTTGCGAGCATTTGAACTGAGTCTTTCATACAACCACAAGCTCCGTAATGGGACGGGCTTAGCTGAGTAAACCGGAAATCTATTCTTTGGTACTGTCGTGGTGGTGTGAGGCCCGGAGAAGCGGATGAGAACTCACATGGCGCGAGAGGGGGGCCCTGGGTGTGGTAACCAGTCCCTCTAGTGTTGAAACCTTAGCGGGCAGTACTGGGTTTAGATGGAACTTTGGAAAGGCTTACGTTCTGGTTATTTGCCTTGGTGGTATTTGACTGTATCTTGTGGGTAAAGTGTATAACCTCTGCAGAGTGTACAACCTATTTGAATAGCCGTGCTCACGGTAATGAGCATCGCTCGGTGATTACGGTCAAGGGTTAGATTTTCGTGAAAATGACTTGTTTATGGAAAATGCTTGGGTTGGTAATGATGAACTGGACTTAGGACAGGAAAAAATGATTTACGATTGAAATGTTTGTGAAAGCTATTATTCCTACTACTGTTTTACTGCTTTGCAATCTATTACTGTTTACTTGAAATGCCTGTACCGCACATGAGCCATAACCTATCCTTTGTACTAAGCCATGCATATAGTATATTAGCATTGCATTCTGTGCATGACTTGCTGAGTGCTCAAAGTACTCACCCCACAACAACACAACTTCAGTTGAAGAAGAAGCAACCCCTGCTCAGGAGGAGGAGTACCAGGAGGAGCCGACGAACTAGGGAGCGAGCCAATCGTTCGTGGCAAATTGGTTGGCGCCACGAGTTCATTCTATTTCATTTGCAGATTCAATATTTTAATAAGTTTTCGCCCTGTGAGGCGTATCTTTGTAACTTGACCATAAGGTCGATCAACTAGTTTGGGTATTTAATCAAAGTACTTATTATTTCGTTGGTTATGACTGTGATATGTACCAATGTTGAGACTGTGTGCACTAGCGTGATCCTGGACTAGTGCTGAATACACAGAGGGTCCGGATTTGCACATTCGGGTCCCGACAAAGTGCAAATTCTAATTTGGGAGAGCAAGCTGCTGAGGAATCCAAGGAATCCTAATTTGGGAGAGCAAGCTCACAAAATGTTTGGTGGTTCAATTATTTATCATGTAATTTCATACTAACTTCATTGTTCTCTGTACCAACACTAGCAAAATTGTTTCTTTTGCAGGCCCAGGTGCTTATGGTATAACAGTTCTTGTTGTTGGAGCTATTGGCTATTTATACATAAGATGGAAGGTAAACCTTTGCTTTTTAACTTGGTGCAGGGATAATAAATTCACCTTAGACTCCTACAAGTAGCTAGTTTTCATTCGTTTGTTCTTATCATTTTAGATTTTTGGTGCAATGATATGATGTTTATGATGAAGCGTGGCTTATCTGATGCCTGCAATGTAGTCGGCAAACAATTGGATCAGGTTTTAGAAAATGTTAATGTAAGTTTCTTCGTTCATCGTTCACTGGAAAATTATTACCAAACTGTGTCATGTTTTCAGATGCATGTTGCAAGGATGCCATATTGTTGTCTGGTGTTTATTTTAGACAATGTCTTATGGCAAAATTTGTATAATTCCACTAAGTGCCTAATATTCAATCAAAAGTGAAAGGTGTACAAAAAGAAAACAGGAGGTCTAGGGTACACACTAGATATGTCCCCATACATTTAAAACATCTTTTTTTTGCTTTTTGTTAGTTCTAGATGTGCTAATTCCCACTATTTCTACCAAAATGCAATCAGTTCATCTTGTAGTTCGTACTTTGGTAGGTACCTTGCACTGTACATATTCACATATATCTTTTTGTTCAAAATAGTCCCTTTCCCTTCTAGTGTTAGGTACAAACTGATTCCCTCCCTTGTTTTGCAGGAGACAAAGCTTGGACGCCTTGCATATACTCAAGTATGTAAAACTTGTAGTACCGCAACTTGTTTTGCTCCAGTAAATTATATGCGTTGCTAATCCCTATTACTGAAATGTCTTAGGATTGTACAACGCAAGGAATATATGATTTATGCGAGTTCACTAAAAGATTGGATCAGAACCCAAAATACTCGTCAGACAAGTCAACACAATATATCTATTATCTGATTCCCTTGTATACTCAATTTGTCGTTGACATTGTCGTGTTGCTTCTATGGCCTGTTGTCAGTTCGAACCTCCTATTCTCATAGGGCACAACTTTACTGAGATGAAAAGGTGTAAACATAAGTTTGTAATAGATGATGTAAACAGTTGTTTAAAAATTATTGTCTTTTAAAGTGATGATATGGATGGTGCCTACATGAGCTTGGTGGCTAAGCAGTAGCAAGTGTTTTATCCTGGCTATCTTTCTTGTCCATGGGAAGGTCAGCAGCACTGCTGGAGTCTCCAGCAAGATGATTCGTTTCTTATTGAACATCTGATCTCTAGCAAGAAAAGGGTGGGGAATGGGTGGTTCATAGCGAAAATGTTTCAAACAAGCAAGCATAATTGATTATTAATTTTTGACAGTGTCCACCATTAAGTTCTCCAGCAAGAGGTGCATTACAAAAACCTGAACTAAAGTACATGACAATAGGCAGTTGACAAAAAGATGAATATCATACATTACACAACCAGATGCATACCACATTGCTCATTCATTTGGAGGTGGTACTTGTTAGGCCTGAATGGATGCACAAGCATGACAACACTGAGGCAAACTGGACATTCGTTCAAACTAGACATTCATTCAAACTGGACAAATACAGACATTTCTTCAAAGTGGACAAACACATCAGTACAATATCGAGAGAAGTACATCTCCTACTTCATAAGCATGACAACTACTGCTAGAACTACAAGGCATATATTCAGACTGACAAGCAACATCAATTGCGCTAACTTATATTTCAATTCCGAAAAAATGTCAGCCTTCGCACCATGGAGCACCTCCTTCACAGATGACATATATGCGCTTGAACCTCCTCCTTCACGCCATGCACCTACCAATTCTTCGTACCGCTCTTGCCACATGAAAAAATTGCACTCCTTTGACTCCGGCTGATTTCGCGGGCACTTGAAGAACCGCTTTCCGAAGTTGGACAACGTCTTCGCAATGAACTCAATTACCTACTCCGAGTTGTAGGTAGGCGATGCACTAATGGCAGCCATTGCACTGCGACATCGCGCACAAGACGGAACTAGGCGCTGAGCTTGCGTGTGACATTCTCACTGAGGGGTTGCACAAGGAAGAACAATCAAACTTCCTGTGAAAATATTACCAATCTTACCAATTCCAGTAAAAAAACAACTTAGGCGGACATTGGAATAATAAAGTGAGAAATTGCATGGACAAACATTGGAATAATAAAGTGAGAAATTGCATGGACAAACAAAGTTGTTTTCCTAACAGATAACTTAAAGGGCCAATTCAACAGGCTGAGTAGTTCATAGCATAACACTAAGGTGGTGTTTACGATAAACTTGTTTACGAAGGTTGTTACATGTCATCTTTTTGGGTTCAAATTTAGAACTCAGTTTCTCGACAAATTTCTAGAACTAGGTTATTGAAGCAATTGTATTCTGACGACGTTAAGTGTGAAGGTCAAACACGTTAAGTGTAAAATTTACTCCAGACTTCATGATGACAAGATAAATATAGAGATCAAAGTCAGTGAAAATATTAGCAATCTTACCAAACCCACGGCGGATCAGGAGGAGGCCTAACCTGTAGGCGCCATGAGGAGGCCTTGCAGGCGGTGGTGCTGGGAGGTGGTGCCGAGCGACGAAGAGCGGACGTGCGGGAGGAGGAGCCGAGCAACGGAGGGCGGACGCGCGGGAGAAGGTGCCGAGCCGGGGCGGTGCCGAGCAACGGAGGGCGGACTGGCGGCGGCGGCCCCCAACCCTAGCTGCCGAGCGAGGAGAGAGCGTCGGGGCGTGACAATGTGCGGAGGCACAGCAGGAGACGGGCTTGAAACGGCCATTAACAAGGGGAAAGAACAGGGCTAAAATGGGCGTAAACACAGTGCAAATTATTTCGAAAATCTTGAAATTGTGAAAAATATCGAGAGTGTCCCTGGGCCAAAGAATTCATCGATTCGTGTCAATTTTATAAACCGCATGAATTGGAGTGTCAATCTATGAATTGCCATTGAATTGGGTGTCACACAGCCAAATTTCTCGCTTCGGGTTGGAAGGATCTGCCAGGCAATAGAGGGAGGGCACGACGGGGCAGCGACAGGGGATGCACGTGGTGATTGGTCAAAAGCGTCGTCGGTGACCTAGACGCGCAGGGGTCGCGGCGATTCCTCTCGCAATAAGGTATGTAATATTCCCTCTCCGTCTTCCTAAAATATAAGGCAAATATTCCCTCCGGTTACAAATATATATTATTTAAGATATATGTAGCTAAACTTTTAAAAATTTGGTAATTAATATCTCTTTAAATATTTATATTGGACACACAAAAATCATGTGTATATTTGTGTCAAAAGTACTTTTATAATATTATAATTTTGTTGAGTTCTATAAATATATTACAGTGGAGATTAGCGGCCTGTGGCATTTTAGAGACCGTGTTGTCATCCAAAATGACATGTATTTGTGATGGGAGAATAGTTTTTACATGTTTGTTTTAAAATATAATGTGATTTTATTGATTTTTTTCTTGTATGTCCTTATTTATCTCTCCTGTCCCTCTCCTGCATTTATAAGTTACATCTTCACAATCTATTCTCCCTCACATTTCCAAAGTATGTATAGCATAGGTAATATTATCATTTTCTTTTGTCTTTCTCTTGGTCTTGTCCTTTTTAATCCCTGTGTTTAGCTAAATATGCTTTATAAAAAGAAACGGAGGGAGTAGATCACACAAGGAAGCAGTGGGCGAGACATTTACGGCGAAACATGTTCCTTGGTACTTCATGAATCGACGTTTTAGTAATCCAATGAATTCAGCCATGAGCCCATGAGCCTTTTTTTCTCTAAAAAGATGTCGTAACACCTCAACATAATATGTGCTAAAAATATTATCATAATTTATATTTTTTCTCATTTTTACTATAATGTTAACTATAATTTCAGCAATCAAAACAATTATCACCACTATTTTGCCATTTTTTTTAGATAAAGGAAGCTTTTATTGCTTTTAAGAACATTACATCGAGAAGATACAAGTCCTTAAAACTTCTTCCGGCCTCTGCTTAGCAAGAAGTACACAGCCAAAAAAACAAAAAATGACTCACACACTCTAAATACTATCAATCCTAAAACTAGATCGTCATCTAGAAGCATGGGAGAAGAAATCCATTGCCACCTGCACCAACCGTCACAGAGTCTGCACAGAATAGTTCTCAAATTAAACCAAAGACAAATTACCAAGTACGCAACCAATGGGACATAGCAAAAATAACCTGCAAAGGGAATGTGTTTGATTTTCGTTCAAAGACAATATCATTCCTGTGTAACCAAAGGGACCAACACAAGGTTGCAGCACTTAGCAACACAATATTTTTAAGATCCTTCTCAAAAGAGGCAAGCTAACTCCCAAACATATTAGAAACACTAAAAGGTCTGTCAATACCAAAAACTAGATACAGAAAACCGCAAACCATACGAGCAAAACGGCAATGAAAGAACAAATGTCTAATTGTCTCCATTTCGTGACAAAAGCAACATGTTGGATTACCTAGCCAATTATGTTTTGCCAGATTGTCCTTAGTTAGAAGAACCCCTCTTCTAAGGTACCACAGAAATACTTTGATTTTTAGAGGGGCTTTTAACTTCTATAAACACAAATTTAAGTTAGGAGCAGCATGTTTAATCAACGCCAAGTAGTGAGACTTCACTGAGAATTGTCCAGATTGACACAAAATCCAACGAAATTCATCATCACACTGTGTCAGCTGTAAATTGGTAATGCGGAGAAGCAAGTCATTCCACGCCACCAACTTAGTTCCAAGCAATGCTCGTCTCCAGGTTATGTTAGGTTCGGGGGTCGCAAAAACTTCAGCAATAGTCATGTATTTATCCCTTGTGGTGCTATATAACCCAGAATATTGGTCTTTTAAGGCACTGCTTCCAAGCCAAATGTCTTCCCAAAATCGCACTTGTGATCCATTATTAATTGTGAAAGTACCGAATCGAAGGAAATCTCATTTTACCTTCATCAAACAGGACCAAAAATGCGAATCTCCTGGTTTCCACTCAACTTGTACTAACGGTTTAGAGTCCAGGTACTTATTCCTAAGAAGCTGCTGCCAAGTACCATCTGATGTTAAAAGCTTGAACAACCATTTACTCAAAAGAGTAATGTTCATAACTTTTAAATCATGAATCCCAAGACTCCCTTGATTTTTGGGTTGGCATACAATACTCCATTTTGCAAGACGATATTTTCTTTTGCACTCATCCTTGCCGAAAAAAGCGAGATCGGAAATAATCAAGTTTATTGAGAAACCTTTAGGAATCGAAAAAGGATATCATATCTGATGGAAGACTACTTAGCTTGAATTTATAAGGGTTAGTCTACCTTCAATTGAAAGATGTTTCCCCTTCCAACTGCTGAGTCGCTTTTCGAAACATTCTTCTACCCTTTCCAATCTGAATTTCTCAAATTTTTAAAATGGATAGGAAACCCTAAATACTTCAGAGGGAGTTCCCCTTGTTTACAACCAAACAGATCCATATACAGCTCTAATGAATCTTGGGCATCACCAAAGCAGAGTAACTCACTTTTATGGAAATTAATTTTGAGACCCGAGATTTGCTCGAATGCACAAAGCAATAACTTCATATTGCGAGCTTTATCGAGATCGTGATCCATAAATAAAATTGTATCGTCTGCATATTGAAGAATAGATAAACCTCCATCAATTAAGTGGGGCGGTACTCCACCAATTTGCCTGCCCCTGTTCCTTAGCTCTTCTAATCAAAACCGCCAACATATCAGCAACAATATTGAACAGCAAAGGTGATAGAGGATCACCTTGTCGGAGCCCTTTTCTAATATGGAAAAAGGGACCTACTTCACCATTTACATTAACCGCCACACTACCTCCCGAAATGAAGGATTTAATCCAAGAAATCCACTTGGTTGAGAATCCTTTCATTCGGAGTGTCTGAATAAAAGGCCATTTAACCTTATCATGCGCTTTCTCGAAATCAATTTTAAAGATAACCCCACTAAACTTTTTCCTATGCATCTCGTGGAGTGTTTCATACAGTATAACGACCCCTTCAAGGATGTTTCAACCACGCAAAATGGCTGTCTGAGTCGGACTAACTACCTTTTCTGTAACCATATTCAATCTGTTTGTAACAATCTTGGTAAAAATTTTGAAACTAACATTTAAGAGACATATTGGTTTATATTGCTGAATTATGTTCACATCCTGAACTTTAGGAATAAGAGTAATTATTCCAAAATTAAGACTAAACAGAGGAATATCTCTAGTGTAAAACTCCTCAAACATAAGCAATAGGTCGCCTTTGATAGTATCCCAAAAAGTTTGATAAAATTCTACTGGAAAACCATCAGGGCCACAAGCTTTATTATGTTCCATCTGGAAAATAGCATCTCTGACTTCTTTCTCAGTGAATTGAGCAGTAAGAAGAGCATTTTCCTCCTGAGAAACTTGCGAAATATCTTGGTTGACTCCCTCATTAAGGACTAATTGACTCTCTGTCGGATCTCCAAATAAATCCTTGTAGAATTTGGTTATGTAATTTTTGAGGTTAATCTGTCCCTCAATCTTACCATCCTCATGGTCTAGCGAATAAATTATTTTCTTTCTATGTTTTCCATTAGCAATCAATTGAAAATATCTAGTAGTATTATCACCTAATAGGATGTCTTTCACTTTCGCCCACTGATAATATCTAATCTCTTTCTCTCTGAGGAGATCGGCCAGATTCACCGAGCCTGACAAAGGTTCTCACGCTCCAACTCAGACAACTCTCTAATCTCAGCAACAACATCCAACTCATTGATTATTGTCTGAAACTCTTGTTTCTTTTGCTTGTAAACCCCATTATTATTACAAGCCCAACCCCAAAGAAAATTACGCAAAGCCCCCAATTTGCGGTTCCAACATTGGACTGGGTTATTCCCTCTAACAGGCTTATTCCAGATTTCCACCACCTAGCCATGAAAATCATCCCTGGTGAACCAATTAAATTCAAATCTGAATTGTTTAGTAAACCCAGATAAAGTTGGCCCTCCTGTATCAATCAGCAGAGGGGAATGATCCAAAATACCTCTATCCAAAGCTTGAATAGAAACAAGTGGGAATTTAAATTCCCACTCGGCAGTCATTAGAACCCTATCTAACTTCTCATAAGTTGGATTTGGTAAAGAATTTGCCCAGGTAAACTGACGACCAGTAAGTTCAATCTCTCTCAGATCCAATCTGGCAATGACAGCATTGAATAAGAAAGGCCATCGATCACTAAATCTACTATTATTCTTTTCCGAACTTTTCCGCATAATATTAAAATCTCCCCCAATAAGAGTCGATAAATGATTATGTTGGCAAGTTCTCACTAATTCAGCCAGAAATGCTACTTTACAGTCATGTTGGGTTGGACCATAGACTGCCATTAGAATCCATTTAAATTTGTCTGTCTTATTACTTAAATGAAATTTGATAAAAAAATTCACCTTCCTCAACCATAGACAAATCAAGAAATGCCATGTTAACACCTAAAATAATCCCACCTGATCTACCTCTAGGTGGAAGATAGTGCCAAACGAAATCTACACCTCCAGTTAGTCGTGCAAGTTTCGAATTTGACATGTCGTGCTTTCTTGTTTCCATTATAGCAATAAATGCCAAATTGTTATCCTTAACAATCTCTGATATATATCGAAATTTAGCCAAGTCTAAAAGACCTTTGCTATTCCAGAAAAGACCCTTCATAGAGACCTTTTCTTTTCTTTTAATTTACGACGCCTACGAGACTTACGAGATGAGGCCATTAGATCACAAATTCTAATATTTAGATCCTCCATCTCGAGGTCCCCTTCAGGAACATCCTTAATCAAGTGCACGAATAAGTCGCTATCAACCCTAGCAACTTCGTCGTCGCTTGATTCAGAATTATTAGCCGCCCTGCTCTCTACCGTAACCCTTGTGTTAACCTTTTGTCTAGCTGCCTTGGCCATTTTTAACCAATCAACTTCCATTCTTTTTAAAGCTTTAATCGATAGATTAGCACCAGAATTACAATTTGCCATCCTAAATCCTAAGCTATGTAGGTTTGCAGCACAATGCTCGTCAGACATTGCCACAAAAGACAAGGAGTCGGTACAAGAGGATGTACCGGTCTCATAAGGTAAAGGAGTCGAAGGCGAATATGATCTCTGCATTGAGGGGACCACCACCTTGCTTCCTAGGTTAGCGTCCAAATTCCGCACTGCGGCTCGACGCATATCTTTGTTAAGAGTATCTCCATCTGTCAAAAAAGAACCGTCAGCAACTTACATATTACATCGTAAACGACGACGAAGACCATTAATAGAATTGTAGTGAACCTTACTCGAACCACAAGAAGTCTCAATAACAGGGACCATACCTTCTCCTGATACTGACATTCCCATATCATGAACCTCCACTTGTTCCATCTGAGCCTCCCCCAGGAGCATCCTACCAATTTTTGATTCACAGACAATCTCTGGAGAATCACCTTGATGCTACGCCCCACTTGGCTCCACACTGGAATGGACCCTCTCGTGAGATCCCTCACTCGCAGAGCAACACAAATCCTGATGGCACTAACTTGTCCGAAACCACCACATCTTCCTGTTGCAATTCATATTCCTAGCCAACCTGCCCCGATACCAAACCTTTCGGCGACAGAGTTAGGACCCCAGAGCTGGTGCCAAGATCAACCAGAGATGAAATATGTGACTCCCTTGCCCAGTTAACTGGCATAACCTCTTGCAATGGATGAGTAGCCATCAGTGAAGTTGAACCAATCTTCGAACCCACATCTGGCATCTTAGTTACCAAAATATTAGGTAAAGCACTCTCAATACTCTCCAATGAAAAACTCTTTAATTTCTCATAAGCACTACTCGACCAATTCACTAGTGAGGCCCTCGCCATCTGTGGAGTATACGGACCCCGGGTATCTGCATGGCGGGCCGTGAGGATCACCCAAGGGGGGATGGCCCAAGCCGACTACATGAAGATGGGTATTGCCCAGGAGGCAGGCTGCCATGCGCAGCAAGGAAACCCCGAAGATGGAAACCAATCACTCGCTTAGGAGGATGCAATTGTAATCCTAGCCGCTATCATGTATAATGGATAAGGAAAGAGATAAATTATGAATCCTATCTCAGATCCGAGTGGGATTCTCTTTTGTAACCGCCCTCTCTCGCTATATAAAGAGAGGCGAGGAACCATCGTAACGAACATCATCATCAAGAAATAAGTTAGCCAATCATAATCCCGAGCACAGGACTAGGGTATTATCTCCACCGTGAGAGTCCGAACCTGTATAATTCCCGTGTTTTGTGCTACCATCGAGTTCCCGATCCAGCGCTTAGCCCCCTTTTCATTATTGTCGGTAACAAACCTCGACAGTTGGCGCGCCAGGTAGGGGCAACGCTAGGATCAATCTCAGCAAGCTTGATGGCAATCTTCAACGGAAGTCTGGCCTTTTTGGTGGCTTTTGCGGCAGCTGGGACGGTCGTCGTTTTCATAAGGGCTTGCGGCTGGGAAGTAAATTGGATTGCGCCTGGAGGGTTCTTGCTGGCTCTCTGTTTCTGACGTCTCACATGCACGCAAGAAAAGGTTCCAGCAACTAGATGATTGCTTCTTGTGACCGGATCCAGCACGTTCGGCGACCTGAAGACCCGCGTATGCATGGTGACTAGAAGTCCGGCGGCTGCGCATGGTTTGGAGTCTGGCGACTAGAAGGCACTGCAATCATCTTGCGAAGGAACATCTCGGATGCGGACGTCATAGCGGTTTTTCAGAAAGGAGTCAACGACGCCAACTTGATCAAAAAGATGTTTCGGAGGCCGCCAACTACGATAAAGGAGATGTTCGCATTAGCGGACCACGAGCGCCACCTTCGGCACGGCCAAGAGCCACGCTGCGCCGAAGCGCCACCTTGGCGAGGCCACGAGTTTACGCTGCGCTTCGAAGCGCCACCTTCGCAACGCGCCACGAGCCTACGCTGCGCCGGCGCCACCTTTTCTAAGCGCGGCTAAGAGCCACGCACAGGGGCCACGAGCCTCGCCTGCGCCGAAGCGCCACTTTTCGCGACGGCCACGAGTTTACTTTGTCCTTCGAAGCGCCACCTTCCAGACGGCCAAGAGCTATGCTGCGCTGAAGCGCCACCTCCGGCACGGCCACGAGCCTACGCCTGCGCCCCGAGCGCCACCTTCGGCACGGCCAAAAGCACGCCTGCGCCGAAGCGCCACCTTTGCACGGCTATGAGTTTACGCTGCGCCCAGCGCCACCTTCGGACGGCTAAGAGCCACGCTGCGCTTCCGGCGGCACCTTGGCGGTAGCCACGAGCCTACGCTGCGCCCAGCGCCACCTTCAGACGGCTAAGAGCCAAGCTGCGCCCGAAAGCACCACCTTCTAGGCCACGAGCCTACGCCTGCGCCCCGAGCGCCACCTTCGACACGGCCACGAGCCACGCCTGCGCCACGAGCAAGGACGGCACAATCGTCAGTAACACATAGAGCACAAAGCAGCTAAGTCGCTTTTTACTCAACTATGTAATTATAAATAAAATTGTTGTCTTTCTTGACTTGCTACTTAGTTGATTCACAACTAAGCAGTAAGTCGGGGGCTACACCTAATAGTGTGCGCATGCGCACATCTTTTTCTGAGTTGTATTTTTCTTCTTTTACTTAACGATTGCAAATGAATCCGAGTGCGTTAATTCCGAGTTGTGAAGCTCTGACCCCATGAACGGCGAACTTTAGTCACCCAAAACGCGTGTCTGGGAAAAAGTGCCATGAGCCGACTCCCGACGCTCGGGGGCTAGACTAGTCGGGCAGAGTGCTTAAACAAAAAGAGTCAAACCACTCGGATGAATTCAAAATCAATAAGGAAAAGGAGTAAAAAACTCTAAAATTATACATAAACCAGTCGGACACCACATCCGAGTGAATTGTTTTTACATTGCCTAAAGTTACGCATATACATGATTTCGGGCTACTAAATTTGGATCGACGCGTGTGGGCTAACGCATCAATGGCGACATCGAGCAACCGGCATTTAATGAATTTAAAGGGAACGGCGCTGAATTTCGCCTTGAGCGGGAAAAGCGTTTTGACTTCTGCATATCGTTTGGGATACGGTATGCCCCATGATGGGCCACCAGCTGTACGACACGATTGTCGAATATAGTTCAACGCGTGGAGCTCTATTGAGTCCTTCACGATCTCTTTGCTTACAATGGGCACTCGGCTAGAAAGGAAAACCAGTCGGAAAACTACATCAAGATCTGGAAGCACTCGGCGTGAAGCATGACTCAGTTGGGCTGCAACCAGGAAGGCGGCAAATCGATCGCAAAGCACTCGGGGGCTACTGTGGAGTATACGGACCCCGGGTATCTGCATAGCGGGCCGTGAGGACCACCCAAGGGGGGATGGCCCAAGCCGACTACATGAAGATGGGTATTGCCCAGGAGGCAGGCTGCCATGCGCAGCAAGGAAACCCCGAAGATGGAAACCAATCCTGCTTAGGGAGGATGCAATTGTAATCCTAGCCGCTATCATGTATAACGGATAAGGAAAGAGATAAATTATGAATCCCTATCTCGTATCCGAGTGGGATTCTCTTTTGTAACCGCCCTCCTCTACTATATAAAGGGAGGCGCGGGAAACCATCAGAACAGAACATCATCAGCAAATAAGTTAGCCAATCATAATCCCAGAGCACAGGACTAGGGTATTATCTCCACCGTGAGAGCCCGAACCTGTATAATTCCCGTGTTTTGTGCTACCATCGAGTTCCCGATCCAGCGCTTAGCCCCCTTTTCATTATTGTCGGTAACAAACCTCGACACCATCTGCATTGGAACCGGACCACAGCCCTGAGATGTTGAATTGGAGACAGACGAATCTGGCACACTTTCCATTTTCTTCACAGAAGTATCACCTTTTCCCCCAGAGCTCGCCCCATCAACACCTGAATCACCATCTTCTTTATGTTCTGAATCATGATGATTAGGTGGTGGAATTGTTGACTCAAACGAATTCTCTTCAACGGTGAATACAAGATCATACCCCACCTTGTGAAAGACCAAATCAGTTTTGAGTGGTAATTGTCCTCTGTCAATCATGCCAACTAAAAGGCGGATGACCCTTTTTTCTGTATGTGTACATGTCAACTTCCAGAGTGACCCCAATCAAAGAACTAAGAGCCCAAAAACCCAAGTAATGGCGCCAAGCATGAGGCACACCCGTTACATGCACCCAAACCTCATCAAGGTGATAAGCTGGTGCCACATCTCCACTAAACTCCCATTCAGAAATGATGATTGTAACTTGATGATTCTTTAATTTATACTCAATATTTGCCATACGCCTTAACTCCTCTTCGGAGGGAAAAGCAACAAGAAAAGTTTCATTCTCATGCGGTAAAGCTTCCCAATTCCAATCAATCCGAGTAAGCCTTGCAAGCTCACATTGGACTGTGGTTGCATCTAATTTACCACCCGTTATTGTAACCAATGCAGTCGGAGCCGGATCAGGCGTTTCTAACTTAAAGTCAAACTCTGGAATTCTGAAGAAACAAAGTTCATTTTTTGCGCACCCAAACATAGAAGCATTCGGCTTCGGCAACTTAAGCAACGGGCATTTGACCAGCAAATGTGAATTCAGTTTATTGCATATGTAACAATCTAGATTCGCTTGACATCCTGATTCTAAATGCCCAACAACTTTGCATCTGAAGCAGAAAGGGGGACGTGGTTTTTTCACCTTGGAAGCATCGATGATTCTTCTCTTGCGCCAAACCTTGTTCAGCCAACACCCCATCATCCCCAATCTGACCCACCGGCACAAATTGTTGTCTTACTGGTGCAGCAAAGTGCCCCCTTCCACCTGTAATGTGGCCACGTCCGAACCTTGACCACCGCGACCTCTCCCACCAGCCAAGCCTCGATCAGCCTACAAGACCGATCCACCGAGCGGCATGATCGATTTAACGCCCTCGGCCGGCGGATTAGCTCTCGCCGGGCCTTGATTCCGCCCCCGTTGGGAGCGGCCAAAAGGAGGCTGGACTCGATCTTGCCAACCCACCGACCCTGACCACGGATGGTGATCCTGTTGCTGGCGCTCCATCACCAGTGGCGTCGGCGGAAGAGCAGCGATCTCAGCATATGAACGCCGTAGCTTGCAATCCCTTGATACCTTAGAATGTATCGGAGAGGGTTTGAAAGTGGGCCTCCTTTCGACAGGCCGCCGAAACAAAATACGGGACCTACCGTAGGCCTTGGCCCGTTCCACTAAACTCCGTTAATTTCGCCCTCATTCAAAATTTGAAACATCCTCTCCCCTTTCAGTGCTGGCGAGCTCCGCTCCATGACCGCCGAAGTCCGATCAACGTCACCCTTCGACGAACCGATCTGCCTAGGCTTAACAGATCTAGGGAGTATCAATACATTGATCTCGGTATATTAGCTAACAAAATATCGAGAGCATCGACACTTTATCGATTAATATATCATGTTTAGAGTGATGTGGCAAAATAATAATTAGAGACTGAATAGAAACTTATTACATTCATTGCCACGCAGGGCTATAAGTCTAGTAACATTAAGTCATACATAATATCTAAGTACAACAAAAGTCAACACATAAAGTACTAAATACCCTATAGATCGATGAAAATTGGTATATGCTCCACCCAACAACCTAGTCCTCCTGGTAGTCCTCCTCATAACCTTCATACTACAGGTAATACTCACCCCATGCCTCGTAAGCGAGTCCATAAGGATAGTTTTCTAAGCACGGGGGTGTTAAAGAGTGAGTACTAAAGTACTCAGTAAGTATTAATACAAAATGCATCATATAAATTCATTCTATATCTTCTTCATGCACACCTTCCTCAAATCCTTTTTTTCGTAGCCTCTGATCTAGGAAACATGCATAAATTCATGATTTAACTCTACGTAGGTTTGTACCACTTTATCCATAGTGTTTTCAATATTCGTTGAGACCCCAGAACGTTTATCACTACTCAGATATTAGATTTTGAACCCTAGTAGCTGACGAGTCATGGTATCCTCACAACATTCCCCATCCACTTGCAGGATACCTGTTGTACCCCGACTTCAATGCACATTGATAGTACTTATTTCATGACATTTAAATATAGCACTCCAGAACATTCAACAAGCGAGTTCCAAAATCATGTTCCTCACCGAGCCTTCTAGCCTACTCGGATTCTCACACTTAGTTATCTACTTGTACCCAATATAGAGATCATAATATCTTCACAGGACAATTTTTTCTGGTTATTCCACACACTATAGTTGATACGAGAAATACTGCTCATTGCTCGAGTGTAATGGTTATCCTTATATTCTAGCCTATGTAGGGTTCCACCGGAGCTACCCTTCTCAAGGCGCCCACTACCCACCATATACATATACATATACATGTACATATGTATGTATGTATGTATGTATGTACAAATATATATGTATATGTATATATATGTATGTATGTATATGTGTGTGTGTCACGGCTTTGGCAGTGGCGTCCCTTGACCGGCAGCAAGACAGTCAATCGGATCCCCCAAGCTCGGGAGGCTCCGGCCACGACACAGGTGCGTCGAGGCGCTCGACCTAAGCCCTGGTTGGACGAGCGCCCCCGCTCGACCTCGAGCTCGGCGGGCCCTTGTTGAGCCGTAGTCCACCCTTGGATTCGGATCAAGCATTTGACCGGCGGTTGCCCAAAGCGCGGGTCGTGGGGTAGGCAGTGTGTGCAGCAAGTTCGGGCGGTTCTTGCCGACCCTCAACGTGCATGAAGGCCACTTCCCGGGAATCTCTCCCGTCCGTTGCGTGCAGAGGAGGTATAAAGACTAAGGAAGCGCAGTCTTTTGCAAGACACGAAGACAACACACAACACGCCACAGCTCGAGCTTAGACCTAGCCATTGTTAAACTTGAGCTGTAACACACCCTTGAACTCAGAAATAGCCAAGAAAACTACCGGAAGGCGACTGGAGTAGAGCTATTACCTCCACAGGGGCTCGAACCAGTATAAATCTCGGTCTCACGCTCGTTGTCGTCCTGCTCCGACCATCACCACGTCTACTCTTTTCCTCCGTCTGAGAGAAGAACAGCTCGGGTCCCGCATCATACTGACCCCCCATCTCATTTCTTGCGGTTGGCGATCCCGATCGTCGACAGCTGGCGCCCACCGTGAGGCCCGATTGCTTCGCTCTTTCGCAGGAACAGCATCAAGGTCCCAAGAGCATGGCGCACTTCATTGACGGACTTTCCTCAAGCGTGGATTCAGGCACAAACTCCGACTCCGTGTCCCTATTTTTGCCTTCACCACCGCCGCTCGAGCATCACGTTCTGATGGCGAACGGTCAAGGCGCGGAGGGAAATGCGGATGACCGTGATCCGCAGACCCCTGAAGACGCTCGCCGGATGGTGCATGTCGCCATTAACCAAGCCATAACCGCCCTCCCGTGAAGCCCGAGAGAAGGCCGTCTTCTAGGCGCCCAGCTCCCTCTCGGGGCGCCTCAGCGCTTATCGCCGGGTCATGGTGACCCGATAGAGGCGAGTCGGAGCTCTTTGGCGAGCCACGGCGAAAAGAGCTCGATCGAGCTGCGACGAGGCCGACCCTCGCAGAGCGAAGTTAGCGCTCGAGGACCCGCTCCCAGAAAAGCGATGACAACACGTCGCGCCGTCGCCCGCGCACCCATCGGACGCCTCCTGCGCGAGCTGGCCCCCGAGCAGCGGGCTCGGGACGAGGCTTTGACGCAGACGGCTGCATCCTGCGGGCACCGTACCAGCCAGGACCAGCCCGAGCCAAGCCTCACAAACTCCGAGTCGACCGACAGCAGGTCTGCGGACCTCTCCCGAGCGTTCGCCCAGCGCTGCGAGGTCGGGACGCTTGTGTTACCTACGGGGTGATTCCGTGCCCGGCACCATGGTGCGTTCCCACGAAGGTCGGGCCGCCAAAGCGCCTCGACTCCGAATCCGGCGGTAGAGGACCTTGTCGGTGATGACCACACCCGACGCCAGCGCTTGTCGACCTATGGTCGCATGGCGTACTCGGCGGCTGCGTCACGGCGCGTGGCGGCTCGGTTCAAGCTTGCGTCGATCGGCGTTTTAGCGGGACCAAGAACCCGATGAATTCTTGTCTATCTACTCGACCGCTATCTTGGCGGCCGGGTAACGAGCTTGTCATAGCCAATTACCTCCGGCGACCGTCTGGGCGGTGCCGCGCGAACAGCTTTCAGCGAAACCTGGTTCCGCCAGTCGTGGCGCCAAATCCAGCGCGCCTTCGCTCCAACTTTGAGTTATTCTGGCGCCCGGGGGGAGAAGGACTGGGCCGTGTCATCGAGGGCAAGAACGAGCAGCTGCGTGATTTCGTGCGGCGATTCATCCACACAAGGAACACGATTCAAGCATCTCCGGCGGTTGGTCATCAAAGCCTTCAAGTTGGCGTCGCGATTGGCGCATCAAGACCTAGAGATCACCTCGAGGCTCGGCGTCAACAAGCTTTTCCGCATGGCGGAAGCAGTACTGTGCGGGACTTGAACGACAACGTCTGGCGTGGGAAGCGACTCTGACCAAGGTAAGCAGTCTAAACCAAGCAGAGTGGCCGTCCAGCTCGAGGCCGGCCGCCACCAGACCGCCAAGAAGAAGCTAAGCGTGATCGCAGAGGCGCGAGGCGCCCGGGTGATCGTTTGGCGGATGGCATGAGGTCCTTGAGGTCCGAGATCGGGCTCGGGAGGTCTCAAACCTCGCCAAGGGCGACCTCGACCTCGCCCGGTAGAAACCGGCCCAATGAGTGCCGATGACACAGGGCCCTAGCGGACGATGTTTCGATGCTGCGAGGACCGAGGGCGCCGGGATATGACGAAGCAAAGTTCTGCTGTTTCATAGGGGCCGGTCATGATCTGCGAACTGCGGGGCTTGGCAAAAAAATGGTGGAGGCCTTCTATGATGGCGCGGTGAAATGCCGTGCTCGAAGGATGATGACCAACGGGCAGGGGTGAGCGCGCGCCGAGCATGGCGACCTCGACTTGGAGTTCGGCGAGGCGGCCGGATCGGCGTCATCTTGGCGGCTCATCGGCTTACCGATCGGTAGCGAAGTCAAGGCCGCGCCACGGACTATCTACTGTGTCGCCCATTTGGGAAGCCCGGCGAGCACCCACCGCAAATGGGTGGGGCCACCATCACCTTATCTCCAGAGGACGCTCTCGGTATGGCGGGACACGAAGACCGCCTTGAGTCGTGACCCCGACCATCAGCAATACCGCGGTCGGATGCATCTATGTATGAAATTGCCTAGCCCCAATGGAATCATCACCGTGCGAAGCGTCTGCGGGCGGCACATGGATGTGAGACCAAGGCCTTGGCTCTCACGAGCATCTTGCCCAGGTGTCGGCGGGCGGCGACAAAGCGCCCGCCGTAGGCGGCAATCCGGCCAGTGGGCGGCGAAGCCGTCTTGCTCGATGAGCGACCGGCCAAAGTGCATCACGTCTCGGCCGTGAGTTCCAAATAGGAACTCGAGCTCAAATCACCTTCCGCCAGCGCCAACAAGGGTATATTAAGCAGGAACCCGCGGACATGCGGCGTTCGAGGAGGTGATCGAGCACAAGATTGCGAGTGAGATCCGGCTCTCGACTGTCTGACAATGCGTCGCTTCTCCCGGAGAAGGTTGCGGTCATCAAGAGAACCTTGACAAGCTCACGAAGGCGGTTTCATCCGTGAGTTGACTACTCAGTGGGCCAACTGGTCATTGTCCAAAAGAAGGCGAAACGTGGAGAATGTGCGTCGACCATACGAGGTTGAACTCGGCTGCCTCAAGGACAACTTCCCTCTCCGCGCATCGACGGATCGTCGACTCCACCATAACGCCAAAATCTTTGAGCTTTTGGGCGCTTACTCGGGATACCACGAGATCAAGCTGGCGGTTGGCGATGAGAACAAGACAACCTTCATCCGCCATTTGGCACCTATTGCTATCTGACCATGTCGTTTAGTGCATAATCACGGGGCCGCGTTCAACGTCGATGAGCAAGGCGTTTGAGCCACAGATCGGGCGGAACCTTGAGGTCTCGTGGGCGACATCATCGTCAAGAGCCCCTCGAGGCGATCACATTCGCGACCTCGAGAAACCTTCGCCAACTGAACAGGCACAAGATCAAGCTCAACCCGAGAAGTGCGTGTTGGGCGTCGCCGAAAAGGTGCTCGGCTACATGATCGGGGCTCGGGGTTGGTCAAACCGGAGAAGATCGAGGCTATCGAGAAGATGGCGCCCGACCTCGATCAAGGTGTAGAGCCTCACCGACCGCATAGCCGCCCTCGGCGAGTTCATCTCGAGGCTCGGCGGCGTGGGCTCCGTTCTTTCGAACCTGCGCAAGCACGGGGGCCGAGTGGACTCCATAAGCGGCAGTCCTTCAATGAGCTGAAGGTATACCTATCATCCTGCCCCTCCTTACGACTCCATAACTGGCGAAAGGTTCTTTGCTCTACTCAGCGGCCACCACCCAAGCCGTTAGTGCCGTCTGAGTGGTGGCGGGGAACCAGAACACCGATCTACTCGTCGTGAGTCTTGCCGGCCCAAAGGCGCTACCAGCAGTCTGAAGTTGTTGTATGCTCTCCTCATGGCAGCGCAGCTCGGCACTACTAGCGCGCTGCGTAGTCGTTCGAGCAACTTTCGCTCGGGGACATCTGAGAACCCAGAGGGTGGCGGGCGAATAGCCAAATGGGCCATGGAAGTGGCGGCGTTCGGCGTCGGTCGTGGCAGACGACCATAAAGTCGCAAGTGCTTTCGTGACCGTGGTCGAGCAAGCGTCGCAGCCCGCTCTGAGCTTGGTCGAGGAGAAGCCACAGGTCATGTTCTTGACGGCTCAAAGGTCCTTCAGCGCCGGGGTAGGGATCATATCCTTACCCAGCGGCGACGGTTGAGTCGTGGTTCGTTTCGGGTTTCTAGCGACCAACAATGTGGCAGAGTATGAGGCCCTCCTGGCGGGCTTGCGAGCTTGCAAGACATTGGGCGTCTTGGCATTTGGTCGTGAAGGGCGACTCGGCTCATCGTCAACGATTCAACAAGGATTACCAATGCTCGGGGACTCGATGGCAAAGTACCTCGCCGAGAGTGCGCAACATGGAGAAGTGGTTCGAACTTGGAGCTCAAGCACATCCTCAAAGGGACAACTCGGTAGCGGACTTCCTCTCCAAGCTCGGCTCCTCCGATGGCGACATTCCCCGCGTCATCACAGGCGCTGGCGCCCCATCGATCTCGATCGGGAGGTCATGCTCTTTGTGGTCGGCAGTATCCCTCTCTGGGCGAGCCCATCCACAATTTCCTTGCAGGGGTGACACGCCACCCGACCCCGAGAGGAGCAGGATCAAGTGACAGGCGAGCTTGTACACACTCGTGGGCGGCATGCTCTCTGGCGGAACATTTCGGCGTCCGACTCGGTGTATTTCTGCGGAGGAGGTAAGTACCTATTCGCGACATTCACTCGGGCCTCGTGGAGCACACTCTTCATACGGGGCGATGGTGGCAAGGCCTTCCGCATGGGGTACTCTTGGCGGCGGCTGCGCAGATCTCGTGATATCATCCGCACTTGCCGAGCATGCGGTTCCACGCCAGAAGTCGCACCGGCCGCCTATGCCCGCCAGACCATCTGCTTCGCTGGCCTTTCTCGACACAGAAATTTGGATATCCTCGGCCCTTTTCCACAAAGGCGGTCGGGGAAGAAGTTCTGTTCGTGGCCATCGACACCTTCACCAAGTGGATCGGTTGAACCGGTCTTGACCATCCTTTGCTTTCGGCGGTGTTCATTTTAAACGCTTGCTCGTGGTCACGGTGCACGGGTTCCGTGCAAGATTATCACTAACTGCGGTACTCGGTTTACGGTGAGTTATTCCGGGAGTTTTGCGAGGACTCGGCATCAAAATATGCTTCGGCCGGTGGCTCACCCCGAACGCGGAAGCGGCGGAACAGCATAGCGAACCGTCGTCGAGGCGTCCGAAGCGAGATGAGATGAGCTCGAGCGCTTCTGGCAAGACTGGGTGGATGAACTTCCCATCGTCCTATGGTCTATTCGTACCACGACAAGCCAAGCCACGGGGTCCACACCCTTCGGCTCGTGTTGATCTTGAAGCCGTCACGCCTCCGAGGAATTCTGTTGGGCTCTGCCGAGAAGTCGCTTTGGTCGGCCAAGTCGACCGAGCACGAACGGTCTCTCGACCTTACCCTCGCGAAGAAGTAAGATGCAGCGCCTTTGCACGATCAACGCACTACTGCAAGCTCTTCGCGGACATGCGTCTCGGTCGATGCGACCTAGGAAGCTCCTTGTTGGGGACCTAGCCACGAGATGGATTCAGGCTCTGGCCCAACACCAACAAGTTATCCCCACGTGGGAGGGCCCCTCTGAGTCGTTTCAGCAGATCGCGCGAGGGCTTCTTAGGCTAGCGATGCCCGATGGCGAGAGCTCTCTAGCTCGTGGAACATAGATCGACTTGAAAGTTTTATGTGTAACCTCTATACCTTAAATTTCAATAAAGGCATTTCGCTTATTCTCGCTCTTTATGTCTGCTTGCCACTTGTGTCGATGCGGTTCTTTTGTCAGGACTCCTTCTTTCACGACCTTCGTGGCGCCGCAGACATTTCCTCTTGGTCTAAAGCGTCATGAGCTCGACGTCCTCCCGAGGGGCGAGCTAAAACGTAGCCGAACCTCTTCGCAATCTAGCTCTCTCGTGCCACAGGCAGGACCAAGACCTCGCCACTTTGGTGTGGAGCGGTGTGCACGTTCTTGATGCGTGATTCAATGTTAGTCCGGAGAAACCGTCTCTCTATCGATCTCGTTTTAAATCACGTCTATGTCCCCGCGGCTTTTCTCTCCATTCAGAGGGTCATGTTATTTGGCGTGCAAATCTTGCGCCCAAGGCAGCGTTGCTTGACCTCGGACTAACAGTCTTTGGAAGTGGCATACTACCAAAGCAGAGCGACCTACGGCAAGACGAGCAAAATCGATAAAGCGAACTCCAAACGTCCTCGACGCATTTAATTTCAAAAGCAGGACAAGACCTTTTTACCCAAAAGTAACATAGCTTTATCATAATGTTTCCAGCGTTTTTACAGGACTGACATGAGGATAAAGTTACAAGTCCTCCATCTCGTGGGCGACTTCTCTTCTTTCGAGCTCGGCAACCTTAGCCCATAAGGTCGAGAGCTCACTTGATCTTGGAGGGCTTCCTTGGCGGCGTCCACGGCAGCCACGCTTCGTCTTGGAGTTGGGCAGTGTTTTTCGCCGCCTTCTTTGTCGCGCTCCGAGCTTCTCCTCGGCCGCGATTTTGGCCTCGGCTCGGGGGCGCCTTGGCGAGGATGGCGCTTGCTCAAGCGGCGGCCTTCTCCAATGCCTCGACCTTGAGTGCGTTCGTCTGCAAGTGCCTTGGCGAGGAAGTCGCACCTTTCGGCGGCACCTTCTCCAATGCCTCGACCTTGGCGCGTTAAATTACGGCGCTGGGGCGAGGAGGAAGCTTGTTCATGGCGGCCTTCTCGGCACCTCGACCAACTGCGGGGCCTCGAGCAATCGAGTCCGAGGCTAAGCTTCGTTCATGCGGCCTTTTCTAGCAACTCTACCTTGGCGCTCGGTCTCAAAGCGCCTCGGCGCCTGATCGCCCGAGCCCGTTCCCCTCTCGACCTTTAAGCGTGCTCGCTTCGGAAGTCTGGTTTGCTTGAGCTTGGCGCGTGGGCCACCTCCTGCACCACCATCGTTTGGCGAAGGTCATCGAGATCCTTGTTCGCCCGCTCGAGCTCTGCTTGGTCGACCTCGATGGTCGTACAGAGCTTGACGCACTCGACCTCCCGCGCCTCCACCACGTCCAAGAGCCCCCTGAGCACATCGGCGTGCTCATGGAGACCTTGCAGCCCTCGGGAGACGCTGCCGATCGCCTTAAGAGGACAGGGAAAAGTGGCCCAGGTGAGAAGTTGACGAGAGAACTCGACCTAACGTTGCGGGGCATGTGAGGATCCTTACCTCGCGAAGACGATTCTCGGCGCCGACGGTGAACTCGTTCAGCTCCTCAATTTGAAGCAGTCGATCTCGTGCTCTTCGCCCGGCGCCACGAGGTGGGGTCGACCTCGACCTCCGCCTGGCGTCTGGCTAAAGTTGCCGGCCGCCGTCTTTGGCGGTGGTTTGAATCTGCCGCCACGACCGTGGTCGACTTCTGGCGATGAGGGCGAAGACGGCTCTGACCCGACCTCGGTGGCGGGGCCCGTCCGGCTTTCCGACGGGAGTTCTTTGCGCCCGGCAACATCGAGCCCAACCTCAATGTTGGGCCGCTCACCTCGTGGCAGGGGACGCTGGCCGGATCCACCGCCATGTCCCCCACCGGTGTCCGTTCCGCGGCAGGCGCCGCAACCTCGGAACGAGACGCGACCTCGGTGGCGGCTTTGAGGTGCTCCGGCGGCAACCGTGGCACTCGGGTGCCATCCCCACATCGACCTCGGGGATCATTGGGCGGCGGCTCCCACCTCGCCGGTCTTTGAAATCCTCACCGGACGCGCGGTGGTTTTCCTCCACGTCCCGTCGTCGACCCTTAGTAGAACTCACCAATCGGGCGAGCTTGGTGGCCCAGGGGGTCGCGTCGGGCGTGAAGGCGGCGCGGGACCAACTTCGAAGGTGTCCTCCTCCTCGGACTCGGACTGCATACGGACAACGAGCATCGTCAAAGCGGGCAAGTTTCGAGCTCGGGTGCTCGAGTCTGCGATCAAAAACATACACTAAGCGGAAAGATGCGAGGAAGGCAGTCCAAGAAGCGAAATTTACAGGGGCGCCCACCTCGCCTCGTTGAGGTCGGCGAAGGTCTTGTTGCCCGAGGCCGAGGGGCACTTCGCTACTGCACGACGTCGGACCGGGGGTCTTAGGGCCGTGCGGCTCCGTCATCGCTGCGGCGGGGCTCCAACTTGAGGTCTGGAGCCGGAGAGGGCTCGAGACTGGCGGCGGCGCAAGCCTTCGCCGCAAGAAGGAGAACGCGTCAAATCAGCAAGGCACACGAGCACGGGCTCGGGGGCTCGACCAAGCGGGATCCTCACCATGGCGCGGTCGCCCCACTCGACGTGAGTTTTCTTCGCCTCCTGGCGGTCCGCGTCGGCTGGGGAAGGTCTCTTCTTCCCTCTTTTGCTCCTGCCCACCCCGGGCAACGGGAGCATCCGCCTGGCCGTGTCGAGCAGCTCTTGATGGTCCTGCGTACATGAAAGGGTCATGGAAGGCCTCGGGGTCACTCAGGTCTAGCCGTTGGTCGGCATGGCTTACCTCAGCCTTTCGGCGGAGCACGCTCTTCGGCACGGAGTCGTCCATGGAGTAATTATGCACCAGTTTTCTGAACATCTCGTTCATCCTGGCGGCAACCCAAGACTCCTTCGACGCTGCAAAGGGGAACGATTCTCAAAGAAGTGCGAGGGGTGGACTTGAGCAAGACCATGAGGCAGGAGGCCATACCGGACGTACCCTCGTGGGTCGAGTCGATGCACCCTTGGATCTTGTAGAACGGGTGCGTTCGCCTCCGCAGAGAGGACACCCGGTTCATGAGAAGTCGGCGGCGTCGCTTTGCCGGTGAGGCCGCACTTTTCGGTGCAGAGATGAGTGGCGGCGATGGCTTCTTCATCGGCCTTGGGATCATCCGCCTCTGGGGTCTCCTTCTTCCCACCGACGGGCTTTCCCTCGTGTAACAAGGCCGAGCTCCCTTTCTTGAGTAGAACCACCGCTCGGACCATGGCCCGAGGGAGTCCCGAGCTTGGATCTTAGGGAAGGACCACTTGAGCCTGTCACGCCGGAAGTAGAGGCATCCGACTCTGAGGTCCTTCCCAGGCGGAAGAAATTTGAAATCGAAGAAAAGCGAGGATTGGGAAGGATTCTGGAACCCCTCGCAAAAGTGGGAGAAGATGGCGAGAGTAAGAATGGAGTTCGGCACGAGGTTTATGAGCTCGATCTATGAATCGGTGAGAACCACGGAAAGAACTTCGCTCTCTGGGGTCCACAGTCGAAGAGGGCGTAGTGCTCGGTGCAAACGATCTCGTCGTCCCTAGGGCGTGGCTCGGTCTCGTTGTTCGTGGCCGCCACGTGAATGGGTCAGCGACCCCGTGGTCTCGAGCTCCTTCATCCTTGCGATGACGGCGTGCTCCTCCCTAACAGCCATGGCAATGTCGGCGATTTGGTCGAGGGGGAGAAGTTTTGGGCTTGAGGCTTGGAGGGGCGAGGCGTTGGTCGGAGTTTTTCTCAAGCGACGCTGTGGTTTCGAGTTTAAAGGCTGCGTCGCCTGAAAGCCCGGTCCCGGCGCTTGAAGAAGCCGCAAACCACGATTTGACAGAGCAATTAAGGCACGGGCTACGGTTTGAGACATAGCGAGTGTGTCGCCAACCGTTTGCATCTGTCTTAGGGGTTAGGAGATCAAGAGCGCCAAGTGTAAACACTCACTCACTGGCGTTACGTTTCACCGACCTCGACCTCAAGAGAGTGCAGAATCGGTCCGACTATAGAGACTCAAGGTCGGCCCGTTTTAAACCCACGACCTTAAGCCTCGGGGCTAGGCGGCGAGTGCTGGCGTCCCTTGACGGGTGGCGCACGGTCAAGCGGATCCCTAAGCTCGAGGCTCCGACCACGACACAGGTGCGTCGAGGCGCTCGATCTAGAGCGCGGACTGGACGAAACACGCCCCTTCGACCTCGAGCTCGGCGGGCCCTTGTTCGAGCCGTAGTCCACCCTTGGATTCGGATCAAGCATTTGGTGGCGGTTGCCAAAGCGCGGAGTCGTGGGGTAGGAGCAGTGCGTGCAAACAAGTTCGGGCGGTTCTTTGCCGACCCTCAACGTGCATGAAGGCCACTTCCAGGAATCTCTCCCGCTGGTTGCGTCTTGAGGAGGTATAAAGACTAAGGAAGCGCTTGATCTTTTGCAAGACACGAAGACAACACACAACACGCCCAGGCTCGAGCTTAGACCTAGCCATTGTTAAACTTGAGCTATAACACACCCTTGTACTCAGAAATAGCCAAGAAAACTGCCGGAAGGCGACTGGAGTAGAGCTATTACCTCCCACAGGCTCAAACCAAGATAAATCTCGGTCTCACGCTTCGTTGTCGTCTTGCTCAGACCATCACCACGTCTACTCTTTTCCTCCGTGCGAAGAAGCACAGCTCGGGTCCCGCATCATACTGACCCCCATCTCATTTCTTGCGGTTGGCGATCTCGATCGTCGACAGGCTTAATCGTGTCACGAGCCATCCCACACGCAACAATAATCACTACCTTAGTACTTGACAATCAATCCATTCATTTCATTAATTTCTGATTTAGAGTTTTCTTAAAAAGTGTTGTCAAATGTATCGGTGTTAACACGTATAACTAAATACATTTAATTGAAAGTATTCCAAATATGATGAAGAAATGCTTGCCTGGAATTGTGTAGAAATAAGCGTCCTCACTTGGATTATGTGTGTGGCCTCTGTCAGATTTAATTCACTTTCTGAAATTACAGAATACTATATTTCACATGGCTATCAAATTTTTACGTGTTTTATGGTATATAACCTTTCTCTAATTTCTGTTAAATTTATACATGTATACGGCGTTGTTTAATCTGTGCCACGCATCAAAAATTTGTATCAGGTTTTCACTCGAATTGATGTATTAATTCCCAATTTTGATCATTATGGTGGTTTCTAATATTAGTTATTTCTTTATTTATTTATCCATTCATATTCGTCCTCCTTCTATTTTTATTTAATTTTCTAATATCAATATTATTTATTATTATTTTTATTACTATTTATTATTATTATTATTATTATTATTATTATTTCTTTTCTCCCGTCCTACCGAACTTATCCCCTTTCCCCATTCTCTCTCTCTTCACCTTATATAGATCTGCTCCCTATCCGGTTCTCCTCTCGCCTTTCCTGCCATCTTTGGTCGGCATCTCCCGCAAATCGCCATCTCTCACCTTTGTCAACTCGGTCATTGCCTCCCTCCATCACCCCCATCGCCTCATCTTCCCCTTCTGCTGGCTTTGTCACTTCACCTCCCTCTCCGCTAGTCTCTGTAACATCCCAATTTTTAGTCTTTTTAATTAATTAATATTATTTTATTGCCATTTATGAATTTTATGATTTTCTGGATTTTATTGGATTTTTCGAGATTTATTTGAATTCTTTTGAATTAAAATACATTATCTTTTGTCAAGAAATAATTATAAAAGACATTTGCAAAATAAAGTTTTTGAGAAAATATTTTATTTAAGTCAAGAATGTCTCAAAGTATTTTTGAGAATTTTCTGAGAATTTTTAGAGTATTTTTAATGCTTTAAATCAATCAAAACATTTAATCGGATTAAATTAAATCGGAAAAACCGGAAAAATCAACGTCATGAAGAACGGGCCGCCCGATTCTTGTCTTGAGCCGTTGTATTTATGGAAACCCTAAAATCAGTCTACCGTCGGATGCGCATCGAACGGTGGATGGTCATCGTCTCTGATTTGGAATCCATTGCCGTCTCAGGCCGGACCACGACCTCCGCCGGACTTTCCTTGGATTGCGCACCCTGCCGGGTATAAATAGGGATCCCCGAGCCCCTCCGAAACTCACCTTGAGCCGCCGCCTCTTTTCCCTCACGCGTCGTCGCCGGAGAAGCTTCGAAGCATGCACGGGAGCTCACCGGAGTACGAAGAGCGTTGCCGAGGGGTTTCGCCGCGTTTTCTCGTCGTTGGGTAGCTCTTTCGCCGAAAGGAGTGCGGATCCGAGTTCGCCGGAGCACGCCGCACCCGTTCTGCCGTTCCTTGGTCGCCGAAGCACACTGCATCGCCGCGTGGGAGGTCTTCGTCTTCATCTCCGGTGCGCCAACGCCGCCGCACGACCATCGCCGCTCGGGAGCTTCGGGAGCCGTCGGATCACCATCGAAGCGTCAGGAATCATCCACGTCGCCGGCTGAGGTGGGTTTACACTTCGTTGACACGTGGCGCCACGTAGACCATAGGGCTGAGCTAGCATCGCATGGCGCTGATGTGGCCGCATGCGTGTGCTCGCACGCTGATAACACGGGCCCAGCAGTCAGGGACAGAGCCACCAAGACACGTGTCAGCCAACAAAAAATTTAGCATTTCCTTTATAAAAATAATTCGCTAAAATCCGGATTTATTATTTTAGGGTATTTTCAGGATTTCTAAAACTTCAAAACCTTATAACTTTCGCATACGAACTCCGATTGAGGTGATTCAAATTCCTAAAAATTTGTAAAAATGAGATCTTTCTAATGGTGGCTTTTATTTGAATTTTTGAATTTGTTTGCTCTTTGGTTTTGGTTTTATTCAGCGTGAGGCGTTGAATTGTGCGAGGCTTGAAGGGATTTCTCAGCTGTGAATTATTTCCGGACGGGAGCAGGAGCTTAACGAAGGCAAGTTGTGCTTTGATCATGTTGCACCCATAAATTAGATTGCATGCTATTTTGGTTTACCTTATCACGTGTTATTTCATGAGTACAAATGATTTTGACCTAGATTGGGATTTAGATATTATACCCTCTTGAATTACACCCTACCTTGTTAAATTGTATGCCATGATCCACTTGTCACCCTAGGTTGGTTAATTATAGTTGGTTAATAGAAAATCAACATGGATGGTTAGAACGGAATAGATTTGCTTAGCCGTGCCACGTCATCACATGCTCATGAAATATTGCTTAATAATCTTGACTAATGGAATATGGAACCATGATGATAACTTGTGGGCCATGTGTGGTCGCACAAAGAGATTGAGTTGTTGTGACAATGAGTCACATAACAATGTTGATTTGTGAAGAGCACGTGGTGCTTGGTAACCAACAGGGAGGGTAATCATTTTAGATTGAAGCAAGTGGAAGGGGCAGGTGTGCCAGGGTGGGCTCTGTGGAGCTGAGGGTATGTGTATGCCTTGCTTTAATCAATCCTAAGGACTTAACTTTGCGAGCCTTTGACCTGAGTCAAACTTGCAGCCACACGTCTGTTATGGGGCTGACCTAGTGACTAATTTGCAAATGCTTAACTTGAGTGCTATCTTGGTGGTGTGAGTCCGGTGTACTGGGAAACTCACATGGCGCAAGAGGGGGCCTGTTGTGGCGTAGTTCTTCAAAGTGTTGAAACCTTAGCGGGTAGCCTTGGGTTAAGAGGATGCATTGTAAAGGCTTAGTTATAATCGTTACTGTGTGGTGCATGGTTATATCGTGTGGGTAAAGTGCATAACCTCTGCAGAGTGTACAATCTATTAGGATAGCCGTGCTCACGGTATTGAGCAATGCTCGAATTACAGTCAAGGGTAGTTAATTAAAATGAACAATCTGGATGGGATGGCGGAATGCCATGTGGATAATGGAACTTAATTTAGGATGGAGAACTTGGGTTTGATTTGAGAAACAATGGAATCTATTTACTTGTTATTATTTGTTTTACCGGTCTCGTCACCTTGTCTTCCTCTCCTGCAAGCGTTGATCCAGGGAATAGTCCTCACCGTGGAATGTGGTCGGGTGGCTCGGCTTGTCTTCCTCGCTGCAAGCCCTCCTGCGATCAAAGGCTTTAGCTTCACTGCATCACCTCCCCTGGCTCTGATCACCTCCTCCTTGGGCTTCGGTCCCATGGTGCCGCCAACCTTCCCTCCTCCTACTATGATACCTTAATGATTTCTATGTTCGTCTATTTTTTAGTATTAGTATTTGTATTGGTTAATGATGTGTGAGACCTATTAGATACCAATAATGGGTTCTATGTGCATACAGTACTAGTCCTATGATCAGTGGTTAGTATGCACATTCACAAAATTGATAACACATCCATACATAGTATATTATATGTAATTGCGGAAGCGGTTTATACATAATAGACTTAAAAGACAAAATAAACAATAGCAGAAGTATGAAAGTTTTGTAGTTTGCCATATAACCCTCAGGCAACCGATGAGGTATAAACTCTAGTTTGTCGTAATGTTCCTCGTAATATGCATCATATGTTGTGTCGAAGGGTTTTCTGAATCTTCACCTAAAACAACAACAATAACAAAGTTGAGTACATTATGTACTCAGCAAGACTTGTTGTGTATGCAATCCTATAATAAATGCAGATTATATCAAAGAAAAGGTTTCTACAGTTATTTTGCATAAATCGAATTTGAATTGTGAATACTGAATAATAGATTGCAAACAAAATTCTGTAAAAGCAATTTAACAGGTATATGAAATAACAAGTATGTAAGTCTAAATATAGCAACTCACGGTCCTCCATGATGTGAGCAACAATTCTAATCATTTCCTGCCAACATATGGCATAACAGTTGAAACCAATCCTTGCCAACGCGTGGTATAACAGCTAAAACCAATCCTTGCCAACACATAGCATAGTATTGAACCATCTAAAGGGTAAGCTTTCCAACATATGTTTCTAATTCCAATCTATTTTTATGAAAATATGAAATTCATCTAACTAGTGTCAGTTCACCAAGTATCCCATAACCACGGGCATGTTTTTTAAAAAATTTAAACTCTGTAGATGTGTACAACTTTACCCACAAGTCATTACCTTTTCTTTTTGCCGCTATTTTCATGCTCCTTTAGCGTGTGGCCAAAATATTCATGACAAAAACCTTTATATTATCTAGGTTAACTTTGCACCAGTTCAGTGACAACAAACCCTTGCTATGAGGACAGAAGATATTTGTATGCCTATTGTACTCTCAACAGGCTATTCCTGCTGAGTCCCTACTTCCCTATGTTCTATAGCGGTGAAAGATATTTGTACAATATTGTACTCTCAATAGTTCACTCCTATTGAGTTCTCACTTTCCCATCATAGCAAGACGTACATTGTTGTATTGACATGTATTTACCCACACCTCTGTGTAGAAGCCCCTATGAGCAATCCGTCTTAGAAAGCCCGTACTACTCTAGCCTTCTAATGCGCAAAGTTAAACTAGATAACTTAATTGGTTTAAGGTTGTCCTATACTAGTACTTGTAGTTGTACGAATATCTCTTAAATCATACAGCACTATGTTCGGTCCTTAATCTGACCTAAACGATAATCTCCTCTTATACTACATGCAAGTCTCATGCACATCCAGCTATTGCCAATAATCGCCCACGTTAAAACCATAGTTTTATTTTGAGTTTTTTATACCAAATACCAACAACCTTTAATGTCATATCCAACCTTTTTAAATTCTTAATAAACATTTTAATCTGATTATTTTAATTTTCAATAGTAAAGCATGCCTAAGCATGATTAATATGTAATCGCATATACCCATGTTGACATTATGTATTGTCTAATCATATTCTATGGTTATTAAGGTTCATAGTTCAATATTTATTAAGGAAGTTCCATGAGATAGGGTTATAGCTATCAGTACCATAATATAACAAATTTACAAAAATACGCATATGCACAAATAGATTTGAGAAAATAAAATAAAAATTAAAACATTGGGATCAATATGATTAAATGGGTGCTTGCCTTACTGGTTGATGTCGAGATCGAAGTCAGGGTCGTTGACGGTGGTGTCTGGAACATCAGAGTCTACACATCGTGCGTTGCAAAGCTATAGCAATAATAGTAAGAGGCAAAAAGAAGTCAAATAACATCAAATTCAAATATGAATTAAAATAGAATGTTCTAGTGATAAAAAGATTTTAGGTGCTGATTTCTCAATTTTTAAACTTGTTCATGTTATGAGTTCTCAAGTTCATATTATAGGAAGGTAGATTAAGTGCAAATCATGTCTGAATACAATTACCTTCATATCATCATGAGGTCCTGACCTCTGAAAATTGCACATCATTAAAGCATCAGAGGATCCTGACCTCTAGGGTTCTTTGAAAGAATTAAGTGCAAAATATATCCGAATACTTTTACATTTGCAGCATCAGAGGGTCTTGACATTTGGAAAACATTGAAGTTGGTCTCACATGTTCTTAATATTTATTTGTGAGAGTAGTCCATATTTAAATCTTTTATGTATTGGAGATGATCAAATACCTACCTCCTTATTTTGAGCTCTGGATCAGTCAGCTAAGTACTCATCTTGTTTGGTCCTACTTAAGGTTTGCTTATTTCAAAGTTCTGACATTTGAATTAGGATTAACCAAACTATTCAGGTCTATTAAGCTTCTAAGTTAGGGGTCAACCAAAGTTCTGAAGGTTTAATTACTTGAGAATCCTTTCCTCCGATTTTTGAGCATTCATCTAATTGGTCCTACTTGGCATTGAATCAATGAACTAACTGAGGGTGCTACTGCTATTGCTTTACCTTGGAGGAGGCCACCAGTCAGTTGGACATAGTGTCAAGACTCAAGAGGACTGAACAGAGCAGAGCACGGCAAAGGGACATGGTGCCATGGCTATGCCTCTGGTTGAGCTCAGGTCGGAAGCAGGGCAGGCATGGGGAAGCTGCATAGAGGGCCAAAATGGAACCTCGAGACTCCACTGCGGTTGTGGGCAGTGACGACCGGAGCTCTGGTGGCCCGTAGTGGTGGTGCGATGGAGGAGATGGCCGGCGGCAGCAGGGTCTAGGTGCTGGCTCTCCTCGACGGGGGAATGGGGAAAGTGATTGAGGGGTTTTGATCGGTGGTGGATGAGGAAGCTTCAAATACACTTAATTGGAAAATGGCGCAAGGATTAGGGAGTTCGGCTGCAGCTCGATCGTGGTGGAAATTTTGGCCATGGCAAAATTGGAGGCGACTTGAGTGAAATTGGAGCTCGTTTGTGGGGGAGGAGGTACTAGGGAGGTGTGAGGAGTGAGTTGGGTGCTTGGGTCAGCTTAAATAGACGAGAATGTTGGTGGAACAGTGGTGCGAACCAAGCTCCATGTGCCCTATGTGGTGTTGGTGGAATGAACTTGGGATTGATTTACTCAGGATTTTGGTTTTGTCCAAAGAAACAGAGAACTGGCTGGCTGGTTTGGAGTGGGGAAGAAGAAGCTTATGACATGTGGGCCTGACTTCGGCAAAGAGACAAGGAAGCAATTTGGTTTCGCTATTTGTGTGGAGTAGGGTTTCTAGTTTGAAATAATGGTCTAAAATTTTTGAAACTTTTTCTATGTAAACCTAGGATAATTTTATCATTGTTTAAAAATTTTAACTCAAAATATTATATTTGCAATTTTTTAAAAATTCTGAGAAGCCTGTTGTGCAGATTTTCATTCTCTGTTTTTTTGACTTTTTTTTAGGTTCAAAAAATTGTTTGAAACTTTTTATGGGGTTCCTTATGGCCTAAGGATGATACTGTAAAATGTTAAGATAATGGACTCTTAATTTATTTTATAATAATTATGACATTGAATTTATGAAATTTCTAGGGTTTTAGTTTTTGAATTTTAAAGGGCATCGAATAATGTTTATTATTTTTTGATAATAATACTGTAGCACACTGTAGTACTGTAGATGACGGGGTAAAAATTTTAGGATAAGATAAGGTCCGTACAACTTTAATTAATTCAGATAAATCTACTGTTCATAGTCCAATTTCACTGTTTTTAATCCCTTATCTATAATAAATATGTTCACACATTCTGAGGATTTTGCAAGGGGTTTCTAATTATGGCCTTATATTTAAATATAATTTTTAAAGATTTTGTTTTTTGTAATTTCTTTTTCCAAAGTTTATATCTCAGGAATCAAATGATGAAAATAATTTTTCAAAAGACCAAAAATCCAGAAAAATGAAGAAAATGACATAAATTCAGAATAAAATCATAATTTTAAGTTAATTTTATATTCTATTCATTTTTGCATTTCTCTGGGATGTTACATGATGATTATTATAGGTTGTGTCATATAGATTGGCGGTGTTGTAACAACACCTGGAGACCTCCAATATGTCGAGGAGTGGGAGTAGGTCTCCGGGCACACACAACATCGCCTTTGGCATTGGTACTCTTTGAAACCTAGTATGCCCGAGCCCTTACTACTGATTATCTTAATCCCTTATGTGAGATCATGTGGAGGTCAACTCATAGATGTGTGATGAGTATTTGATATTTATTAGGCATGTGTCGATTTGTGTGAGCTTGTCTTGGTTTGAAAAATTGAATTTACAATTTTGGGTTGCTGTCAACCTTCCTAGCGAGCTTGAGCGATGCATTTAATTGAGAATTCATAGTGCTGTTAATTAAATATTGTATATTATGTTGTGTAATGCTATGTGATGTTTTTCTTATCTGTAATGGTTGCAGAACTTCGGAGCTAGGTCATGATGAGATGGAGGAGATTGGAACTAGGCTAGGAGACCTATGGTCCAGACAGTTAGGGTGATGCTGAAAGGTAACTAAGGCCGCTGGGATGATAAGTGAATAGAAGAGATGCTAACTTAATCCATACTCAAGTAGAGGAGGATTATTGGATCAAGGGTTTTGTAACATCCCAAAATTTGAGTTTTGGAATGTTTAAGTTGAAAAATAAACCATATGCCTTTTTCTTGAATTAATTAAAGTTTAATTTGAATTTTTTTTAAAAATAAAAATATTTAATTTGATTAATCTATACATCAAATCAAAGGTTTCTAGTTTCTGTTGGTTTCTTTATGCTTCAAGGAATTTGTATTTTTGGAGATTTTTCTGAGTTTATTTGCTATTTATTTGGATTTACTTGAATTTATGGAATTAAATTAATTCGGAAAATATATTTTATTTTGAAAATCTTTTGGGCCGAATCCTTTCGCCGGTCCATTCCTATTCATTCCGGCCCATTCCTATTTCCAAGACTCGGCCATGACCCACTTTGTGCTCACCCGACGTCGTCGACTACAAGATCAAGGCCGCCTCGATCCGCGGACGCGTGTGCGGTTAGGATGCCACCACGTCGCCCGCCCGCGCCGCCGCCGCCGTACCCTAATCATAACCGCCGCCATCTCAGTTTTCGAGATTTGCACGCCTCCCGAGGCTATTTAAAGCCCCGAGGACCTCCGTCCGAGGTTCGCCGTCTTCTCCCGCACCCGCCGCACCTTCTTCCATCGCCCGAGGCACTACCGTCATGGACATCGAGCTCGTCGCCACCCGAGCACCTTCCTCGTCGTCGTCCAGCCGCTCCGATCATCCTCCGTCGTCGCCGCTTGCACGAATGGGTTCGTCGTGTCGTCCTCTCTTGGATTCCCTTTATCCAAATACCGATCCGGTCGTTCTCGCAGAACGCTTCTTCGACCGACGGAATAGCATCATCTCCTCAACCTCGACATCCGCCAAGGCTTGAGAATAGCACCGTCGATTTGCTTGGCGCCGATGTGCAACTCCGCCGCCGTGTCGCTCAACCTCGCTCGTCCGATCGTCGCCAAGGCTTGCAGATCATGTGAACTCGTGCCATCACATGGACTCGGTCCGCGATCCTCACCTCTCCAAATAACGGATTTTTAGATTTTGGGAAATTGATTGCTGACGCCAGCGTTAACAATAAATTGATTTTCCTGTGCGACATTCAGCTCTTTTCTCTGAATTTAATCTTTCACCTCGTTCTTGTCATATGGCTCCGATTGAAGTGATTCAAATTTCGTAAAATTGAGCTCTACATTTCAAAGTCGTTTTCAGTTTTGTGCTCATTTGAGTATCTGTTTTGTATTTATTTGGTTTTATTGCTTTCTTTTCCTAGACCACTATGCCACGGAGACTTTGAAGACCACCGTGAACAAGTCGCCATCACATGGACCTATGGTCCAAAGTTATTTTGATGGTCCCATTTGTGTACCAAATAACGGATTTTTAGATTTATTTGATTTTGGAAATTGATTGCTAACCGTTGGGACATTACTAGTTGGCAATCATAATAAATTGATTTTAGACCCTTAGTCATAAAATAATTCAAAAATTCAGATTTTCTTGACTTAATTCTAGTGAATTTAATCTGTACCATGGAGGGATGCCATTGGTCTTGGTTACTAAAATATTTCCTCGGGCAAGTGATCGTGCAAGAAGGGGTACTTCCTAGCACATTGGGATGTGGCTGTCTTACTTGAGACAACTTAAGGACTTAATCTTGTGCACCATTGAACTGGGCCTAACCGTGTAACCACAAGTCCGGTATGGGACAGACCTAGTGATTAATTTGCATTGTTTACTCTTGAGTCTCGCTAACCTGGTTGTGTGGGTTCCGGGATGGATGGGTAGATTCACATGGCTCAAGAGGGGGCCCCGAGGGGCGAAACCTTAGAGAACAGTACCGAGTCTAGATATGCATTGTAAAGGTTTTGTCATGATATCTCTGCGACACACCAAAGGAAGTGTGTTAATATCGATTGCACCAAGAGATGTTCATGTCTTGTGGGTAAAGCTGTACAACCTCTGCAGAGTGTAAAACTATTCGAATAGCCATGTTCACGGCCATGGACAAGCCCGGGGATTTCACACGGGGTATAGAGTGTTTCATGAAATGTGGAATCGTTGGGTTGTGAATGGGGAGTTCACTTTTATTTTGTTGTCTCAAGCTATACTGTTGAATTTAGTGGTTGATACTTGTTTTGAATGATGTAGGGTGATGCCTCGCCATTCTGTTCATATTGTCTACCATTGATTTACCAGTTATTTATTATTGTTTTCCTTAATGTGCTTTCAATCTATTTACCGTATTTCAAATTCAAGTTATTGCTTTCTGCAAATGAACCATATGACTATCCTTTGTCAAGCCATGCATAAATATATTGCATCAATTCCCTACGGCTTGCTGAGTATTTTTCGTACTCATGGATTTACGCCCTTGTTGTTCAGTTGCTGAGGAAGGATCAGGGAATAATGAATATCAGGAGGAGGAGTACTATGAAGACTATGTCGACTAGGAAGGCGTTTCCCTAGACGATTGCCTGTGGCATGTCGAATGGCCCAAGTTATCTTATTTTCACTGCAATAGTTTTATCTGTTTCTTAAGCCATGAGGCATTGGTGTAGGAATCTTGACCATATATAAGGTCGTTTGCTTTATTCAATAATAATTTGCTTCTTCTTAGTTAATTCGTTGTATGGAATGATATTTCATCTGTGTTGACCACTGTGTGCACTAGCGTGATCCTAGACTAGTGTAGTATACACAGAGGGTTTCGGATTTGCATATCCGGGTCCCGACAGGTTTGCGATGGAGTAGTGGTTAGGTTAGTGTCAAATGGTTAAAACCCATTATGTTGTTGGGTTTCGGGTTAACCCATGTATGAATGAGTGAGTTAATTCTAACCCTTGATAAGGTTTCTTTTGAGAGAAAGAAATCATCCAAGTGTGAAGAATTCTAGCTCTTGATGAGATTCTTTATGGGAGAAGGAAGTCATCCAAAGGTGGAGATTGATTAGGTTGTGCTATAAATAGAAGGATGGAGGGATGCCTCCATGCCAAGTCTTTGAGAAGGATTTTTGTTTTATTGTGCTTCTTTGAGCTTTACCCACCTAGTTGTAAGGCTTTGTAAACCTTTCTCTCAAAGCAATGAAATTTTAATTTCATCTTATATTCTGCAATTTACATTCCACACTTTAAATTCCTGTAATTTACATTACGCATTTTAAATTTTTGTAATTTACTTTTTGTACATTTGGATTTGCCTCCCCTCCTTCTAAATACATGTGGATTTTATGCAAATGATGAATGATTGATGAATAAATCTTCTTCATATCATATTCCAAGCATTTATGCAAACTTTGTCTTAATTCTTGCAAGAATTTTTTCTTGGTTCTTTCTTGCAACTTGAGTTTTGCTTCCCCTCCTTCTACTTACTGTAGTTCTTTTGGATCTAGGATATGTAAGAGGATGATAAACTCATCTAAATTATATCCCAACCTAGCAAGATTTATTAGAACTCATTCTTGCTCAAGTTACACTTGCAACACCATATTCTTAATTTGAAATTGTTGTTTTTCGTGCAGCTTGAACCATTTGCATCAAATGCTGAGACCTTAGGCTTATTCTTGCAATTCCTTCTAAAATCAAAGTCCTAATGTAATTTTCTAGTCATGATTCAAATTTCATCAAGTTTGATGGGATAGATCAAAAGTTATTGACGTTTCTTTGTGGTCAAAGTTTCTAAAATCTCTACTTGTGTGCAGCGTGTATGTTAAGCAAGAAAGATCACTCTTTTGGGCTTTATTTTAAAATTAATTTTGGAGTCATGACCTTGAGGACCTTATCTTGCTTTATTTCAAATTTCATCAACTTTTGATGAATAGATCAAAAGTTATTGATATTTCTTGACATCCATATTTCTGAAAACTCTGCTTTTGTGCAATAGTGGATGTTGAGCTAGAAAGGTCTTTCTTTTGAACTTTATTTTGAAATTCCTTTTGGAATCATGACCCAGAGAACTTTGTCTTTCTATATTTCAAATTTCATCAATTTTGGATTATTAGATCTAAAGTTATTCACGTTTCTTGATGACTAAATTTGATATTTCTGCTCATCCTTGTTACTAAAATTCTCACTCCTTCCTTCCCGCTTTTCGTGTTCTTGAATCTATTGTTTGCTTAATAGCACTAGTGTTCTAGAAGAGATTTTTGAGGGGGAAGTTTTTATTTGGCTCATATTCACTCCCTCTAGTCACTGATTTCGGCCCTTCACCTTCCTATATGGATTCTATGTCTCTAAAATTGGTCAATGGAATGTATGTGTGACATACCTGATGGAGTGGAGTATGAGGGGAATGGGGTTATGCTATATCGTGTGGTTGGCGATGACGTACTGGTGTCCTTTGCTCCTTAGGTTGCTTGGGTGAAGCTATCAGCGGGTTGCTATTGCGCCTTGCTTCTGGCCCTTGGGTGTTCAGCTTGCTCCTTGCTGTGGTTGCTTCGCTTGCTCCTTGTTCCAGGGGTTCTACTCAGCTGGAGCTTCGGTGGTCTCTGTGGCTTGTGGTTGTGGGAGATTGGTTGGGTGTTGGCTGGTTTCAACCCTCGCCTTTGCTTTTAACTAAGCTAAGTTTTACCTTCTTATCATATTAATGTTTATCTTGTTACTGGTGATATTTTAGCACTATTCACGCATCACTATGGTTACCTGACAAAAATAGGTTTGTAGACTACTGGATAATGAAACCTAGGTTAGCGAGAGGTGTCAACTATCCCCATATAGTCTAGTATCTCGGTGAGCACTTTCTACCCGTATTTGGGTCTAACAGCACTTAATTTACCCTTTTTAATTCCTTATTTGTTTATATATCGCTTATATTTGTTATGACCAATGGATGCAGGTGATCAAAGGTCTTTTGGAAATTACATTGTAGTTCATTTATAGAAGTCTTGTATTTCATATGTTGTAATTGATAATTGTATATGATTCCGACATATGAGCTTTGTATGGCACTTATCGAATAATAGAAATGCTTATTATTTTATTACATATTTTAATTAAGTGTGTTATTATCCTATTTATACATACTTTATATTTGCTAATCACTTGGGTTGTTTCATGAGGTTTCTTTTTATTTATTTATTTAAATCGGAATATTACAGACGTTTTTCACCCATAAGGCATGATATTGAAATCAAGTTTGTTAAATAATGTGTGTTTCATCACCCTCTTTATAAATATCAAGATTAGCTATATCAGAGCAAATATTCTCTTAGTATTCTATACTACAATGCAAATTGGTGATCAAAGCAGTATTTTCGAAACCGAGTCATGTTAAAAGCAACGCTTATTTTTTGACAGGGCGGAGTTCAGAGAATCTCTAGAAGTGTAATGCACCAAAGCCACACCGCTCTTGGCATCATCATCATATACCAATATTAAACCAGGAAGTTTTTCCAGCTCCTCTGCGCGCCGCGTCATCGTTTGGAGGACATGGCTGTGCCCTCGCCCGCCGTGTCACGCACACCAACAACGCTGAGCTTGCCCGTACGTACAGCTAGCTTGACGTTGAGCCACGTCACCCATGTGGCTCAACCGCTTACCTATCTTAAGTATTTTGTTCAGATCGGTTAGGCCTAAGATGTCGTAGCGCGGCTGGTAAGAGCGCTCGCTTCATATCGAGAGGTCCTGTATACGTCGCCTCCCACTAGTCGTCACCGCCAACTCCGCCTCCTGCTGGTCATTGCTGTCGCTAGACCCGCCATCTCACCACAGCCGCCGCATCCCTCCCCTACCACTCCGGTCCTGATGTCTTCCTTCTCTAACCCTAAGGTGATTCCTTTGATCTAGGTGGATGAATGTAACGGGTGGACAGGATTGAGCCTTGGCATCGGGCGGTCATGCGGTGAAGATGACGGTGAATAGTGAAAAGACGAAAATACGTAAGGATAGTTACAGAGAAGGTTACATGGCGATATACTGCGTGAGTGAGTTGTTGAGGAGTAAAATTGTAAATGTGAAGCCTATATAAGGGTTGGTTGAAGGATCTGGGAATCAGATAGAAAAATGGAATGAAATACTTTCTCCTTTGTCGCCTTTGGCTGTTCTTTCCCCTTTTCTGTGTTCTTCTGTTATCGTTGCTTTACCGATTGCCTGTGTTTCTTGCCGCGATTTGGCTCGTCTCACGTCTCAGCTGTGCTGGTGGCCAAGGGACATTACATTGTGGTATCAGAGCTTCGTTCGATCATCCGGGTTGGGTTGTAAATTTTTTTTTCCAGACGAGGGTTGGAGGAACTCGGGATTAAGCACTTAATCACGAGAATCTCCGCATAAACCGGGTTCTGAGTCAGTTAACTTCGGTCTCGCTTGATTCGAAGGCGATCGTCTCGAAAAGGGACTTCGTCTGAACATGTTCCATCAATCGCAACGGCTCCTCCAAAGCCTTCGATTCAGACCCAACTCGTCTTGGCGGCGATGGCGGAAACGGCCAAGCGTTCGGACGATCATCAGGTCAGTGTGAAGGAAAGTTTGGATCTCATATTTGAACGCATGGACAAGATGGATGCTGCCCAACAACAATTGTTGCAGCGTTCTGAACTCACGGCCAAGGTGGTGGAGCAAAATACTAAAGACCAGCAGATTTTGGCGCAGCAACTGCAGGCCACTGCCCAAGCGGTAGCACAGATCACGTTGGGCCGATCCATGGAGATGTCGGGAGTCATGGAAGGGAACACGTCGGGGTCGGGAAAGGCTTTGTTTACTCCAGTCCCACCGCCAATCCGCCCATGGGGAAAAGGTGAAGCGGAGCCATCTTCCGCTGTGCGAGCGATGCATCTGCAGGGGTCTGGGAGTAATACATCAGATGGATCCATGCTCAATCAGCGCCTCGCCAGAGATGTCCAGGGGGCAACCAGAAGTCCACTACCGAAGCTATCATTCCCTAAATTCAATGGTGAGAATCCCAGATTATGGAGAGACAAATGCATGGATTATTATACTCTGTTTAATATCCCAGAAGCGTTGTGGGTCAATGCTGCCACTCTTCATATGGAGGGCAATGCAGCACGGTGGTTACAAATGTTCAAAGCTCAGCATACCTTGGGTGATTGGGAGCAGTTTTGTGGCAGCAGTTGAGGCCAAGTTTGGCGCCTTTGATCATCGGCGATTACTGGAAGAATTAGTGGAACTTAAACAAGTGGGCTCTGTTGAGGACTATAAAGAAAAATTTGATGAACTTATGTTTGAGATTGCGATGCATAACCCGCATCATGGTGAGGAATTCTTTGTCTCACAGTTCATTAAAGGATTGAAAATGGATTTGCGTGGAATGGTTCAATGCCAAATTCCAGATACTGTTGATCATGCAGCCCTGTTGGCCAAGGTGCAGCAAGAAGTGCTGAGTCGCCAGAAAACATGGAAGCAGAAGCTTGGCACGTTTAAGGAGTATGGTGCTATCGGTAAATCAGAGAATCAGCTTACTCCTTCACGCATGGGTCAGGGTGAATTATGGAAAGCCAGACAGCTACGGGAGTATCGGCGTTCTAATGGGCTATGTTACCAGTGTGGAGAGAAGTATGAGCCTAACCATGTGTGTAAAAAGAAGCCAACAGCTCAACTTCATGCGCTCACATTGGAGGAACAGGAAGAGGTCTTGTCTGATTCTGTATTAAATATGCTGGAACAAAGTGAACATGACCAAGAAAGTGCATGTGACTTATCCCTTAATGCATTGTCAGGGGTGGATGAAACTGAAACAGTGCGCATTCTAGCTTTAGTACGCAATCAAGTGATGTTGATCCTCATCGATTCGGGCAGTTCCCATAGTTTTGTGAATGCAGCTTTTCTGAACAAAATTGGGTATATTCCTCAAGATTGTCCTTCCGTCACAGTTCGAGTAGCCAATGGTGATGTGCTGAGTTGTGATTGAGTGGCAAAGCAGTTTGGTTGGTGGGCACAAGGATATACATTCTAACATGATTTTCGTGTTTTGGATCTTGGGGCATATGATGCCATACTTGGTATGGACTGGTTACGCTTGCATAGTCCGATGACCTGTCATTGGCAACAGAAAATTATTGAGTTTCCATACAAGGGTAAAGTAGTCAAGCTATTGGGCATTACTCATGACAAAGATCTGAACATTCAACCATTATCTGTGGAGCAATTCGCCAAATGGGACAAAGGCAATGACATTTGGGCTCTTGCTGTAGTGGAGTCTGCTGAGACCGAACAAAATGACTCTGTTCCCTCTGAAATAGCTGCTGTTTTACACAAGTATTCATTGGTATTTGCCGAACCACAAGGTGTTCCACCCAGGAGGGAGTATGATCATGCTATCACACTGGTTAATGGAGCTACCCCAGTAAATTCACGCCCATACAGGTACTCTCCCATGCATAAGACTGAGATTGAACGCCAAGTTGCTGAAATGCTTGCTGCAGGCATTATTGTTCCCAGTGTCAGTCCATTTGCTTCTCCAGTCTTGTTAGTGCAGAAAAAGGACAGCTCTTGGCGATTTTGTGTTGATTATCGCCGATTGAACGATTTGACTATCAAGAACAAATTTCCGATGCCCGTTATTGACGAGTTGTTGGATGAATTAACGGGTACTCAATATTTCTCGAAGTTGGACCTTCGAGCTGGGTATCACCAAATCTGTATGAAGGAAGAAGATGAAGCTAAAACTGCATTCAAGACGCATCATGGCCATTATCAATTCAAGGTAATGCCATTCGGTCTCACTAATGCACCGGCGACCTTTCAGTGTGTGATGAACTCGATTTTGGCGCCCTTTCTCAGGAAATTTGTACTGGTATTCATGGATGATATCCTTGTTTACAGCCCTACTTTAGCGGCACATGTTGAGCATTTAGCTGCGGTTTTACAGATCCTTCACACGCACCAATTTTTTGTAAAACGGTCTAAGTGCATGTTTGCTCAGCGGCAATTAGAATATTTGGGCCATATAATTTCATATAAGGGTGTTGCTGCAGATACTAAAAAAACCCAAGTCATGTTAGATTGGCCAACACCACAGAGTATCACTGAATTAAGGGGTTTTCTTGGGCTTACCGGCTACTATCGCAAATTTGTCAAAGGGTATGGTATTTTGGCTAAACCTTTGACTGACCGATTGAAGAAGAAAACATTTAGTTGGGACAAACAAGCAGAGGAGGCTTTTCTTCGACTCAAGCAAGCAATGGTGACTACACCTGTGTTGAAACTTCCTGACTTTGCCCAGACTTTTGAAGTAGAGACGGATGCGTGTGATCAAGGGGTTGGTGCGGTTCTCTTACAGAATGGACATCCAGTTGCATTCTTTAGCAAAGCAATTGGCGCCACTCACAGAGGTCTTTCTATTTATGAAAAAGAGTTTTTGGCATTGCTCTTGGCAGTGGACAAGTGGAGAACTTATTTGCAACACAAAGAATTTGTCATTAGAACAGACCATAGAAGTCTTTGTTATCTGGATGCTCAACAATTACAATCTGATATGCAGCGAAAGGCAATGCCAAAATTAATGGGTCTGCGCTTCCGCATTGTCTATAAGAAGGGTCGAGAAAATGTTGTTGCTGATGCACTTTCCCGGGTTGGCTCTCTGTTGTCTTTGCATATCACTTCAGAAGCACAACCGATTTGGGTGCAGGAGATTGTCAACTCTTATGTCACCGATCCTATTGCTCAGGACAGATTGACACGCTTGGCTGTTCACAGCCCGGATGAACAGGGTTATGCACTGCAGCAAGGATTAATCAAGCATCGTGGACGCATCTGGATTGGAGATAATTCTACTCTAAGAACCAAGTTGATTGCTGCGTTTCATTCTAGTCCACTGGGCGGGCATTCTGGGATATTGGCCACATATCAGCGTATGCGCCACCTTTTTCACTGGGATGGTCTGAAAAATTGTGTTGAAGACTTTGTGAAGCAATGCCGATTTGTCAGTTGGCTAAGAGTGAGCGCTCCAAACCAGCGGGTCTGCTCCAACCTCTACCCATCCCGGAAGTAGTGTGGCATGAGATCACTATGGATTTCATTGAAGGTCTGCCGATGTCGGAAGGATATAATGTTATCATGGTTGTGGTCGATCGTTTATCAAAATATGCTCATTTTGTGCCCCTTAAACATCCTTTCACTGCTGCTACCATGGCCAAAGTATTTCTGGACAATGAGGTCAAGTTGCATGGTGTTCCCACCACCATTACGACTGACCGTGATCGCATCTTTACTAGTCTCTTTTGGCGTGAGTTGTTCAAGTTATTAGAGACCAAGTTGCAATATAGCACTGCCTACCATCCACAGACTGACGGGCAGACGGAGAGAGTGAATCAATGTTTGGAAATGTACTTGCGCTGTGCTGTGCATGAGTCACCAAAAAAATGGCGAGCATGGCTCCCTCTTGCTGAATTTTGGTACAACACCAGCTTTCATTCCTCACTGGCATGTTCTCCATTTCGGGTCTTGTATGGAGTGGAACCAAATTATGGACCGTGGCCTCTATCTCTTACCAGTAGCTCTGAAGAAGTGAATGATTTGCTCCAGGATAGACAGCAGTACACTACATTGGTGAAACATCATTTATCTCGGGCGCAAAACCGTATGAAGCTGCAAGCCGATCGGCATCGCAAAGAGCGTCAGTTTGATGTTGGGGAGCAGGTCCTGTTGAAAATGCAGCCTTTTGCTCAAACTTCATTGCTGAATACACCTTTTCCCAAGTTGGCTTATAAGTTCTATGGTCCCTTCAAGATTGTTCACAAAATTGGCCAGGTAGCTTATCAGCTCGATCTTCCACCGGAGAGTCTTGTACATCCCGTTTTCCATGTCTCACAACTGAAACCTTTCACACCAGATTATTCCCCTGTATATGCTCAGCTTCCGACAATGGCAGATCTGGATGTTCAAATGACCGAACCTGAAATGATTCTTGAACGACGGCTTGTCAAGAAAGGAAATGCTGCAGTGGCTCAAGGTCTTGTGAAGTGGAAAGGCTTATCTGTTGCGGCGGCCACCTGGGAAGACCTCACGGTGCTACAAGCTCGTTTTCCATCGGCTGTTGCTTGGGGACAAGCAACGAATCAAGGGGGGAGCAGTGTAACGGGTGGACAGGATTGAGCCTTGGCATCGGGCGGTCATGCGGTGAAGATGACGGTGAATAGTGAAAAGATGAAAATACGTAAGGATAGTTACAGAGAAGGTTACATGGCGATATACTGCGTGAGTGAGTTGTTGAGGAGTAAAATTGTAAATGTGAAGCCTATATAAGGGTTGGTTGAAGGATCTGGGAATCAGATAGAAAAATGGAATGAAATACTTTCTCCTTTGTCGCCTTTGGCTGTTCTTTCCCCTTTTCTGTGTTCTTCTGTTATCGTTGCTTTACCGATTGCCTATGTTTCTTGCCGCGATTTGGCTCGTCTCACGTCTCAGCTGTGCTGTTGGCCAAGGGACATTACAATGAAGCCATGTATTTGCAATTGGTAGCATGGATATTCAATTTGTGTCTTTGGTACCGTGGGTTTTGCAATTGGTACCATTTACATTGCACTCACAATCTGTTACTTCTACTCTACAATTGATGGTGGATGGGAAGTGGAGTGGGGGAGAGAGGGTGGCGGAGGAGGAGAAGGGTGTCGGCGCCGTACTGCTCATTTTGACTGCCCCACCGCATCCTCAGAGCCACTAATCCCGATTGCCACTTCTTCCGCGCCATCAACACCACCTGAGGCATGCCAACACCATCAAGAATATGATCTTCTGGTCCTTCTTCGTCTTTACTTGAGTAGGTGTTATTGTTCTTGTTGCTCAATACGTGTTTGATAGAATGCTTCAATAGCCTCAACCATATACTTGTTGCTCAGTTATGCATGGGATTGATGGGTTTGAGCATGAACATAGTTTTTTCGATTCCTTTATTTTTAGTGTAATTGGTAGTGAGTTCCATGTCACTCCAATTTACTTGACTAGATTTTCTTCGTAGCTTGCAAGGAAGTCAAAGATTGAAAGGTTAATCCGGTGGAAAGTTTTTGGAGAGATGGTTTATTTAACTTCAGCGATGGTGTTTGCTTATTATATCCTTGTTGAATTGTGTGCGCATGGTATGTAGGCAGCTGGCAAATTTGATGGAAACAGGCTCATTAAACCAAACTCCATATTCGGTTCATGTAGGGCTTGTATGTATAGGGAGGATTTGGCCTAAGCAACTTGAAGAATGTGGCATACGAATTAAAACCTGTACTACTTTGTGGTGCAGCTTAGGAATTTAAACTGAAATAATGCATGTGCATTTCTGTTCAGGAATTATATTCAAAAGGAATGCACAGACTTGTTTTCATACACGGAATCTAAGTCCAACTTCTGGAGCTAAACCTGAGCAGCTTCTAATGATTCACAAAATTCCAACTGCATTTGGTTATTCTTGGAAACTTTTCCAAAATTTGCCAAACAAGGCCGGGGTTGGATTTGTAACAATCAATTGTGCTCTGTTTTTTTCTTTCTGGAAGTTGTGTTTTTGGCCATGTCGTTGAGCTCTTTGTTGTCGTGCTATAGAATTTCTTTTTTGGTTAGTTAACCCAAACTCAAGTACTGTGTAGCTGCCTTGTGTTTGGCTAGCGATTAAGATTGGTTGTATTCGGGTAATAGCGGTGATCATGTGCTTATCTGCTTTTGGTTGCTTTTTGTTTGTTTTCGAGGAGGTGGATGGGAAGAAGATACAGATCCAATTGACAGATTCATGGAGAAGAACACTGTGAAGTTCATGAAGGAGTGTGGAGCCTCCTCCTCATGCAAGCAAACAAAATGCCGATGGGGTGCCGAACAATTTTTGGATGCAAAGGAGGCTGAGTTTCAACAGAAAAAGGTTTGTGTGAATATATTACTATATTGCCACTATATTTGGATGGCACATTTTGGATATGCTGTTTTCAGTTAACTCATAAGCTAGAGTACATACAAAAAGGATATTCAGCTAGCGTAGGCCTTCAGACTAGTCTAAAAGTGTCTCTGTCAACTGAAAGAAAGCAAGCTGCCATCACAATGGAAATTGTAAATGACCTCCTTTATTTTGTTCTTGGATGTTGTGCTTAGATTTTTATTGTGGCCTGTGTGTATTTTCCCACAGGTCAAAATTTTTTACAATGGAAAATTTGTTATCAACAGCATGGATCATATAAATCAACAAATGCTAATCAAATAGGTAAAAGCATTGCGTTCTCCTTATTAATAAAACAGAATATTGTTACACATACTAATAGCATAAAATGTTCTTGTGTGACAGAATCTTCTGATATTCGCCTTCTTCAGGCGCTGCTCCTTTTTGCTTTACTCCTCAGGTAAGTTATTTTTGTTAGGCTCAACATGTTGCTGCTAGCCTAGGCTCCATATCAGTCAGCTGCATTCGTTTGAAGGAGCAAATGAATCAAAGAGCAAATTTAGCATGCCAATGATGCGATAGGTTTCTTTTGCCTCTGCGTACTGCTATAGATGTATTTATGTTTATAACAAAATGCAACAGACTGTGCAGCTACTCTAAGTTAGCCAATTTTCTCGGCGGCGCTATCATTTTCTGTTCAGAGACCTTGCAATAGCAATACACCTATGAGTCCACAGCACTACCAAATAGCTGTCATGCAGTATGCTTCCACCTCTTATTCGCTGCTGATAAATAGTTAGTAAATAAATGCATCCTCAAAACTTTATCAGAAGCTCAGAACGGCATTTTAGCAGCGTTTTTTGCAAGTATCTATACCGCTATTGATAAATGCTAGATACATCACCATAGCTAAATGCAGTTGTCTCACTGATTATATTAACATTTTGCAGTTCCTATTACATTACCGCAAAATAGCAAGCAAATCAACAGTGACAGCAAAACTACCTTATTGATAAAATAAGATGTTCTTATGCAGAGTAGTCTTCCAGCATTCAGCTTCTCCAAGTGTAAACGCTCTCCCAGCATGATGTACATGAGTGGGGCAAGAATGGGCCTATTTAAATAACTCAAATTTTTATACAAGATCTGCATCTTTTGTATGTTAGTCCATTATCAGAACTGACTGGGACAAGAATGGGCCTATTTAAATAACACAAATTTTTGTACAAGATCTGCATCTTTTGTATGTTAGTCCATTATTTATCTTTGCTCTTGATTAGATACTGTTGATGGATTCTGATTTTGGTGCAATATCTCTGTTGATGATCTGAATTACCCTGAAAAGATCGAGACCTATTATATATTAAATGCTCCATACATATTCTCGGCATGTTGGAAGGTACGATTACCTAAGATTGTCATTATACGAGTAGTTAACCGGTTTTTATTTTGAAGGCTCATTAACATTTCATTTAGTTTTGCTGCTAGGTTGTGAAGCCTCTATTGCAAGAGAGGACAAGGAAAAAGGTTCATGTTTTGCACGGTTGTGGGAGAGATGAGTTTCTAAAGGCAAGGTTTCTTGCTAATACTATTTTTCTTTGCAAATTGGCATGATTATCTTCACATTGATATTTCATTACTAAACAAGATATTATCGCATTCATATAAACCAAGTCAAATAATGGAACTTGATCAGAGTAACTCATAGCATTTTTCTGCTTTGGCATTCACAATATGATAATCAGTATCTACATTTCTGGAACCATTCAAAATATGGACGATTCTTCCCTTCCCCATTTCTGTCGACGGCACGGCTCAGGCTCATATAAAAATTCAAGTGATGATTGCTTCTCTCTTGACCACCCTTTCCACCAAGAGCTGTACTCTTTCATGAAGGAGCAAGCACTGAACCAGGAGCTCAGCAAGCAGGGTTCCTTACATGTGAACATTCCCGATCAAGACCCTGAGGACGCCGACATCGTTGAGGTCATTGAAGTCGAGTTCCACAAGTTCCATCAATGGCGATCGTAAAGTAGATCGAGTTCGCAAGTTCCATAGACCCAGATTACCCGACGTCATCGCCGCCGATGAAACTGATTTTCAATGTCGCTACGTTTGTTTGGCCACCCCATTGTTGTTTGCTGGGCTGGTACGTGATATAATAGTAGCCAATTCTTGCTGAGTTGTTCCATGATGCAAGCCTTGATGTAAAATAGCTCGGTGTATACTATATAATCACATATTCACCTGTTGTAAACTTGCAATGTATTGTCCCATATATATACTAAAACTGCTACGAAGAAATCATCCTAGCAACTTTTTTGAAGAAGAATCAAGGAACCATCTTCAGAAAAGTACCACTATTCATACAGAAGTAAATGAAGCATCAAAACCTTGCCATCTATTGCTAGCCTAGATCGTGCGCTGATTCTGCTTGGCCCTCCTATTGCTTAAAAGTCCTGATACTTGCGTTTCAGCTCACATAAAACAAAATAAACAATGTTTCTGAAATCAGGCATCACTAAGAAGCATTTGATTTCTCTTACATCAAAAAATGACATGGATTAATGGCCAACCAACTGCAGTATCGGCCATTGATGGCCGGGATCTGCGCCCTACTCCTATGATGTAAGCTGCTGTAAGAAGAGAACCTTGTGGCAGCTGCTGCAGCAACGGTCCAACAACACATTACCTCCTCAGTCTTCCGGTTTATTTTCCCTCAACGCGTTTTTACAGTAATCATTAATCGGACCGTAAGCGCTCAGCCCATCTATGCAGCAACAAGCGCTCACCCATTCCTGTTTGCTCCTTCTACCTGGTTCCCTTCCAAGAGTACTACTTATTGCAAAGATCTTGCCTCTTCTACCAGGTTCCGTTCCAAGACTCATCTTTGGCACCTTATTGTTGTTTTCTTTTGCTTAATTCCGAACAGTTTTGGTTGCTACTAGCCTATCGCTAGAAAATATTAAAGAACTTCGTTTGAGTTCGCATGATTTAGATGAAATCAATTGTAAACATGTTCTTAGGAGAATCAATCAATATAGCTGATTAAGATATACAAAACAATTAGTCTGCATTTATTTTTCTGAAGGAAGGGATGGTTGGATTGGACAGACCCCATTGTTGTTCTACTGGATGTACTGTATGCGACCTCTGAGGATTTTACCTCGATTTTCTATTGAGTGAGTCACTCGAGCTCTGCTCATGGTTGTCGTCATGCCTTAGTTCAGGATTGAACACCTTTGACTCGGAAGCTATATAGACTCTAGGGAGTGTTATATGACTTATATCAACTACTCTGTTAAATTCAGTTTTATGTGGAAAAATATGATGTATTTTTCTTTCTTTTATTCATGCAGCGATATACTTCGTTTTGTTGTTTCTTGAATCTATATTAAACATACTTTAAACTCTTGTCAGCCACTTGAAATTTCGTTATATTGTTTCTCAGTGTGTTGCTTATGTAAACTGTTGCTTTACTCCATTAGCTGCAATTATGAATAAAATCTTTACTTTTTAAATTGTTGGATGCCTCTTAACTTTTTTTTTCCTTCTTTTAACATCGCAGAGGAATTTGAAACTGACAGTCAAGATTCTGATGTCAGCGGTTCTGAAGAGAACACATCTTGGATTACCACTCGATAGTGGCTTATCACACTTTAATGCCATGATACTAGAAGAGGCATATCGCTTCTAGAAAAAAATTTAAGGTCTTAATGGTGAACTGACTAAAAGAACAAGCATGCATTGTTGGTGTTATACCCTTGAGGTAGTCATATAGATAATTGTAACATGACTATGCTTATGAATAATAATATGATTATTGGTCCAATGAATGTATATCATTTATATTGAACAGCAAGTATGTGACTTGCTTATGAAACTCTCTACTTATTGGTATAATTCTGTAAGTATCTCTGATCGGGTATCATCATATAGGACAACGATGAATAAATCAACACATATATTAATCGATGATTATGTTTCATAGATCATAGGATATGGAGATATCATCAATACATTGTGAACTCATGATGAAGAACATGAGTTAGATAAACCCGCAATGGGACACTGCGAGAATGTTACATTCTTATGTGTCATCAGTGTATCTCATACATAGTGGATGTATGATCCTTAGACCTGAGATTGTCACATTCTCTACATGTGTAATAGTTTACCTTGGAGCCACCAAACGCTATTTTCTAACCGGATAGTTATAAAGGTAGCTTTCATGTTTGCTATGAAACATGCGAGGGAAGTGAACAGTCAAGATGGAATTTGCCACTCGATTAAGCGGAGATATATGTCTAGGCCACTCGTGTGATATGATTAAGGAAGTGCATGGCCATGCCGTGATTGAGAAGTCAATCACAACTTATTAATATATCACGGATCACGAAGATATATTGAACTGTCAAAGGATGACATACTTCTCGCCTTGAGTTCGATCTTTATATAGTTTGGCAAAGGGATTATTACATGAGTACTTTTGAAAAGTTCTATTTGATTTGATCATATCCGTTTGGGAGTTGGCATGCTCTGCAAGGAACCGCTACCAGCTATTGGATTGGAAAAGAGTTTTCTGAATCTATGTCCAAATGTACATGAACCTCTGGTCACACATTTAACGGTGGGACGCATTAATTGATTTGGATCCGTAATTAATGGACCTCGTGGGCTTAACGCGCTGATGGGTCCTGACTTAGGATTTCGTCGCGTGGCTATATAAGGAGAGGAGAAGGGTGGGCGTGCATCATGTTGTTCACGTCCAGAACCCTAGACTCCACCTCTCATTGCCCCTGCTGAGTGACACGGTGCTTGCACACCGACGCACGGCGTTCCATCCCAGGACGTGTGGACTGCTGTGGTGACACTGCTGCTACTGCGGCGTGGTGAGGACGAACCGCAGCGAGGACGATCCGAAGCGAGGATGAACCGCAGCGAGGACGATCCGTGGCGAGGGCGATCCACTACACCAACGCGCGAAGGATTCCACAACTGCGCGTCTAGTGGTAATCCAATCTGTGATCCCTTTCTTGCGAGTAGCTTTTCTAATTATGCGGTAGAAATTTTAATTTGTGCTAGCGTAGCATACCGCGTTCCTCAACATGCATGTATGCTATAGCACACAATATTCAGTGTCATGAATTGTGCGTTTATCGAAAATTAGTGAGACATGCATTTTGCTTTGTGCACCGCAACGTGACACATAAATAAGAGATTGAACATGGTTATAATCATTCTGTTAAATTAATCCATCATGCTTGGTATCGGATATTGTTTTTGACCTCAATACTTAAACTGATCACTAAACATACCTTCAAAATTATTTTTTCGCTTTTAGTTTGCTATTCTTATAGCAATTGCTATTCAGCTGGATTTGTAAATTCAATCGTTCTAAGTTTTTTCTTGTTTGTGATCTTGATTAAGCCCAAGACAATCGGTGAGATTCGCTACCGAGGTGAAAAGAATCGTGGATTACATCCGAGAACATGACTATCATTAGGAATGGGCATAGTGCGCCAAGTGAACCCCTTTCACCGGGACATTTTCCAGTGAAACGACTAGGAACAGGAGGGATGATGATGCCTGGGATATTCACAAAAACTATTCACAAAAAAGTGATTTGTACATCCTTTACGCTAAAATATTCACAAAAATATTCGAAAAAAACGGTTATTCCGCTGAGCATTTTCGAAAAAATATTCACAAAAAAATGGTTATTCTGCTAAAAATAATTTTTGAAAGCTTCAAAGGACCTATGAAGAATTTGAATGGTTCTACGTAAAAAATAAGGTGCCAGAAACCAAACAGTAACCCGTATGTTCTTTACAATGCATTGTCGCTTAATTCTATATAAAAAGTGATTTGTGGTTTACTCCTATTTACCTATACTATTAATTATTTACCTTATCATATCTTACTGATATGCGGATCCTAGCATCGTATAGCGATGAGGCAAACGAAATAGGTAATCAATTGCACCAACTAAAACTAAACAAATAAATCTGCAGAGAGAAAAAAAGTTTCTTTATACTAAATACGTCGTTAGAAACACCTATAAACATGATGTACAAAAATAGTTGATTGGTTCAAACTGTTTACTTGTTCCGTTGAACATCTATCGTATGACAGCTTTTTGATATACGAAATGAGATAAAGTATACATGCCCTCTGAATCGCTCAAAACTTTTGTTGGAGATTTTTTCGGAACCTTAAAAATTCTGTAAGATTATGGAATAGTTTATTTTTTCCCTAAAGGATCCCAAAACTTCTCCTATTTGGTTTTTGACCCTCTATTTTTATGTAGAGTCACTCACATTTTTCACAGACCCTTCAGAGATTTCAAAAATTATTTTTAACATGACATTTTGTACAGAGAAGCACTCAAATTTTTGCATTGAACCTTATGTGCTTCCACAGTTTATTTTGAACGCGTCATCCTTAACGAAAAATTACCCAAAACTTTCAAAGTTACATATTGGTCCATTTTTACTTTGTTAAATTCTTAGCGCACACATAATTTTCGCTACTTTTCTTGTATTGGCTACTGCGTAGTGGCACGGCGTGCGCCGCGCCCACATACCTAGTACCTATATTAAAGATCGCAGGATTCCAGCCTTCTCAGCGTTTTGAGCCGGCTCACGATTTACGTCTTGAGGTCATGAGTGAGTTGTACGGCTCGGGGCCGGCCTTACTGACTCTGAGTGCATCTCTCTCTCTCTTGGGGCTCGCAATTTCATGCGAGGAGCCGCGAGTTGTACCCGCTCAGGACTGGCCTTGCAGCGCCTGGGTCTGTCTATCTCTCTCTCTTGGGGCTTGCGATTTCGTGCGAGGAGCCACAAGTGAGTTGTACCGGCTCGAGACTTACCTTGCAGCATCTGGGTCTGTCTGTCTCTCTCTCTCTCTTGCGGCTCGCGATTTTGCGCGAGGAGCTACGAGTGAGTTGTACCAGCTCGGGACTGGCCTTGTAGCGCCTGGGTCTGTCTGTCTCTCTCTTAGGGTATAGGTGGACTGGAGTATACTATGACCCTAATGCCGTCGCCATCCATGGTCACTTACGACAACGACTTGACCTCCTCGTGTGGCGCCCACCCGCTCCCAAACTCAGTAAACCCATCCCGCCAGCAATAGGCTTCTACCTCCATAAAGCGGCTCTCTCCTGTCAGGACCCTAAAGAATCCGGCAAAAACACCCAAATCTTAGGCAACAATCGAAGGTAAAAATACAGAATAAATAGAAAAATGGATTAAGGAAAGATGCAACAAGAAATGGGGAAAGTAGAGCACGAGAAGCTTCTCAGATTAATCCATGCCGATCCTGATACATCCTATCGCTTTTTATAGTCTTCAATCGAGTTCTGACGGGGTAAAAAAGCTTTGCATGACAATTACCATTACCGAGAATGACTAATTACCGATTATTCTCATCCCTTCAATTCTCAGAAACTTCATTATCAAATAAGAGCCCTTAGATCCTCATAAACTGCCCTAGCCGCCCGATCTTACACAAAGGAAGAAACAAGTAATCTGAACCCTCCACCATTCTGGATGTTCTTCAACCTCCTGCCATTCGAATTTCTTCATAGCTCTGACAATTCTCCCACCCTTAAGATCATTGTCCTCAAGGATTAAAATTCAGAAACACTTTGGAGATAAAATCCGCATCTTCCCAAGTAGCTACATCTGGGGATAAGTTTGCCCATAAGATCTTCCATTAGACCACCGGAGCATTATGTCTGGGTATCATTCTTCTTGCCAAAATTGCAGCTAGCTCAATTTGAATATTGCCTTCAGCATCTACCAAAGGGAGATCCTTACTGGGAATTACCCTAGGCCCAACATGTTTTTTTAATTGACTCACATGAAACACAGGATAAATCATGCATCCCTCCAGTAACAACAACTTGTATGCCACCTTCCCCACCCTTTCAATAATGCAGAATGGGCCATAAAACTTGGAGTGTAGTTTGAGATTCTTATGCAGTCCCAACGCATTATGTCTATAAGGTTGTACCTTGAGATAAACCATGTCTGCAACATCGAATTCCCTCTCAGTTCTATTCCTATCAGCAAAATGCTTCATGTGAGCTCTTGCCTTTTCCAGGTTGTCTTTGATCACCTCTTTTGAAGTCTGCCAATCCTGCAATCTCTTCTTGGTTTCATCAGTTACTCTTTCAAATAAAATGTTCTCATTGATCATAGGTGGTGGCATCCCATACAGTGCTTGGAAAGGGGTAGTTTGCAAGGCAGTGTGAAAAGATGTATTATACCACCATTCCGCTTGTACCAACCATGTGTGCCATCTCTTCGGATTTGCGAAAGCCATACACCTTAAGTAGTTTTCCAAACGCTGGTTGACCCTCTCTGTTTGACCATCGCTCTGTGGATGGTAGGCACTGCTTAGCCGAATCTTCACTCCCAAGGCATTGAACAATTCTTTCCACAATACGCTTGTAAAGATTCTGTCCCTATCAGTGATTATCACGATAGGTAGCCCATGAAGCTTATATATGTGTTCCAAAAAGAGCTTGGACACCTCCTGGACAGTGTAAGGATGACTCAAGGCTATAAAGTGGGAATACTTGGTAAATTTATCAACAACTACTAGCACCACATCCTTTCCCTCAGATTTTGGCAATCCTTCCACAAAATCCATTGTAATGCGAGTCCAAGCCATGTCGGGACCGGCAACGGCTGGAGTAAACCAGGATAGGTATGTTTTTGGATTTGTTTTTCTGGCAGACAGCACAAGCTTTGATAAAATCAGAAATCATGGTTGTCATTTGTGGCCAATAAAAGAGTGCTTTAGCTCTTTGATATGTTGCTCGTTCACCCGAATGACCCCCAAGTGCTGAGCTGTGAAAAGACTCAATCAATTGTCTCCTTAGATTCGAGTTGCTACCCACCAGTATTCTTCCCTTGTACCTGATGATCCCATTGTTTAAGGTAAAAGGCGGAGAGCTTCCAGCATCAATTCTTAACTTTGTTTCCAGTTCCTTATATTGCTCATCCTCCTGATAGATTTGCATTACTTCATTGATCCATTCTGGCACTGCTGAAGTAATCGCCATGTTTTCTTCAGTGTGAGACACCCTTGAAAGGGCATCTGCCGCCCTATTCTCCCTTCCGCGTTTGTACTCAATTTTGTACTGGTATCCAAGGAGTTTAATCAAGAACTTATGCTGCAACCCATCAATTAATTTCTATTCATCTAAAAACCGAAGACTCTGTTGATCAGTTCTGATAATCAGAGAAGATCCAATCAGATAGTGTTTCCATTTTTTAAGTGCCTCTATTATGGCGAAAGCTTCCTTGTCATAAACTGAAAGGGCTTGAGCTTTAGTACCAAGGGTCTTACTCATGTAAGAGATAGGTTTTCCCTCTTGCATTAACACTACCCCTAGCCCATTTCCACTAGCATAAGTTTCCAGGATGAATGGCTGAGCAAAATTCGACAGGGCCAGAACTGGGGCATTAGTAAGAGCTCTTTTGATTTCATTAAATGAATTGAACTATTCTTTTCCCCAAACAAAAGCATTCTTCTTTAAGGAATCAAAGAGAGGACGACAGATGATACCAAAATCCTTAATGAATCTTCTATAATATCCGGCCAATCCCAAAAATCCTCTTAATTATGTTATATTTTTCGGAATGGGCCACTCCTGTACTGCCATTATCTTGTCAGGATTTGTTGCCACTCCATTTTTCCTGATAATGTGACTGAGGTACTCTACTTTCTCTTGACCAAACACATATTTGCTTTTCTTTGCATACAACTTATTCTTCTTGAGAATCTCCAATACCTGTTTCAAATGCACCACATGATCCTCCAGGGTTTGACTGTAAATCAATTTGTCATCAAAGAAGACCAATACACTCTTCCTAAGAAGCCTTGCCACCAGCTTGTTCATCAAAGTCTGAAACATTGCTGGGGCATTTGTCAATCCAAAGGGCATTACAACATACTCGTCCCGTGTGGGTACTAAAGGCGGTTTTGAAAATATCCTCTGGGTTCATTCGAATTTGGTGATATCCAGACCTTAAGTCTATATTTGAGAAATATCTTGCTCCATGTAGTTCATCCAGGAGGTCTTCGATCACCGGTATTGGATACTTGTTCTTGATGGTATTTGAATTTAGTTGCCGGTAATCGATGCAAAGTCTCCATGTCCCATCTTTATTCTTGACTAATATGGTTGGGGAAGAAAATGGGCTGACACTAGGTCTAACAACCTTTGTTTTCAGCAATCCCTCAATTAGGTCCTCCATTGCATTCTTCTTGTAGTATGGTAATCTATAAGGTCTTATATTCACTGTTTTTGAGTTATCTATCAATGGAATCTTATGATCACACTCTCTGATTGGGGGCAATTCAATTGGTTCAGCAAATATTTCAAAATACCTGTCAAGAACATCTTGGATTTAAGGTAATACCAATTGCAATTTTTTGTCATCAGGGAGTACCACCTTAGCATACATTATTGCCCCCACCACACCTTTTTCCATTAACTTTCTCAATTTGGACTCATTGATGACACAATTCCTTTCAGGGACTGTTTCATCCTTGAAGTTAGTGGGTTTTCTTCCATCTTTTGTTATGCATAACTCTCTGATTTTCAGATCCAAGGTCACTGGACTATGCTGTTGAATCCAATCCGCTCCCAGTATTACATCATACCCTTTAAGATGCAAAACCCTGAAATCTAAAATAAAGTCCTCGCCCTGAATACAATACCGACAATTCTCACAAGTTGAGTTACACTCCATCTTTACTCCACTGGCTACTATCACCTGCAGCAATGGTCCCATACTAATCTCACACCCAGCCTTATCTGCCATCTTCGGAGTGATGAATGATGCTGTACTTCCACTATCAACCAAAGCAAACAGCCTTGACCTTACCAATCAACATTCTCAAAACAAAGGAAGATACTCCCGAACTGGTACCTGTTAAGGCATGTACAGACAATTGGCATTCATCTTCATTCTTTGTTTGTTGTCTGGGACTCCCAGGAGGAGTAATGAATTTTCCTTCACCTCCCTCATCACTCTCTTCTTCTTCATCTTCAACTGTGATCAGATGTAATTGCCTCTGGTATTTACAAGCTTTGCTATGCCCAGGAACCCAAGGTTCCTGACACTTATAACATTTTCCTCCTGTCCATTTGTTGTTTACATTTGTATTATATTTTTCATTGCCTTCTTTTCTGCCTGTTGCACTCTCTCCTTTTAGAAGAGCGTTACTCACATGATTTGACTTGCTATTTGTATCAGATGCCCACTATGTATACTTCTTTGGTTGACCCGCAGTATCATAATTCCGAGCATGAGCATAAGCCTCCACTAAGTTGCTAGGATTAAGTGATTTTCAAAGGAACCTTGATGTGAGTTTTTGTAGGATCGAAATATACTAACGTAGCAATCAGAAGGGGGGGGGGGTGAATGATTGCGCGGAAGCTAATATCAAATTTTTGATGAATTTTTTTCTTAACACACCCCAATTTAAACTCAAATTGATTGGAGACTAGTTCATAAACGGCGAACAGTCGGGAGACCAGTTCACGCAGTCGGTGAACAGTCGGGAGACCAGTTCTCGTAGTTGGAGAGCAGTCGGGAGACCAGTTCATGCAGTTGTAGAGCAGTCGGGAGACCAGTTCACGCAGTTGGAGAGCAGTCGGGTGACCAATAGAGCAGTCGGGAGACCAGTTTTCGTAATGGGCGAGTAGTCTGGCGACCAGTTCAAAAATAGACTGACACATGTTCACTAAAATAGTAATTCCAAAAGATCCAACTGTTAGATCGATGTGAAATTTTAACTATAGAAACTAAATTCAATTCTAAAGCTAACCCAAAAGGAATCAACTCGATCGAACCTATGGATCTTGAGATATTACCTTTGTAAGATGATACCTTTGCAAAAGACCGAACTCCGTGATGAACTTCGTGACTGCTGCGACGGACAAAACTTCAGTCGATGCTCCAATCTACGCTGAACTAAAAACGACTCAAGGTGCTGAGAGCTCTTCAAATTCTTCTAGTTGCACGACTCCTTTCTTTGGCTTCAACTACGCTGCAATAGAATAAAGATCAAGCGTTAAAAACTTCTAGTTGTAAGGATTTTCTTCTTCACGCCGCGATGCACAGGATACTCAGATTTGCAAGAAGGATTTTATTTATCTGGATACAGTACTTCAAAACAAAAGAGTACAAACTCTAAAACCTGGCTCTCTTCATAAACAGGAGACACCTCCCCCTATTTATACAGAGCAAACATAAAGAGATTGAATACAACTCCACTTTCAACATGGAAAGAGTTCGTATACATCTCAACCTGGCTCAAACATGGCCAAATACAACTCTTGCACGCGTGTACAGCCCACATGCTATACTCACGTGACTAACCAGCCTTCATGTGCATGTTCTCTAGCCCGAACGTCCCGCATAACCTCCTTGACCACCAAGACCTCGATTCCTCCCTGAATCTAGTCCCGAACCTCAATTCCTCCATGAACCTAGTTTCGGTCCCGTCATCGACCACGTTCGCCCTCGAGCAACACCTGCACATGAATAAACAAGAAACGCATCCGAGTACAAGTCCACGACTTGACTCACGGTCAATCCATGCAACCACTCACACGAGCGCATCATCAAGCAAAACTATTAACATGCTATCACCAGCATATCAAATCAACATCTTAAACAACACATGCACACGCACAACACATGCTATGATCACAATCACTTTGCAATGCCAATTTTATCATTCAGCCAATATTTCAGCACATGATTTCACAGTTTTCAAGCCAGATATAAAGTAGTATAAGAAATACCCTTCTGTTAGAGTCGAGTTATTTCTTTTTACCAAATTCATTCCTTCAAACTTACCAATATAGGTTTCAATATTTCCCACTTGTGTCAAGCATCTGAAATTTTCAATTACTTCCACTCTAGTCTCCACAGCAAATCTCTTACATATCATATCACAGAATTCGGACCAAGACAAGGCACGAGTATCAACTCTATTACTGTTCAGCCATTGGTCTGCTCTTCCTGTCAGATAGATTTCAGCAATGGTAACCTTCTACCACTCCGGAGTCTTCCCCAATTCAAAGTACTTCTCGGCTTTTCTAATCCAAGCTTTGGGATTATCTCCATCAAATTTTGGGAACTCCACTTTCGGCCCTTTGCTGAATCCTGAGTTATACTGATTCCTTTCCTCATTCTGCTGTACTGGACCATCAAATGCTCTTGGCATAATTCCTTCCCACTGACCTTCTGTTCTAGTATGAGTTGCATAAGTCAAAGGTTGAGGAAAACTACTTGGAAATCTATATGCGGGTACAAATGGTGGATTAGATGCCACATATTGAGGTGCAAAAGTATTGTTAGCCATCACTGACGGATACACACCACTCCATATGTTCCATTTACCGTATTAGAGTTACTTCTCCAGTGGTTAGATGAAAAATATAGGGCCGATTGCATACCCATTCGGTAAACTGAAAGGAACAGATTGTATACCATTCATATTGTCAGCTCTTGGGTGATGTGGAACAAAAGAATGACCACTTCCTGGCGTAGCCTGGAAATTTGCTCCTGACGAAGACATTTTAACTTCATTTTGTCCAACTTGTTCTGTTTCGTTCTACATCATAGCCAGTGTACTCTTAATCTCCTTGTGCTTGGATCTTTCCAACAGATAATCTAACTTATCCATAACCTGTTCAATCCTAGAGGAATTACCCATAAGCTGCTTCTGGAATTCCTCCATTTGCTCTTTGACAGAAAAGGAATCTTCCCCTATCTGCATTCTCAAACTTGCCATCTCCTTCTTCAGACCTTCCACATCACCAGCCAGAGTCGATTCAGCATCACTTTCCAGACTCTTGCCAACCTTCGGCATTTCTTCTATCTAGTCTTGCAGATCAAGATTCTGTTGAAATGGATCACTTCCTTCCTTGTAGAATATATTTCTCAAGACGGTTTAAGGAATTTTAAAAGGAAACTAGTTCCAAAACCCTTACCGCTCAAGAACGACTTGATCTCTGCCACGGATCAAGGCTGCTCTGATACCAAATGTCAGACCCCTAAAGAATCCGACAGAAACACCTGAATCGCAAGCAACAATCGAAGGTAAAAATACAGAAGAAATAGCAAAATGGATTAAGGAAAGATGCAACAAGAAATGGGGAAAGTAGAGCATGAGAAGCTTCTCAGATTAATCCATGCCGATCCTGTTACATCCTATCGCTTTTTATAGTCTTCATTGAGTTACAGCCAGGGTAAAAGAGCACTGCATGACAATTACCATTACCAGCAACAGCTAATTACCGATTACATTCTCATCCCTTCGATTCTACAGGAAACTTCATTATCAAATAAGAGCCCTTAGATCCTCATAAACTGCCCTAGCCGCCCGATCTTACACAAAGGAAGAAACAAGTAATCTGAACCCTCCACCGTTCTGGATGTTCTTCAACCTCCTGCCATTCGGATTTCTTCAGAGCTCTGACATCCCCCCTCCTCCTGCTCCGCCGATGACGCCGCCGCCAGTCACTTCTCGCCGGCTGCCCGGGGCGAGACCCACACCCCTGGACCGGAACAAGCATCACTAGGCGGCCAAGCGCAGGGGTGGTGCCGACTGCTCCTGCTTCAGAAACGGCGGCGATCAGAGAAGCAAGAAGGGGAGGGGCGGCGGCGGAAGCGGCAGTGCTTCCTCGGCCGCGGGTGTGGACTACCGGAAGGACCGGGAGGAGTGGAGCGACGAGGCCATCGGCAGCCTCCTGAACGCGTACACGGAGCGATTCGAGCTACTGAAGCGGGGGAACCTGAGGGACGGGACTGCGAGGACGTGGCCGCCGCCGTGACCAAGCAGCACCAGCACAAGGCCGGCGGCGGCTCGGGCAAGAGCGTAGAGCAGTGCAAGAGCAAGATTGACAACCTCAAGAAGCGTTACAAGGTGGAGTACCAGCGCATTGCCGGCGGCAGCAGCGGCACCTCCAGCCAATGGCCCTGATTCAGGCGCCTGGAATTCATAGTTGGCAATGCAACCTCCGTCGTTTCACCCAAGCCTGCCGCCGCTCACGATGACAAGTCGTCCCATCAGCAGCAACAAAACAACAAGAGGTATAAGAAATACAAGTCACTTTCAATTAGTTCATTTTGGGCACTAGTGGAAAAATGAGCAATTGATTTGCATTGCACTTGCATCCTTTCAAGTGCTGGCCTGTTTAGTATCGGTGTTGGCTCTGGGTGGACACCTTTCTCAAATCCAAGATGGAAAAGGGCACTTCTGAAGATTGGGGACAGTGCATTAGTGGGAGTTGCATCTGAAAATGTTGACCCGAAGGTGTCTATTGATTATGAGTCCCTACGTCAATAATTCCGTGTTACATCCACAATGCTGATGGTTTTGCAATACAAAAAAAACCTTGATGTTCTTTCTAGGTGATTATGCTAATTGCTAGAGAAGTTCAGGTGGCAAGCTGTCATGGTGTTCAGGTAGGCAGAAGAATCAATTTAGGGATGGAGTCTATGATACCAAACATTCCTTTGTCTGTCCCCTGAACATTGAAATGGCCTCCATCAGGTAGCGATTGTTGTGGGGAGTCGAAATATATACTCTGGTGACACTTGGACTGCGGCAACGGGCATTGATAGAGCTGCAACATGTCCAATAGGGTAATTTGCTTGTGATCACTTATATTTTTAACCCCGTTGGTGTTCTGTGGTTTCATTTCCTGCAACACATCTTGCTCCTCGTTGATAATTATTTGTTTTCATACTACCTGTAAAAAGTGCCAAGTGTCCCATCATTTCACTATGAATTAGCTGGTTGATGTAGAGATAGACAGTAGTAATTTTTCTCCAAGCAGCATCAGGGAAGCAATATTGAATGGATTGTGCCTGCTATGAGACATGGCTTATCTCGGGTGTACTGTCGCACACTATTTGATTTGAGTAGATTGGATTTGGATGTGAGTTTAACACTTCCTGTTGCTGTATTTATAATTTTGCCTGTGTTTATGCACATAATATGATGAGTATTAGAAATGTATCTATATATTTTAGTTCAGCCCAATGGTTACAAAGGAGTTAGGTTCCTGAATATGGATATCATTAGCTAGGTTCTAGAACACCACTATCTCGTTGCTCTCCCCAATTCACTATACTTCCCTAGCGTTATGAGATTACCTATTGTGCCCACTTATTGTTTACCATGCTTGTACTCACAAAATCATCAAACAGAAACCCTGGAGGGCTGAGAGCCTGACATAAAGTTCAGCTAAATTGACTCCTTCAGTGCATGTGCCCACTTGCATTACGAGGGATTATATAATATCGAGCAGTGGCGTAGCCAGAATTTTAGGTAAGGTTGGTCCAACTAAAAAAGAAAATACAACCACATAAGCACAAAATGCCCTGCGGCCTGTCGTGATCCAAAATCTAAAGCACAAGGAACGATCCAAATCCAATTACCTGCGCTGCTCAACAATGAAGACCGATTGAAGTATTGAACGAACCAGTAGTGACTGCGAGTCTGCGACGTTCTATCTTCTTGCTGACTGCGTGTACGTGAGCTAAAGAATACATGGTGGACTGGAGCATTGATTGTGCCGTAGCACAATTGTGCCAACTACTAGCTACGCCCCTGATGTCGAGCAGTTATCCCTTCTTTTCCAGGCAAGATATGAGACACAACACACACACAAAACCTTTGGCATTATATATAAGTTTTTCTCAGTCTCAGGAAGTATGTGTTAACGATAACAAATCAAGAGCACAACTGAGTTACTGCAATATAGATGTCTGTCTAAACTGTCATCATATTGATTTTTCAGTAGATCAAGAAAGATGGGAGTTTCATGAGTTAATTATATCGGTTTTACAATATTCTACTCAGCTAATCTCTTCTTTCATTTAACCTATGGCGAACCTGACTAGTGTTATTCTAAGGCATCTTCACTTAGAGGGCATCGCGGGGGAATTCTTTTAAAAAAAAGGCTGACATGTTCAGGCCTACTGTAGGGACGGCGTTCTGGAAATTCCAAGGGACGTTAACGGTAGTGGCATTTTTGAACAAATTTTGTGTTTGGATGGTATCATATCATATCATCGTATCATACATATCCTAAAGTCTGAAGACTTCGCCGCCTAGAGACCGGCCACGTCGCGCCGAGCTTGCGTGGCCGGCCGGCTCGGCTTTTTTTTTTCATGTGTAGGTCCCTAAAAAAATACGTAATTACGTGTAGGTCCTTTTCACGGTTTTTTACGAAAAAGACATTTCAGAAAAATCGCGAATCTTTCGTGAAAGGACCCTAAATAAATACCGAAAAAAGAACGTAGTTACATTTGGATCATTCCATCTATTTTTGATGAAAAGTACCTTTCGATTTAGTGTAATCGCGGATCCTTCGTGAATAGACCTCAGATAAATTAAAAAAAAACGTGATTGTGTTTGTATCCTTTCAACTATTTCGCGTGTTTCCTTGATGATTTTTAAAAAATGCCAAAAAAACAAAATTATTTCTACGAAAAAAACAACGCATATGACGTATCACGTCACAAAAACTATCCTAGTAATGTCGATGATAAGTATATTTCCCATCATTACAGAAAGAAAGGGAATATGTCAATGTAAAGTATCAGATTCATCATAACTATAGCACGTTTCTTTTTTGTGCGGAGTGCAAGTGTCCGGCTGGAACCAATTATCCCGTTTTATCCCCCGCTTGGGATTCGAGCTTTAGCTGCAAGCCTGCAACCATTCCACTTGCGTAAGGGCAGGCAAGAGAAGACGGGGTACACGGCAAACACAGCTGAGCCAACACGATTCCGAAGGCGTTAAAAGGGCATCACGGAAAGCCTGAGGCTAACATGCAGCAACGATGGCAAGATAGCAAAATGACGGGAGAAAGCGGAGAGCAACCTCAACAATGAAAAGAAACGAAAAAGGAGGTGTGTGGGGGGAGGCAGTCAGGCAGGCCAGTATATATAAGTACGGGTATGCTAATATACCATCAGGCATCAGCTCTGTCTGCGAGTGGCAACTGGCAAGTTAGGGAAGAGACGAGAGGCGTTGGCAACGGCAATAAGATGGATCCGTGCAATCAAATCCCCAATTAATCCCATCCCACATTAAGATCACAGGTTTTTCAGCGAGGAAGACGAGAGAGAGAGAGAGAGAGAGAGAGAGAGAGAGAGAGAGGGGGCTGTACGGACGGAGGAGCGTTAGGAGAGATAGGAATAGCAAGAGATCAGAAGTTTGTTACATTTGAACACCAAATCAGGAGTCCGAAACAAGAAAGCCAAGGGAAGCAAGCAAGGAAGGCAAGTGCCTAAGGTAAGGGAAGGCAAGCCAACGAATTGCCTATCCGGTTTCTTCTCCGCATCTTGCTGAGAGGTTGTTAGCAACATACGCGATGATGGTGGATGCGAATGCAGGGGCATTGCCCAGCGGCGCGTCGTCGGCGTGGTGCTGCAGGCAGAGGAGAGCGGCGGCGGCCATGGGCGGCTACGAGCTCGTCAGGAGCGACGACGCGGCCGCCACGCCCGATCTCGAGTTCGGCGGGCCGCGCGGCAGCGGCAGCTCCACCGGCTCCAAGGACCCACCCTCCGCCGCCCGCCGCCCGGCAGCGGCTGGTCTCCCTCGACGTCTTCCGCGGGATCACCGTACCGGTACGTACCACACAGCATCCCCCCCCACACCAAGTATTTCCTGATTTAATTTCCGTTCTTTTTGATCTGCTGCGATGTTAGCATTGGCGTCTGCTGCGCTCTCTCTTTCCATCCATCCATCCACCGACCAACCAGACCAATTCATGATTCATGATCCGTGAACTGGGGGCGGTCGTGTGCCCCCGTGATTCCTTCCACTGTTGCCCTGGCCTGTTCATGGCTTTCTCCTCTTGTTTGCTTCTCTTCTGTTGTCTTCTCTTCTCAGAGCCAATCACCTCCCTTTTCTTTCTTTTATTCCACTCGTAAGTCAGAATTACTTTGCCTTGAAAAAAAGTAGTCTCAGGAACTTTGATCAATCTAGTCGTGCAGCTGGAGATGAGACGCCATAAAGAAAGGAACAGAGGAATCCGAGTCAGGGTCAATTTGGCCATGGAGACAAATCAGAAAGGAATTAGGTTGCTGCTTAAGCTAATCAAACCGTATTACTTGCCGGCCTTGGGCCGGAAAAAAATTGTCTCGGGGAGGGGTCCTAACCCGCTTCCTTTTAGGCTCTACACCAGCTCACACCACGTGGGATTAGCACAAATCTAAAAGCGCTTCTCCCTAATGACAACCCTTCCTATCTCCTATTTAGGGATGGCAATGGCCCCATTTCCCGTTCCCTGGTGAGGAATTCCTCTATTAGGGAACAGGGATGAGGAGGTCTTGTTCCTCGTGGAGATGGATATGGAAAAAATCCATTTCCGTCGGGGATAATGGGGATAGAGATGGGGCGGATTTCTCCTCGCGAGGATCCCGACGGGCACCTGAAATGTATATTTGTCAACCAAATTTCTAAGATTTAAAGATAATGCATATTTATTTATTCATTGTTGAGAGATTGGTTAAAAAATATGATCTTTTATTATCTTAAATAAAAGAACAGAAGAGACTCCGATTCTATGACTGTACGTTGCTGGTTTAATTGAGCAAGCGTCTTCAAGGATGCGTTTCTGTACCAGCATGCAAGGAGTGCTATAATTAGCCATGATATCACTCACACGCTAACGATCTCACGGGCAATCCTTTGTTTATGCGTACTCGAGGCACACCGTTCATTGATAAGCACCGACCGACCTCCAGTCCCTGGCCTCCTCTTGTCAGGGTGCTGCTTCCCCGGGCCCTACATGCACCGTAAGAAGCCTCACTTGATTGGGGAGACCTGACCTACGTAATTGCGTTGCTTGCAACTCGATCGAGTCATGCAACCAGTCAACCACAAGAAATCCACTCTGTTGTTTCCTGGCCTGCGTCCCTGGGACCTCACCCGTCCAAGCTATTTTTAACAATAAAACGGTGAACGTACTTCGGAGCGTGATGTATATGGTAATCTTTTTCTTTAAGGTACAAGACAGATGCGTATTGCGTATAGCTTGTTACTCACACATATGTAAACACATGTACGCTCTCTTATACATATGCTAAGGAAGCAATTTCCTTTGAACGCGTACATGTGTGTGCATAGTAACCAGTTTTGTATTCCCAAAATGAACGGTAGATTTAAAAAAAAAACATTCTGGTATGTCAACTTTCGGTCCTAACTTTTTTATTAGTACCGTATGGCTACGTACAATACTCTGAATGGGATTCAAACAAATACTATGAACGGGGTTTAAACCGAAAGTCCATAAAAAATACCAGGTGTCTTAACAGTTCAACTGGTTGGCATGCGACCAAGAGCTTTTATGAGCACCACTTTGGTCTATCAACTTTAAGGCAACTAAAAACCAAACCTTAGCCGGTCATCTAGCAAGAGAAATTTTATACTATATTGATATATAATGGGTAATATAAATTAGATCTAGTTGTTGATTTATCAAAGGTATTTCTACTACTCCATTATCAGAGGAGTTAGCATTCTCTCCACCTGTCGCACCGAGGTGTGGTCGCTGCATCAGCTCCACTCCGGATGGCTCTTGTTTGCTTTCTTCGACACTCTTTTTTCGTTGCTTTGGTTGGCTCTGGTATGCTCTTCTTGGCCTGCAATCGCGTCAAGCCGACGTGGCATCCACCGGCTAAAAACCAGCAGGGTTGCCGGCTTGTGTACATGTTTTTCACAAGAACGGGAAGGCGGGTGGATAGATGCGTACCTACAATCGCAACCTTCAACTTGACATTTCTGTGCAGGAGGTGCGCACAAGTTTTACTTAGGAGCTGGTAGGAGGAGCTAGTTTCCGCGACCTCTTATTATGAGCCATAAGTTAGATGAAGTTATAACTTATTTGGTTTGAAGCTAACTTTATTAGGACTAAGCTTAGATATACTACAGATTTTTAGACAAATGTTTGATTTGTTGCTACAAGTGTGGCTTACCATATTTTCTTAGTGTCATGCTCTACGCATTATAGATGTAAAACTTTGTCATACTTGTGACGCTGAATTTTGTAACCATAAAAATTATGGCAAACCGTACTTACCTAAGATTAATTGTGGCAAGGTTATTCAAACCAAACATATCCTTACTTTTTGATAAAGGCGGGTTTTTCATAATCAAATGGTGAAGCAGTTAGTATAGCTTGTCTTATTTTTTATGGCAACATAATTATGCAACCGTGGTGACATGATCATGATATACGTACTCACTGGATTAAAGAGGGACGGGGTAAAATTTTATTATTACTGGATCTACTTTCCTCGGTTCTGTCCGATGATATCCCCGTAGATTTTTAGGTGAATATTTGGTTTGTTACCACAATTATGATTTACCATACTTTCTTACTATTATACCTTACGCATTATATGTGCAAAATATTGTCATACTTATGGTGCTAAATTTTATTGCCATAAAAATTATGACAAATTAAACCTTACTTACCTAAGGTTAAGTGTGACGATGTTAGTTTCAGACCAGACATACCGTTATCGATAAAGGCTGGTTTTCATAATTAAATGGTGAAGCAGCTAGTATAGCTTGTCTGATTTTTTATGGCAACTTAATAATGCAAACCGTGGTGACATGATCATGACATACGTACTCACTGAATTAAAGAGGGACGGGGTTAACAATCTTTATCATTTGCGGATCTACTTTTCTAGGTTCTGCCCGGTGGATCAAGTTAGCATTTGTAAGCTTTTGGCCTGAGCCAATGGGCGTACTATGTCGCACCAACAATTCAATCCTGGCCACGACGTGTGATGTGGCCGTCCATAATTAATACGACTTCAACAAAAGAAATGGCGTGCTTACTTATTCCTCAGATGACCATTGCCGAGAGGCCATTGCAGTACCACCTTTTTTTTTTTTTTTGGTCTCTGGCTGTGCTGATTGCAAATTTTGTTCTTTACCAATATCGTGTCAAGCACCCAGGCCCAAGAGTGTTTATGTCATGTCCTCCACTGCTAACTGTAGCTAGACACGAACTAAAGCCATGTGGATATTATTCGAACCTTTCGGTGCAAGACGATTCTCCGGCATTTGAGTGTATGGCTAGTACCCAGTCACACAGTCAAGATCCACCAACCTCTAGTTAATTTAATATACAAGAGAATGACCTTATCAAGATCTCAAATAGGAAAAAAGTCCTACTAGCAGTAGCACCCAAGATCTCGTACTCAAAAGGTTAAAATAATATCTTAAAATCCAGGAAATGTGCTGCATTTGCAAGATTAGTGAGCAGCTGGTCCAGATGTAATCCAATGAGGAGACGTTTACACCCCAACTAAGGCCCTGTTTGTTTCAGCTGGGATTGTGAAAAGCAGCTTTTAAAAGCTGGAAGGGCAACAAACAGCAAGTTTTTAATCTAGATTATAACAATATGGAGACCAGATTGTAGCAATCCTACAATCCACTCTTCCCCAGCTTTCCCCAGCTTTTTTTTTGCAAAAGACCACAATACCCATCCAACTTCAACCAAAATTACCCACCATTGCCCCCAGCTTTCCCCAGCTTTCTCCAACTTCAACCAAAATTACCCACCATTGCCTCCAACTATAATCTGGGTTACCAAACAACCATGAGCTTTTTAACCTCCAGCTTTTTAACAATCCAGCTTTTACAATCTAGTTTTTAAAAGCTGCTTTCCACAATCCCTAGCTGAAACAAACAGGGCCTAAGATGTACTCCAGTGCAAGATTCAATTCTGTCCTAGACAAGGCAGTGCAATAAATAGCACCAAATAAATTTCGATTGTGATTTGACAGCCATTTAAGGTCAAGTGTAAGCATGCTTACACACGTCCATGTGGCCGGAGTAGTACCATAGTGCCAGTACTCTTCTACTTAGGGGTGGGTATTTTTAAATCGAAACTGAAAAATCGAACTGAATCGAATTAACCAAAAAATTTAATTTTTTGGTTTTCAGTTCGGTTTGTATTTTGACTCTATTCGATTTTTGGTAGTCGGTCGGTTATTAAATCTTGAAAACCGAACAAACCGAGAAACCGAACTACCTATTTGGTCAATCATCCATTTGGTTCCCCATTTTCCCCGGTCGGACTGTCGTTCGTCCCCAGTCCCCACGCGAGCCCATACAACCCTCACCTCCCTCCCTCTCCCCGCGCCCCACGCCTCCCTCCCTCGCTACTACCAGTGCGCCGCCTCCCTCCCTCTCCCTGTGAGCACGGCTTGGCGCCTCCTGTTGGCCACGGTCCGCATCCCACCCCCCCCTCCCTCCCTAGTCCAAGGATACAAATTTTGCCAAAAGTTTAGATTTCGGGCCACCACGAAATCTAAACTACCGGCCGGATAAAAAAAAATTGAAATTGCTACAGCAATCACCGAAATTTCATTTTTTCGGCGAAATTTCGCCAAAGTTCACAGAAATTTTGTGAATTTTGGTCAGTTTTCAAACTTTTAGGGCCAGATTTGACCGGATTTAATCTAATAACCCTTAAGAAAGTCATCTTCCGTGAAAATTTGTTGAAAAACTAAAATTTTGAGACATTTTAAAATTTTGGCAGAAACACCATCAGATTTTTATAAAATTGTAAATACTTGATAATGATATAAAACATTTATGGTACCATTTGTAGTAGTGTAGGATCATACAAAAAAAATTTCAAAATTATTGAACTTCATTTGTTATCTTTAAAAAATCAAAAACAGAATGAACATAATCGGGACAATAACTTTGTTAGATTTTTATAAATTTTCTCGAGTGTAATCATGATCTAAAATTTTTATGAGAGATTAAGAATTACGTCAGTACCATTTTTTAAATTTTTTTAAAAAATCAACTTTTTTGTTTGGTCAATTAAATCTATGCAAGCATTGAACTTCATGTGTTATATTATATTTCAAAAATCAAAAAGAGAAAGAATATAAATGCAACTGTTCCTTGTAAGAATTTTATAAATTTACTGGAGTATAATCATGATTCAAAAATTTTATGAGATCATAAACATTTCCTTATAACCCTTTTGTAAAATTTCTTAAAATTTTAAACCTTTTTTGATTGCTAAAGTAAATTTATGTATTGATCATCAGGCTTTTATTAGGACGTAGCACTATTAGAATTTTTTAAAATTTGTTAAGCATGATCATCATCTGAAAATTTTCTAGAAATATTAATATTACATCAGGACCATTCAAAAAAGGTTTCAAAATTTTCTAACTTGTTTTGGACTATTTTTTATTTTGTTCAAGTTTGCTAGTAAGCTTTTTAACAGGGTAGTACCACTGTTTGAATTTTTAAAAATTCATGAAGCTTGATCATCATCTAAAAATTTTATGAGAATATTATTGATGCATAATAACCGTGCACAAAAAATTTCAAAAGTTTCTAACGTAGTTTGAACCATTTTTATTTGGTTCAAACTTGCCAGTCAGTATTTTATCAGGACAGTAGTAATGTTTGAATTTGTAAAACTTCCTCAGACATTATAATCATCTGAATTTTTTATGGAAACATCATTGATATCTTAGTAACCTCCATAAAACATTTAAAAATATTTTGACATCGTTTGAACTATTTTTTGTTCAGTTGAAATTTGCCAAAATTTTGGCAATTTCGCTCGAAATTTCGGAAATTCCACCTGAAATTTGGTTTAAAAATTCCGGATTTGAATTTTTATTTTTGAATTTCGTCCATATTTTGTCCGAGATAATGAGATTTCACTGAAATTTGGATTTCGTTGGGGAGCGAAATATAAACGAAAACAAAATTTGGAACCCTGCACTCGTCTCCCTCTTGCTCGTCTCGAAGGTTTGCTCGGAACTCAAGGCCCACCTCGGCATCGGCAACCGCGTACTCGCCGAGTCCATCGCCAACCTTGGTCGCGCGTCCGTCTCTATCGCCGACTTCGTCGCCAAGCTTGAGGCCAACGGTGCCAAGTTGCTGGACTACCGGGAGATGCGAGGACAAGGAAGAGGGGCTGGGGATCCTGGGTGGTGGACGCCGGGTACTTCGTCCACCTTGACGGCGTGCGCGACCGGGAGGGGCTTGTCGACGTCTCCCAGATGCTCGGCCGCAAGGGGCTCGTCCATCCCCAAGATTTGAATCGGCCAGCAGCCATGGGCAAAGGTGCAAAGCCTTCCAAATTCGGTTAAACCGAATACCGACTTAACCGAACCGATTTGGTTTGGTTAATTCGGTTCAGTTTTTAGATGAGTTCGGTTTCGGTTCGATTAGCAAAATCCAAAAAATGAAATAGTTAAAAATCGAAAAAACTGAACCGAAAAAACCGAATTAACCGATTGCCCGCCCTACTTCCACTGCTCCAGCTACACATGTATGTCCTGCGTGCACTGGCTTGCATCAAGGTCAAATGCACGCGCTAACTTGGCAAGAACAAAAGTTCAGTGTAGGGGAGAAAAATGCGTGCACGGAACTACGGAAGGAAACACCGCTACAGCGATCGCGACAGATAATTATTTAATTTGATGGAGGCCTTAAGTTTGCAGGACTGTGGGAGGACATGTAGCAGGGCAAAGTCAAGATTAATTGGACCCTGATTGATACAGTGTTGAGTTACTGACCCTGAACGCGGTTTCCGTCCCGTCCCGGTTTCTTTCATCCATGCGTAGGCTTCAGCTCCAGCTTTTCTCCTTTCCATGGCTGTAATCTCTTGCTTTCTTTGTAAGAGATCATTGAGAGCACTTGTTTCAAAAAGAAAAGATCAGTGAGAGTTTGTTCAGAGATTACCTAAAAGACATGAATGACATATCCACCGAAAAGGTTGTCGGATTGATGGGATCGTACAATCCATATCAACATGAATTAACTCAGCGAAGAGAGGTGAACAACACTTTAGGCCCCGTTTGGAATATGGGATTTTAAAGATTCCTACGGGAATTGAATGGTTTCATATGTTCATGTGTTCCAAATGGGACCTCAAAATGTGGGTGGTAGGATATAAACCTTGATACTATTCATTAGTGCGAACCGGGTGCCCGAGCCGGTTGTTCTAGCTGTTTGCGGTGTGCGTGCATGCATAGCCACGAATACCTCCAAATTTGGTTCAGACTTTAATTCATCATTGGCAGGAACGGGACACTCTGGTGCTCTTGTCCTTCTCTCTGGCCGATGGCCAGGGGAGAAAAAACGTCTCCATGCCTGAACCGGGAATCCAAGAACGTCTCTGCTGCCTGCTCTGGGCTTAGCTAGTCCGTCCATTGACAAACAGAATATATGAGTCGCTCTTCGAGGTAAGAGCAGCAGTAAAACTGGGGCCTGGGGATCGAATCCGATGCCGTCCTACTGCCGCAACGTGACATGTTGCCATCGGCATCACGATTCATTCCTCCTTTGGCTTGAATTAGCATTGGAATGATGGTTAGCTGTGCATTAGCCACATATTAGAGGATAGAATAATGTATTACACCATGAAAGCGTGGCATCGGCTCTGTTGGTAATTGGCATTTTCTTTCCCGGATTTGCCGTAAGCCCTCATGGATCTGCGGCTTAGTTAAGAGAAGCCGGGAGTAACATATTCTGAAAATGCTTCCTTGCTGTTTAAGGATCAGATTCTTTTAAGCACCAGAGATGGTGATTACAATTCCTATCGAAAATGCTTTGGCGCAGCCACATATTATATTCTTGTCTAAGAAAAATAAAAGGAAAAGCGTCCATGGAAGACATTTTATCTCTGGCTAACTGAAACAGGTCATGGCTATTTTCCTCGTTGCAGCTAATGATCATTGTTGATGATGCTGGAGCGTTTCTTCCGGCGCTGAATCACTCTCCTTGGGACGGCGTAACGATTGCTGATTTCGTCATGCCATTCTTCCTTTTCATAGTTGGGGTCTCTCTGACGCTAGCATACAAGGTATAAACTACTGAGGTCACCAAGATATAAACTACTGATTCCTTAATAAGAAGGGTATAAACTTCTGAGGTCACCAAGATATAAACTACTGATTCCTTAAAAAGAAGGGTATAAACTACTGAGGTCACCAGGATCGTGATGCTCGCCTTGTCTTTTCGAGCTGAACACTTACTCATAGACCATGTTCGATGTTAAGTATGCCACTTTGTTGTGCAGAGGGTGCCGAACAAATTGGAGGCGACTAAGAAGGCTGTACTCCGTGCCCTCAAGTTGTTCTGCCTTGGTCTTGTCCTCCAAGGTATTAAAAGATGGTGCATTCATCTTTTTTTTCGGACCAATCATATTGCATTGCCATGAGAGATCCAATTTCGGTTTATGTGCTGCTATTTTATGCAGGTGGTTTTTTTCATGGCGTTCACAGTCTCACTTTTGGTGTTGATCTTACAAAAATACGGTTGATGGGTATACTTCAGGTATTTAACATTCTAAAAAAGGGAAAAACTTCAGACCATGTAGAAGTATATATTTTGCATTGATATTACGTCTTCGCGTGTTTAGGGCTTGTTTGGTTGGTTGCCTCATGTTGCCATTTTTTTTTGGCGAAAAGCGTGGGATGTATAGTTTTTGTGGCAATAAAAATCAAATTATTGGCCACAAGTATGGTAAAATTTGGCAAAAGAATGTGTCTATGACATGTATGAGGCATAGTGCTAGAAAGTGTGGCACACTGCAAGTTAGGCAAAAACTAGTCCTATGCCGTGCGTTGTAACGGAAACTCAATTTACCATAAAAAATTTCTTTGCAAAGAGCACTAACCCTGTCAGAATGATACTATTCACTCCGAATGTGCAATATGATTGGTCCAACCAAACACTAAGTACGAAAACCGAAGACACAAATCATTTCAGATTATCATATGATGTGTTCTTTGTTGCAGAGAATTGCGATAGCTTTTCTTTTGGCTGCAATCTGTGAAATTTGGCTCAAGGGGGATGATGATGTAGATTCTGGACTTGATTTGCTACGGAGATACCGCTATCAATTGTGAGTTCATACCACAATTATACCCCATTCTTCGTATATTTTTAACCCTCACAAATGATCGCTAGTTAAACTGAATTCTGAGTACTCACATTGGTGATAACAAAACATACGCCAATGGACAAAGTGACAGATAATTGAGCGTACTGTGCTCTACCGTTTCACGATATTTACTGTCCATTCCATCTCCTCTTCTACTTACAGTACTTATTCTAGTAACTATGAGCAGCATGAACAATTTACAGGGTTTTTGAGTTCTTATATTTCTAACATCTTATTCGTTGTTCTGCTAGGTTTGTGGGATTGCTCCTCTCAATCATGTATACTGTTCTTTTATACGGTATATATGTTCCAGACTGGGAGTACCAGATATCAGGTCCTGGTTCTACAGAGAAGTCATTCTTTGTAAGTGTCACTGCATTCTTTTTCTGATTAAAATGTTCAGTGTACAGCACAAAACGAAGTTACGAGTTTCATGTTGCACAAAATATGTCAGATGAAATGTGGAGTAAGAGGAGACACTGGGCCAGCTTGCAATGCAGTTGGAATGGTTGACCGTACAATCTTAGGAATCGATCATCTCTATAGACGGCCGGTTTATGCGCGTACAAAGGTACATGATGCAAGAGCTCTCACCAATGTTTCTTGCTCCTTTTTGTCACAAACTCCCATCGTTATTTTGCTTTCTTACTGTCAGGAATGCACTATAAATTATCCGGAAAATGGACCCCTTCCACCTGATGCTCCATCATGGTGTCAGGCTCCATTTGATCCTGAAGGCCTTCTCAGGTCAGTAACACACCATCTCTTCACTATTTGACAGTAAGTTTATCTTGCAATGCAAGTTCTTTCAACTGACTGTAACTGTAAGTTCTAACCGTCAGATTTTTCTGCACTTCCCAGCTCCGTTATGGCGATTGTCACATGCTTGATTGGGCTGCAATTTGGACATGTAATTATACATTTTGAGGTATAATACTGGTCAATGTTACTAGATCCGAGAATTTCTTCTTGTGTAGTAGTGGAATGAGTTCTGATTTTTCCCTGGGCTAAATCGGCCTGCAGAAACACAAGGGAAGACTAATCAATTGGCTAATCCCTTCCTTCAGCATGTTAGCACTGGCAATCTCAATGGACTTCATTGGTAAGGGTTTACTAAACACTGGCCTGCCTCATGTACCTTGTTCCTAGATCCTATGAACATGACATTGATTAAAAGTTATTCATGATTCGTTTCAGGAATGCGAATGAACAAGCCGCTATACACAATAACTTACACCTTGGCTACTGCTGGTGCTGCCGGGTTCCTTTTCGCTGGAATTTACACCCTGGTCAGCCCTCTTAGACCCATGAAAACCTGTGTCAGGGCCATTCTATTATTCTATTATCTATCATCAACTTTGAACTTTGAAACAAGTGAATAACTCGTAAGAATCCTTCAGGTGGACGTGTACGGATTCAGAAAGCCTACCATCCCCATGGAGTGGATGGGGAAGCACGCGCTGATGATATATGTGCTAGTGGCTTGCAACATCCTGCCTATTTTCATCCGTGGCTTCTACTGGAGGGAACCCAGGAACAACCTTGTAAGTCGAACATCACATCATACTTCTCTTAGCTGCAGGGTTTAGTCGACAGTACAAGTGAAATCATGTTTTGATGCACCTAATAATGCACCTTTTCTTCCTATTGCTGTAAACAGCTGAAGTTCATTGGAGTTGGGGCGTAAAGGATGATCTTTTATACGTTGGTGCAATGGTGATTAGGGCCACATACATTGGTATATAGATTTTAGGTCGAGTTTTTTCTTTGTGGTCAGAATTCAGCTTATGAACTGCTTATTCGATCAACACTGCTGAACAATGGCTGTTGTTGCCACTTGCGAGAGAGTGCACTCTCTGAGCTCTTGTACATGATAAAGATGCATGCTTTTGTATATGATAACGATTTCAGACAAAATATAGTGCAGATTCCGACGGGTACTCCAGGAAGTCTGCATCGACTAAGAGCAACAATTGCAAAATTTTCCATTTTTCTTAGAAGCTGGAGCTTGGCTTAGTTTGCTCAGCTGAGAAGCATGCCCTCAGTTTGGCTGAAGCACATTTGTTCAAGAGGTTCAGTTCCTTTGAATATATTGTTAAATAAATAAGCTTGTTTCAGGAATCAAGATTGTATTACATGATCTAGGTTGCCTTCTTTAACACACTAGCACTCCATGCGCTCAATATATTACCACGCTTTACTTTTTCATCACTTTTACCAGATTTTAACCACAATTTCAGCAAGCATCCTTAAACAATTAACACTATTATTAAACAAATTAACAAGAATTTGCATAATAACATTAACAAGAACAATAACAATATAAATCTTGAAACCACGCACCCAAGTATGCCGAGACTACGAGCTCGGAAACTTTCAAGTCCTTGCACTTGAGAACATCCAGGTCCACGTGCCCAAGAACACCTTGATTACATGCGTCCGAAAACAATCTTTACCTTTTGGCAATGACAAAGAACAAGGATTTAGAGACAATTAAATAAACAACTAAACTTCTTAGATAATATATAAATTCACCAAGTTCACATGATCATTATTAGGATTATGGAAGTTCATCAACTAAACTGACTAGATGCTTTATTAATCTAACATTGATCACTAAACAAAATAATTGTGGGAGATGACATGACAAGTGAAACTGTGGCACTACTCTCATCCCATATATGTCGCCATCATTATTCATCTAAAAATATTAAATAAGCAAGGATGGGTCTACGACTTAGCAAGTATCTCTACTACTTCTAATTTTGAGTTGGTGGTGGTCCGTTCTCCACCACCAACCCCTTGGACCCCCTTCTCTCGATGGATCGTGCATTCCTACCCTGCGGCCCATTTCCTGCGTGTGTGCATTCCTACCCTGCGGCCCAACACTCACCTCCATCCGCGGGGAGCCCTACCCTCGCCCTCGCCTCCATCCGCCTCCCCGCGGCCGCCTCCCACCAGATCTAGGTGCCTTCTCCGCCCTCGAGTCCCTCACCATCCGGCGCCATCCACCTCGAGCTCAGCAATGCGCCCGCGCTCTCCGAACCTTGATCTCGCCGCCAACACTCTCTCCGGCACACTCCCGCCCTCCATCTGGATCCTCTGCGACCGCCTCTCTGACCTCCGCCTCCATGGCAACGCTCTTGTGGGCGGGGCACAACACCGCTCACGACCACCTCCGTGTCCTTGACCTCGGCGCCATCCGCTTCTCCGGTGACTTCCCCTCCTTCCTCACAGCCTTCCGCGACCTCCAACGCCTCGGCCTCCCCTCTCCTGCACCGCCATGGCCCACCGCCCCTCCCCGCCAACCCCAACAGCTACGGGTAAGTCTTTTGTGACACATTCCTTTTCTGCAAGATGCCTTTCTTAATTAAGAAAAGAATATATGTTACTGGGATGCCTTCCTTAATTAATAAAGGAATATCTGTTACTGCCATTTCTGATTTTTGTTATTTCCTTGCATGTTACACTTTACTTGCATGTCGTTCTGGTTAAAAAGAGACTGTATGGAGGGCCAAGTCTTTCGGTGCTTTGGGGACTCAAGTTGGCGAAGTGCTTTGGGGAAGCAAGTGATTCTATTTTCGATTCAAATTCAATCCCATTTCTCTTCATTTCGTTTCTTATGTCTTGTGTTCTTCCGATTGTTGATTCAGTTTCGGTTTTTGCAGAGGCTGCAGATTGGAGAAGTGGTTACGAGACTAGACGTCGTGGCTGAAGAGGTATCATTTGATCTTACCATGGTTGCTTGTTTGGTTGCATTTGCTCATGTAACATTTCGAAATTTTTGTTTGATTCTGTATCTCCGAGTAGTTAGTTCGGATGTGGTCGTGGTTGTAGAGTGGGAAGTTTAGTATTCGCCGTTTGTTCAGTCCATGCTATGGCAGAGTAGTTTCAGTGTCGAATTTTTGTGCTCTATTGTTGACTTGCAAGCGGGGTTCCAAATGGCAAATGTTTCTGGGATAGTATTTCGAGTTTGTGATCAAATAAAATATAATAATTTACACTATATTTTCTTGAAAGCGTTGAACATTGGCTGGTTCTCAGCGGATATTAATCTATCTGAGGAGTTGGAGAGCTACATCCTAAAGCTTTGATATTGATCTATTATTTAGCTCAATTAGTTGGATATCTCTAAGGTATTTGTTGGTACTGGTGAATTTTAAGAATATTTTAATGGTGGAAAACAATAATACACTATTATGATTATCTATATGTTTGTAGAGTCGTTTTAGATTAATCTGTAACTTTGTTGACCTGCTTTCATCTTGCCTTTCATATTAACAACTGTTGTGTCTATCAATTGATTTACATGACTGGTACCTTTGCAATCATGCAGGAACCTCTTTCCACTTTAGCAGCTGAGTTACAAGGTGAGGCGTCTCTCTCTCTCTATGCAATCGCTGTAGATTTGTTCATGTTTCGGCTGTGGCAAGAGATCGAACCTGATTGTCCAGTAGGATGTGTTTTTTGGTTGTGGTAAACTGTTGTATTGAAGTTTAGTTGGCATTGCATAAGGGATTGGAATTTGGATAAACAGGGTACAATTACTCCTTATCAATTACAAGACCGAGTTAATTGAATATTAGCTCCAGATCTACACAAACACAACTACACCCTACGACATCTGAAAACAAAAGACACTCATGTAGCATAAAAAACATTCCTTTCTTCGTTTGCCTTCTCCATCCTTGCTTCACTGTCCAAACTGGTTGCTCATACAGGGAAGCATTTCATAGCATAATCAAAACACCTGCAGCAAGAAAAACGAAGATGCAGAAACATGGGTCCCGCCGGGATCCAAGACTTGCAATTTCGCGCACTCTCCATATTTCAATAAAAATGGGTTATGTATCTTGTGATTGCGCTTTGGATTTCTTGGCAACTTTATACAACCTGCAAAATAAGGTTTTGTAGGTTCCCCGCATTTTGATGATTGATTTCAGTTTTGACTTTTGAACCACATAACTGTATCGAACTTCTTATAAAATAATCGAGGAAAAATTATCAAATATCTGCTCGTATTTTGTTAAGAAAACATGGTTTTTTACTGTATCATACTTGTGAAATTACAGTGTTTCTGAATTTACAATGTATCAGTTATGCAATGTTTTGTTATAATATTTTAATTAGCAACCAAAATTGAATTGGTGAGATTTTAGACTTGCTCTGTTTCTTTTGCTTGAAGTATCTGCACATGACTCCATAGGTTTTGGCTGACAGGTACTGAATATGGAAAATGCTCCTATCACCATTAAAAAAAGATATTTTTCAAAGGTTTTCTAACATCGAATGTTTATGTCAGCTCAATGGCACCAACTAATCGAACACGAAAGAGAACGTACGCGTTGTTTGCTGAAAGTCCTGTGGTGCCTACGTGAGTTTTACTTCACTATCTCTTTCATCTAATTAAAAATATACCAAATGATTAAATGTGCTATTTTTTTTAAGATTTAAAGAGTTTGACAACATTGAATACGGGGATATATACATGTCTTGGAGCATTTGTGTCTTGGTAGATGTCAAATTTCCTATTGAAGATAACGGTGATTTGCTTCGATTTATCTTAATGGATGACACTGTAAGTCCAACGGTAATTCAACCCCTTAAAAAATTCATATTTGCCGCTAACTAACATGATTTATTGTAAACTTACAAGGGTTCCAAAATAGAAGCTATTGTGAGGAACAGAAATGTTTATAGGTTTAACTTAGCATTGAATGAAGGTCGTAAGTACATCATTCATCGTGTGCAATTCCAGCCAAACCTTGGGGAAGTTGAGTTTCGGAGCATTCGAAACTGTTATGAGTGCTTGCTAACCAACCGCACACCAGTTGAACCTTATATGGTATTACATGATTTTCCTCTTTACCCAAAGCATTTCGCGCAGATCTGGAGGAGGGACTCCGACGGTGAAGCCCTACAAGCTCCGCCACCATCGTGAACACCTCCGGCCACAACACATACCTTCACAACGTAGCACGAACCAACGGTGCCTTCTTTTGGTTGCTACACTGGCTAAGATCTAAGAGAGCAAAACCAAAAAACGAGATCTGGGGGAGAGAGAGGAGAAGAAAGAGGAGGGGGTGGTGTGGAAGGCCTCGCGGTGGAGGGCTTGAAGAAGGATGCTTGTGGCAGCGGCGAGCGCAAGGCGCTACTACTACGGCATCCGGCGAACGGCATGGCGCAGAAGCTCACCACCGACCGTGGCCGATACAATCTCCATAATTATTGCGGTTTGTTTCAACTCACTTATTAGATAATCAGTTTGTTACTACTGACTTACCACATTTTTGTTATTCTGTTGGAAGTCACATTAGATAAGTGGTATTCATATCATAGACAAGGTTTTGATCAAAATGTTATCCAAGTTGTGTTGTAATGTAACTGTTTATTTTCAGATCTTTCGGAATGTATACCAAGAATATTATTTCTAAATTTGTTTTAATATCATGAATGCCTAAATTCATGTTAGAGGAGAAACCATAAAAACTTGTGTAATCAGGAGAAATAGATGTTTGATCTTATAGCATAATTTTCTTTTATTGTTTGATCTTTATGTTTCGTTACCAAATTTATTTTTCGTAGTAACGCACGGGCATTGAACTAGTATAATAAAAACAATGCATAATCATTTATCACATTTATCTTATTAATAATTTTTTCATTAGCCATGCAATGCTAATATATCTACATGCTCATATGGTCATCACATAGTGTATACTAGTATCGCTGAGTGCACACTCGTTAAAGTTGGACCTTTCCATTCCCTCCATCCTATAGAGGTGTTTACCAAATTAGGTCTTTTCATGTCTACACCAAGTAGGTCATCTAGGGCCACACAACTCACCCCTTTCTGTCATCAACGCAACATATGCAAATGACATGATTTATCAATATTAACATATTTCATCATCTCCAATAATCTCATCATTATATCATTTTCATCGTAATTGAATGGAGCCATGTAAAGCAACATGATAACAAATTACCAATAAAAGAATAAGAATTAATAACCCATTTCATTATTCTACCATGCACTTGCCTTTCTACCCATGGGGAATAGAATGGTGAGCGGTTGAAGCCAAATCTATGGTCATACATCCTACGGTAGGTAAACACACCTAAAAGAATATGCCGTAACATTACATACATAAAGCATAACAATATCACTGCTATGCAAAATCCTAGATTTAACTTTCCCTCTCATCAGATAGTTTCCCCTTTGCTATCCCAATGGTCGATGGACCATAACTCCTAGTTTAAGAGTGCAAACATAGTAAATCATATATATTCCTAAAACTATATAAGATTGTATACAATTTGCTAGTTGCCCACGCTTTCTAATTACCTCATTCTAACCCCTCGTTTCCAGCCCCGAAGACTGATATATTATTTTATTGGACAGTAGACATCACAATTTTCGTAACTATTTTTGTACCACTCTAAATATAGCAAAGCATAGCATACCCAGAATCTAAGGAAAATTATCTAGCTTTCTCCAGCTATGGACATAATTAATTTGGCCATTATCTAACCCTGAACAACACATTACCACAATTGTCCTCAACAACGACTGATTTCTAGATGGCAAGTTTCTACAAGCCATGACATTCAAATCGCTTTATCATGTTTAATGTTATTGTACTCTAATAGAACATTAGACAATAATACACATTTTTCATAACCTAGACATGTCATGAAACAAATCGTAGATATCCCAAAATGTGCCCGAAAATAAAGACCACTATTAAACTAGTACCATTCTATCCCAAACTCCATCACGGTGCTATCCAACCACCATATCTACCAAACAAATGACTTTAATATCATTCCACTATAGCACCAACATGACCAACAACATCCTAGGGTTTACACCTACAACCCAATATTCCGCTGAAAATGTCGATGCCAACGATCCTTCGCGATCCGTGCATGTTCCCTGCTCCTTCACACTTCCTAGAACTTCTGCATCACATCCTCCAAGCTCTTCACCACCTCCTGCACATGGTGACATGAATAGATCTAAATATGATGCTTGGTTTGATAGGGAATGTGAAAAGATAGAAGGAGACATTACTGAGACATGTCTTGGTTGTGGCCGGCAAGGCACGAGCACTCTGTGGTGAGGCACGGTTGGCACGACAACTGTAGGAGGCAACACAACTCCACCTTAGTGGTTGTGACATGTGGTAGACAACAGCATCAATGGCAGCACGTGGCGAGGTAGCACCAACTAATAGCGCTAGAGTTGGGCGATGGTTGCCTACACAGCAAGGTGGTACAGTGGTATGTGGCCTAGTAGGTGGCAGCGTAGACAGTGATGGTGGTATGCGGACTAGCGGGTGGCGGTGTAGACGGCGATGGTGGTGCATGTCTTCATAGCGGTTGCGTGGATGGGAGGTGGGGGCAATGTCTAGGATTAGGCACAACCTTCCCCCTCCCTGCTTAAATAACCGGGCCTACTAGGTTTGGCTTAGGCACACATGCTGAGCACGATTCGACTGACCGCTCCTCCTATTTTTTTAACTCTGGATTATCACATTCTTGCCTTCTTAACAAAATTCGATCTCAAATTCTACACTCGCCAGCTACACGAAAGCATAAAACTGAACCTGGAAATAAACCACCTCACATACCCGATACAGCTATGGATACTTCTCATACATGTGGGACTCCAATTTCTAGGTTGCTTTCTCGCTTAGATTGATAGACCAAAGTACTATAGCATACTTTAATGTTCTATGCTGCAACATCCCACTTTTGGCTAATTTGAATTTAGTATGCACTTTATGAATTTCCTGAATTTATTTGATTTTTCAGGATTATTGGAATTTATTTAATATTTTTAAATATGGCCTTTCGTGAAAACTATTTAAATACTGAGAAAGTTTAAATAAAGTTTTACCAAAAATCTTTATTTGTGTTCCTAAAGTCTCAAAATATTTTCCAAATTTTTGATATTTTGCTATTTTATTTGGCTTTATTTATTTTTTGAAACTATTTTAAATGGAAAAGTATTTTAAAAAATGTTTGAATTGTAATTGGCCGAAACCCGTGCGGCCCAGCCCTGTGGGCGCTATGCAGGCTATTTCTAGAAGTCGCTGCTCGTAGCCGTTGGATGGAGATCAGGCGGCCATTATCATCTAGAAACCATAAAGAACGTCCATCGTTGGTTCAAGGTCGGATGCTCGAGATCGTGTCGTGTTGGTTCGGGATGTTATATAATCTCAGCTGTTGGATTGCGTTTGTGTTTCGGATTGGAACACGTCGCTTCGCATCTAGTCGGTCATCTCGCCACGTGTATGCCGGAGCTGCATCGTCTTCATGTGAATGACCAGGACTTGGTCTTCGCCGCTGTAGCGAGTTGGTTCATATTTGCCCGTATAGAACACGGACGTTGAGGCTTTAAATGTTGCATTAGCACCCGTCCAAGGATCACAATGATCTTGCGCACCGCATTAGCACCCATCTGAGGATCACCACGATCTCGTGCACTTTCCTATCGGTTTATTTTCACTAAAGGAGTCACCATCGTCAAGAACAAGCTCGTCAGAGTTGGTTGGTGAAGCTGCCACAGTTTTCTTCAGGTCCCATCACTGTCGTTGGGTCTCCGTCGCCATAGGTTGCACCGTTGAGTTCACCGCATCGAGATCTATTTGGTTTGGTAGCTAACATTGACGAAAGAGCAACCTAACACCACCTCATTTGTCTTCATCTCCAGCGCCGGCGAGTTGTACCGTCGCTGCAATCTTACGTGTGGCTAGCTCTGTGTTACGCTGCGTGCCTCTGTCATTGTGTTTAGTCCTGGCCGTTTGATTTGGGATGTTGTAACATCCCAATTTTTACTTTTTATTAATTTAATATGTTGTTTAAGCATTTTATGATTTTTCTAGATTTTATTTGAATTTATTCAAAAATTTAGTATATTGGCCTTTTGTAAAAACTAATTAATTACAGAGAAAAGTAAAATAAATTTTAGCTAAAAATATTTTATTTAGCTTATAAATGTCTTTAAGTATTTATGGAAAATTTTTAGATTTTTTTATATTTTATTTGCCTTAAAAAAATTAAATTAATTAGCAAAATTATTTTAAATAAAAAATGTCTGTAAAATCTTTGAATAGTGTTGGGTTGGAGCCAATAGTCCTTAGCCTAATCCAATTGGATCGGCCCATTTACTAGAAGCTTTGTGCGAGGCCGTTGATCTTGCATCGAACAGTCGCATGGGTGAGGAAACCCTAATGTTTCTTAACCGTTGGATTGATTCGACGTGGTTGCTCTAGATTACGCCGCGTCAGGGCGACGGTGCCCATCGGATTCACGACTCGTGTACTACTGTGATTGCGTCGGGTCCTCGTAGAGTCGCCGTCCTGGATTCGAACTCCGCCGCCGCATCAGATTTGGTTTTTGGCCGATACATAGCGATCAAATCTTTAAATAGGGCGCTGGGATGTCCTCCGAGAATCACCGCTGTAACATCCCAATTTTTGCTTTTCTTGCATTAAAGTGGTATTTTGAATTTTTGAGAAATTTTTAGAATTTATTTGGATTTATTTTTGAGTTAAGCCATTTACCAAATTAATTAAATAATAGAAAAGTTAAAATAAAATTTTGTTGCAAATATTTTATTTGAGTCCCAAATGTCTTAAAATAATTTTGAGAATTTTTCCGAATTTTTCTAGTATTTTTAATGCCCTAAATGAACTATTTGATTTTCGAATTATTTTTAATCGGAAAAGAATTAAAAATCGGATGAACAGTGTTGGGCCGAACACTGTGCGGCCCAGCTCGGAAAACCCTAACGCCGCAGCCGTGCGATCCGGATCCGACGGTCCACGTTTTGCCACGTCGTCACTCCGAGTCGTCGCCGGATTCGCCGCCTTTTGAGTGGGCCTCGGTTTCGTAATTTCACAGACGTCGAGGCTCCTATTTAAAGCGTCGCCACCCGTGATGTGATCCCCAACTTGCGCCGCACCACCAGTACCGCACTTCGCCGAAAGCCGCCATGGTTTATTTGCACAACCTCGCCGAAGTCCGGCTTTCGCGTCGTTTTGCTTCGCCCGCCGCCGGTCACCCTCCGCCGCTGCCGTTGGTGCCATTGGACTCAGCGTGTCGCGCCGCTTCGGAAGCATCACCGCACGTCGCCGGAGGAGCCCTGAAACGCCGCGCCGCACGTCGTCGTCTTCGTCTCCGGTGAAGCAGCGCCGCCGCACCGTCTTCACCGAGCCCGAGCTTCTACCGCCGTCCGATCGTGCATCAACGATCTGGATCTGGCCACGTCGCCCTTGAACAGTAAACCTCATCTTCAATTCTCAACCGTTAGATCTAGAAACAACGGCTCGGATCACACCGCACCGCAGCCAATCGCGTCGTGACGCGTGGCACACCGAGCCGCACCGTGCGACTGTGCGCATGTGACGTTGACAGCGCGGGCCGCACGTTAGCCGCACCGAACCGGTGACGTCAGGCTGACGTCACGGTGGATCTCACCTGTCAGCGAGCTGGCCGAGTCGTGCTGACGTCACGATGACATCAGCATGGGAGCCGGTTAGTGCCCACGTCAGCAAGGCCACGTGTCATTCTCTGGTGGCGACACGTGTCAAAGATGACGCAATAATTATTTTTCCCGAAAAAGAAAATATTTATTTAATTCGAATTATTGATTTAAAATGTATTTTGAAACTTCAAACGCTTATAACTTTTGCGTTTTAACTCCGATTTGAGTGATTCCAATTTCTATAAATTTGTAAAATCAAGCTCTTTTTGTTAGTGAATTTTAATTGAAATTTTGACTTGAGTTGCTCTCTGTATTATTTATTTATTGTTGTTTATTTGCGTTCTGCGTGAGCGTTGAAGTGCGAAGGTTTCGAGGAGAAGTTCGACCGAGAGCAAGCTCGGGAACCAGAACCAATACTTTTTGAAGGCAAGTTGTGTTTGATCATGTTGAACCCATCATAGAAAAATTATTTGATTTAATTTATTGCATGCTAATTTAATAAAAATTGGTTTGAGTGAATTTTGGGATTAGTTAAATGCCTAGTTCTGTATGCCACCTTGTTGAATATAATTGTAGGCCATGAATCATTTGTCACCCTAGGTTGTGGATTAATAGTTGGACATTAATAATTGGCCAACATGGGTTGAAGTAGACCGTAAGTAGTATGCTTAATACCCGCGTGGATATTTCATGATTTTGGAATACCAAAGTTAATATTGACTTAATGAGATGTGAAAAGTGTTTTGTGAATGAGCCTGTGTTATTGAGTTGACGATGGCACGTGGTGCAATGGTAAAGAAAAGGTGGGAAAATGATTTAGACCGAGGCATGTGGCAAGATGGTTTACGGTGGGCCAAGAGTGGCAAGCTAGGCGGTCGTATTTGGTTTTATTGGTTTTGATATGGAGATCACACTTGGTTAGTCTTGCCTCGGTCAACTAAGGACTTAACCTTGCGAGCCTTTGGTGAGTCTTTCATACAACCACAAGCTCAAGTAATGGGACGGACTTGGCCGAGTAAGCCGGGAAATCTATTCTTTGTAATCTTGTCGTGGTGGTGTGGGGCCGGAGGAGCGGGTGAGAACTCACATGGCGCAAGAGGGGACCACAGGTGTGGTAACAGTCCCTCCAGGTGTTGAAACCTTAGCGAGGCGATCTTGGATTTAGACGGAACTTTAGAAAGGCTTTATTCACGGTTATTTGCCTTGGTGGTATTTTGTGTATCTTGTGGGTAAAGTGTATAACCTCTGCAGAGTGTACAACCTATTGAATAGCCGTGCTCACGGTATTGAGCATCGCTCGGTGATTCTGATCAAGGGTTAGATTTTCATGAAAATAACTTGTTTATGGAAAATGCTTGGGTTGGTAATGTTGAACTTGACTTAAGACGGAAAATGGTTTACGATTAAATTGTTTGAAAGCTACTATTCCTACTATTGTTTCTTGCTTTGCAATCTATTCTGTTTATCTTGAATCTTTGTCTTGCACATGAACCGTAGCCTATCCTTTGTACTAAGCCATGCATGTAGAATATTAGAATTGCATTACATGCATGACTTCTTTGAGTGCTCAAAGTACTCACCCCACAACAACACAACTTCAGTTGAAGAAGAAGCAACCCCTGCTCAGGAGGAGGAGTTTCAGGAGGAGCCGAACTAAGGAGCGAGCCCAGTCAGTTGACTGTGGCAAATTGGTTGACGCCACGAGTTTATTTTATTTCCGCTGCATTTGAATATTTTAATAAGTCTTTGCCCTGCGAGGCGTATCTTTGTAACTTGACCATAAGGTCTACCAACTAGTTTGAGTATTTAATTAAAGTACTTCATTATTTCGCTGGTTATGACTATGATATGTACCAATGTTGAGACTGTGTGCACTAGCGTGATCCTAGACTAGTGCTGAATACACAGAGGGTCCGGATTTGCATATCCGGGTCCCGACATCCGCTTAGCACTGCAGACGTTGACCCAAGCTTTTGCCATCGAGACGCCATCGTTGAGGAGCTAGAGCTCGTAGGAGTCATCTTGTGCCGCTGCTCCTTTTTCTTTTGTTCCATCGCCATCGAGTCTCACTCCGCCACTTGGGTACAGATTTGAAGGTGCCACGTTGTGCCACACCAGATCCGCCACTTGAAGTCGTTGGATATCAGCCCGAGCGTCGTTCGCCAAGGCCTTCTTCCCCAGCTCTGGTGAGGTTCCGTCGTTTAGCGCCACCAAGCTTCGTTGCGTGATTTCATCCGTTTGATCCGTCGTGGGTGGACTGGATTGCGCCACGTTTCTTCATCGACGCAGCCGTTAGATTCATCATGTGTGGACTCAATCGAGCCAGGTGTCACATGCTGGGGAAGCCACGTGAGCTCGATGGCATCATCCTGTGACATCATGCTCGTGCCAACATTAACCGATGGTCAATCTTCTGTGAACCACGTCCACAATGGACTAGTTGGGCACGTGGACCAAGTCCATATTTTGAGCTACATGTTAAGCTCTGATTGGCTTGATTCTATGTTGACACAATAATTAGGTTTTTTCAGTATAAAAATAATTAAGGATATTATTTATTTTCTAATTTTATGATTTTTTATTTTTGAATTTTTAGAGCTTTTTCTCCCTCATACGAGCTCCAATTGAGGTGATTTAAATTTTTAAAAATTTGTAAAATTGAAATCTATTTAGTGATGAATTTTATTTGATATTTTTAGATTTTTTCTATTTATTTTGGTGTTTATTTGGTGTGCTCTCTCGATATGCGTAGACGTCGAAGTGCTCGGAGCATCCGAGGAGGAATCGTTGACTCAAGACCAAGGTCCAAAGCAAGAATAAGGGATTTTCTAAGACAAATTATGTTTTGACCATGATGAGCCTAGTTTATAAAAATTGCTATGTTGATTTACTTTATGCATGACATTTTATGTGTATAATTGTTTCGAAATAGTTTAGGATCTAGTTAATCTACCTAATTGATCTATATCCTACCTTGTCATTTGTATGCCATGGTCAGTTGTCACCGTAGATTGGTTTATTAATAATTGGTTAATACTAGTAATCAACATGGGATAGTTAGACCGTGTTAGTATGCTTAGCTATGCCACGTACATCACATGTCTTTTAAGATACCAAAAGTTAATCTCGACTCATGGAATATGGAACATGTTTATGGAATTGGTGTGTCAGGTGTTGTCACACAATGATGTTGTGTTGTAATGACGAGGAATGTCATGCAACAAAGTTGAATTATTGATAGCACGTGGTGCTTGGTAATCATTTACATTAGGACAGGTGGCAAGGGATAGTGTGCCATGGTGGGCTAGAAAGGCAGAGGGTATGTGGAAGTCTTGCCCTAACATCTTAAGGACATAACCTTACAAATCTTTGACTTGAGTCAAACATGCGACCACATGTTTGGAATAAGATAGACCTAGATGATTAATTTGTAATATCTTAACTTTGGTACTACCAGTGGTAGTGAGGTTCGCCTTTTTATGAACCTAGATGGCGTAAGAGGGGGGCCCTATTGTGGTAAGCAGTGCCTTCAGTACTGAAACCTCAGCGGATAGTACTAGGTTAAGTCAGAGCATTGTAAAGGCTTTATCATGATTTCTCTGCCGGTACACCAAAGGAAGTATGTTAATGGACAAACAAAAGGAGATTATCATGTCATATGGGTAAACCGCATAACCTCTGCAAAGTATAAAATCTATTTGGACAGCCGTGCTCGTGGTATTAAGCAATGCTTCGGAATTACAGTCAAGGGTTAGATTTTGTAAAATAAAAACTTTGATGGGAAGGTTGGATGTTGATGGAAAGTTGAAACTTGACTTAGGGCTAGATACCACGTTGAAAAATGTTGAAAGTTATTATTTAGTGTTATTTCTTTTACTGTCTTTCTAATCTACTTATTGTATTCATTTATAAATGCTATTTTACTGTGAAATAACCATGATGGCCACTCCATTGGAATAAGCCTTGCATATAGTTATGATAGAATTGCATTCTGTGCACAATTTATTAAGTGCTTTAAGTACTCACCTTTACCAACAACAAAATCACCAATTGATGAGGAGTATTAGGAGGAGACGAATGTTTAGGATGCAAACCTTGTCAGTTGTCTGTGGTATACTGAGGGGTTTATCTGCGTTTTCATTCTGCTGTAGTTTAATCTGTTATTCACAGTTTAGTCTTGCGAGGCATATTCATGTAAGTTGAGCATAAGGTCATTCAACGGGTATTATTTAATATGTGATGCCATTTATTATGTTTCCACTGTGTATGATTGTGATATTCATATATATTTAGACTGTATACAATAGCGTAATCCTGCACTAGTGCGAAATACACAGAGGGTCCGAATTTGTATATTCGGGTCCCAACAGAGGTGGTATCAGAGCCATACAAACTGTAGGTCTTAACCCTAGATAGTTTGCTCGTCTCTTTAGGACCTTCAAAATTATTTTCTTAATTAAGATTTAACTTGAAAGAATAATAAGTTCTTGACGTATCTTATTCTTCTATTCTTGCCCCTTTGCTGAAATTTCTTTCTCTTTCTTGCTGGATCGAGTTAAAATTTTACCTGAGTTGTCTCTAGTAGATAACGAAGTTTCACACCCAATGAGAAAGCACAGAGTGGCTGTTGCTAACCTTGAAAGCCATGTAGAAAGGATTTGTCGAGCTTAAGAAGGAGTAGATTGATGAAGTGTTTCCTAAGCTAGAGGAGCCAGTGCTTAAGGTAGCCGGGTTGAGACTCATATGTGGGAGTCACGTTTTCTTAAGATAGAAGTGTCGCCCATGTAGGTGGTTGTTTTATGTGCTTAGGTTGAATCGATTCTTTCATGATTGCTAAGTGTGCAGTATGTGTTGCATGGTCCCTAGGCTTTTGTAAGAAACCACACCAAGTTATTAATATTGATTGCTTGTTGTGTTAAACCTATCTATCCTGTATTAGGATTCTTGTTCCTTACCTATGCTGTTTCCCTCTTCTCTAACCCTGTGAAGCAATCAAGCAGATGGTGCAGACTCACGGAAGCAACAGAGTCAGAGGAAGTGGAAGCCGATCCAATGACAATTCCAATGATAAAGCTTTTCCTCAACAGTCGTCGCCAGTAGATGTGCCAAACTTGGAAGCTTTTCTCATCACTCAAACTTCAGCTAATGCAGACCACGATGCAACAGATGTAGAATATGACAACTCAAGTTGCCGTCAACAATACAACACAAGCTAACAACAATAGACCTTGTTCTTATTCCAAGCTGTCAGATTTTATGAGGACATGTCTACCAATCTTCTTGGGGAATGTCAACCCTATAGAAGTGGATGATTGACTGAGAACCATTAAGAGAAAGTTGAGTATTACCCAATGTGAAGGAAGTGAGAAGGTGTTGTATGCTTCACATTAGTTAGAAGGAAATGCTAGTGATTAGTGGGAGAATTACTGTGTTGCCTATGAAGCCCCACAAGAAATCACATGGGAAGAGTTTACTGCTGCATTTTGTCTGTACTATGTATCTAAAGGAATGATGGATTTGAAGTAAGAGGAATTTAGGGCACTTAAGTAGGGAAGTCAGTTAATGGCGGAATATCTGAATAAGCTTTCACAGCTTGCATGCTATGCTCCTAAAGATGTTGTGACAGATAAAGCGAGATAATCTTGCTTTGTGAAGGGACTAAACTCTGGTTTGCAAGTAGATTTGATTACCCATAATTTCTCCGATTGTCAAGAGTTAGTCAACAAGGCCATAATTCTAGAAGACAAACTTAAGGAATTCGGTGAGGATCGTAAGCGTAGGATGGCTCAACAAGAAGGACGTCCAAATCGGTTAAGGTTGAGAATAACCCCTTAGACGTTTGAAAAATTTTATTCGCAGGCTGCAAACAGGACATCATCTCCCATACCATATTCATCTAATCAGAGTTTCCAGACATCTACCCAAGTAATCAATACATCAAGAGAAAATCAACAAACTTCAGTTAAGCACTGTTACAGTTGTCAAAAGCTACGGCACTTTGCCAATAACTGTCCCAAGAAAGGAGGTGTTACACCTATTCGCATCAAGCTTGGTTCTACCCTTGCAAAGATACATGCACTAGGAGTGAATTGTGGATCAAATCAAGCTAGTACTAAGTCTCAGGCTATAGTGAGAGGTCATGTTAACCACGTTACAGCTAATGGAGCTCAGGAGGCATCAAACATCGTACTAGGAAAGTTCATGGTTAACTCAGTACCTGTAATGGTTCTATTTGACTCTAGAGCCACGCATTCTTTTGTTTCTCAAGTTTTTGCTGAAGAAAATGGGTTAGATGTTATGCATTTAAAGTATATGTTATCAGTCCAATCCCTAGGATCAGAACTCAAATCTATAAGGCTATCCTAGATTGTGGTAAAAGGGTAATATTAGTTGAGAGCCCTAAGGGAGAAAAGTGGAGTTTCAAGTGACTGATGTTCGTGATGGTTAGCTGATGGTTAACAGTGTTAAAGCTATTAGTTTGGAGGAAGTGCTAGTTGTTAGAGAATACCTTGATGTCTTTCCTAAGGATTTGCTTGGTTTGCCACTAGTTCAAGACATTGAGTTTGTGATTTAGTGCCTGGTACAACACCAATCGCCAAAAGACCTTATAGGATGCCTACTGATGAGTTGGTTGAGATGAAGAACCATATTGAAGAGTTGCTAGAAAATGTTTCATCAGACCTAGTTTGTCTCTATGGGGAGCACCCGTTCTATTCATCAGAAAAAGGATGAAAGCTTAAAAATGTGTATTGACTATCGTGCTCTTAATGAAGTGACAATTAATAATAAGTATCTGTTGCCTAGGATGTATGATTTATTTGGTCAGTTGACAGGAGTTGAAGTTTTCTTCAAGATAGATCTTCGATCAGGATATCACTAGTTGAAAATTCGTGCGGAGGATGTCTCTAAGGGCCCATTCGGTAGAGCTCTGGCTCTTGGATTCTCGTACGGAGGAGCTGGAGCTCTATCGAACAACCTCTAATTCTGGTGATAAGGAATAAGCGATTGTCCATTTTATATTGTGCGTGAGAAGTAGGCTAAACGCCGCTCCCCACAAGACTCTGCTCGGCCTCGTCCCTATCGCTCGGTCCTCATCCCCACTACCTCGACCCGCTCAGTCCTCAGCCGAACACACGTGCTGCCGCCAGTTCACCTTCCACCAAGATAGAGGCAATCTCAAAGTGAATCCAAGGAATTCTTCTCTCATATGACACATCGTCCTCTGCCTCCGCACTACTGGACTAGCGTGGAGTGGAGATCCCCATCCCATCCAGGCTTTTCTTGGATTGATTTCTTCTTTCGATGCTGGTAAGGAAGCCCTTGCTTGCCTGGATTGTTGTTCTATCATTTTGTTCTGGTGCATCCCTCATTTCTTTGCTACGATGCGAGCAATCAAACCAATCCAAATATTTCTTTCTCTCCAATCCGATCCATGCTGTTTGTTGCGGATTTCTTGGCTGCGTGCATGGTGGAGTACTGAATTGCTACTAACAGCAGTTTGTTTTCCTCAATTTTGGGGGGTTCAACTGAACCCCCATGCCCCACGTTAGTTCCACCCTTGGCCAATTCTTGGAAAGCTGCTCTAGGCTGCCGGAGATATGGCATCGAGCACCTGTGAGTAGGGCTGGAAAAAAAGCTCGTTGAGCTGGCTCGGTGGCTCGTTTCAAAATTGTTCCGATTACATTCATTTTTCTTTTAAAATAAAAATTAGTTGATTTAGAACAAGAGTCAACTTCGGCTCGGCTCGTTAGGCTCGGCTCGAAGTTGGGTCTCAAATAATACAGGAGATTATAATAAATAAGAATAAATTAGTGTCGAAGAAAGCTCGAAAAAAGTTCATCTGGCTCGTTTTCCACCCCTACCTGTGAGATCCTTAAGGTGAAGGAGAAACTGAAGAAATCTAGGAGCTTGGGGAGCAGCGATACGTATCTGCGTGCTGACAAGATTGATCTCACAAGCCTTGACATCCAGCTAGAGAAGCAGTTGACCAAGACTTGGGGCAAGGCCAATCTCAAGGCCTAGGGGGCCGAAGGAGGTACTGGGAGATCGACCTTGCTAAGCTGGAGATCTGGTATGTGATCGCTTAGGGGACCTACGGCATGGTGTATCGTGGCACTTATGATAGCTCGAATGTTGCAGGTATCTATCTCAATGTATTAGAAAATAATGAATGTTGCTTGATTAGGAGCTGATGTTCTATATATTCTAGAAAAAATGATACATATAATCTTAGAGGATCAAATAATGCATGTTTGTTGGTTATATGATACATTTGTCGATACAAGTAGCCACATGTCTGACTGAGAAAGGACAAGTTTGACTGATGCACATTTTAGGATAATTAGCTCTTTCCTGCTCTAGTATGAGCTCAATGTTATGTGTTTACTTTTGTTGATGTATTTATTATTCTTCCCTATGTTTTAGAACTTTCGTTGGGTACAGATTTTAAGATTAGTAATGTTAAATTCAGTAGCAAACTTCTTTAAGTACATTCCACATGTGAACTAGACATCTTAGGGCATAATTGTTTAGCAAAAGGTAATACCTAACAAGCTGACAGTCACCATCGTGGTTTTTCTTTAGGTTTTTCTTATAAATAGAGCACTGCACATTGTGGTTAATTTTTGCTTGATTAACCAAGTAGTTCTTAGTGGACCAACCATTTGTGTCATCTATGCCTTGCTTAATGGGGTTGCTTTTTCTTCCTTTGGTAGATTTGCAATACAGTCTAGGTTCTATGAGGTGTTGGAAATCAATTTTGATTTGGCATATTTGATTTGGGTAGGTGTAGCTATCTTGCGACCGTTGTTTTGCTTGTTGTTTCTAATCTCTCACCTCTGTGACTCTAGGGCACAAGAGATGCGGTTTCCAGATTGATGCTGAATAGAAGAAAAGGATAGGATCATATAACAATTCATCCCACATTGTTGTCGACACCACCACCATTTTATAGCAAAGTGATAGCTTGAGAGGAGTAGCATTTTTCTTTGTTTTTCTAAATAGTCCAAGGCAATGCAGTGGTCTACTGTTTCTTCCAGGAATAGGATAGTCACTTCCTAGACAATCTTATTGATGCTCTCTGCTGTGATATTTTCCTTTTTGCACATTGGGAGACGATGCTCTTTGTTCTGATATCCTTGAAACTACAAAAGAACATGCTACTTGCTCATAGGAATATGCTGAAGTAACTAGAATTGATTTCAATGGTTTGCCACATCTGTTAATTGTTTTTTCTGACAATGTTTATATGTTAATTGATGTTGATTGAATACTTCAATAATGTCTTCCTCATGTCAAGTTTTAATACTTGACGCCAAAATTGTTAACATTACTTGGGGTGCACTTTCTATGGTTCCTATTTGCGAGAGTATTTGGAAACAATATGAAAATATGATATAAAAAGATACATGTTCAGATACTTCAAACCAACAGTTTTGAGGTACTGCCTTGTACATGTTTTTGAACAAATCATGAGCGAACACACTGATCTCCGTTTGGTTTTTGACTTTTGTAATGCTAAGTCGCTGCATGTGCAACCAATTACTTGGGATATTCAATATATTGCATGATTCTGGTTTTTATTTTCTCATATCTCACAAATAATCCACATAAATACAAAAGATCATATTACAAATACAAGTCAAGTATTATAGACAAGGGAAGACAGGACAATTCCTCTAGAATCTCCTCTTTCAAGAATCAAAAGCCAACCAGCTAGCCGAAAACTTTCAGAAACTGCTCCTGATTCTTCAAAAGATCAGAATCAGGAGGAATCAGAGCAGAATCAGGGAGGAGAGAGAGTTGGAACCCTACCAAATAGGCCATAAGACTGCATTTTCTATGTGATATGGATATTATGAGTTTATGATCATGTCTTTTGGATTGACCAATGCTCCTGTATATTTCATGAATATGATGAATAATGTTTTTATAGAATATTTAGAAAAGTTTGTTGTTATGTTCATAGATGATATTTTGGTATACTCCAAATCTAAAGAAGAGCATGCAAAGAACTTGAGATTAGTCATTGAGAAGCTGTGTGAGCAACAGTTATATGCTAAATTTAGCAAGTGTGATTTTTGGAAAGAGGAAGTTGAATTTCTTGGACATATGATGACTGCTAAAGGAGTTGTTGTTGACCTAAGAACAGTTGAAGTATTGTTGCATGGGAACAACCAAAGTTAGTTACCTAGATTTGTAGTTTTCTAGGAATGGTAGGATATTATCGTCGATTTATCGAAGGATTTTTGACAATTGCTTGGCCACTTTCATAGTTATTAAAAAAGGAAAAGAAGTTTGCATGAACGCCAGAGTGTGAAAAGAGTTTTTAGGAATTGAAGAAGCATCTGACAACTGCACCAGTGTTAGTGTTGCTAGATGTTCAAAACAACTTTGATATTTACTGTGATGCTTCCAGACAAGGACTTAGATGTGTATTGATGCAGAAGGGTAAGGTTGTTGCTTATGCATCAAGACAGTTAAGGCCACATGAGGAGAATTATCCTACGCTTGAATTGGAATTGGCTGCAGTGCATGCTTTAAAGTTGTAGCGTCGTTACCTCATTGGTAACATATGTGAGATATATACTGATCACAAGAGCTTAAAATATATCTTTTCTCAGTTGGATCTTAACATGAGATAGAGAAGATGGTTGGAATTGATAAAGAATTATAATGTTGGAATCCATTATCATCCTAGTAAAGGTAATATGGTAGTAGATGCCTTGGGTCATAAGATCCACATTGCTATTATGCTAGTTCATGAAGACCAGTTAGAGTTATGCAAGGAATTGCAGAAGTTGAAATTGAAAGTTGTTCTAGAAGGATTTTTAGTTACCTTGGAAGTAAATCCAATGTTAGAAATTGCGAAGTTGAAATTGAAAGTTGTTCTAGAAGTTACAAAAAGACAAAGCATTTGAACTATTCAAGTTTTCAGAAATTTGTTACGAATTTGATCATGAAATTTTATATGTAGATGGAAGTAAATCCAATGTTAGAAGATCTGATCAAAGAAGGTTAGAAGGATGATGAAAAGATCAACAAAATCAAATCCAAGAAGGATGAAGGCTTAGCCAAGGATTTTACTTTGGATGATCAAGGTATGATGTGGTTTAAAGGACGAATATGTGTACCACACAAGGAGCTTAAGTAGTTGATTCTTGAGGAAGTTCATGATTCAAAGTACTAGATTCATCCTGGAAGTTTTAAGATATATCAAGATCTGAAGGAAAGATTTTGGTGGTCTAATATGAAACATGAAGTTGCTAAGCGTGTTTGCCTTATGTGATGTATGTCAGAGAGTGAACGCAATGCATCAGAGACCTGCTGGTTTGTTATAGCCGTTGAAGATTCTTGAATGGAAATGGGAGAAAATAGGCATGGATTTTATTACCAGTTTGCCTAGAATTCAGAGTGGTTATGATTCCATTTGGGTCATCGTTGATCATTTGACCAAAGTTGCAAATTTTATACTAGTTAAGACTACTTATTCAGAAGATCATTTGGCAGAGTTATATATGTCAAGGATTGTATGTTTGTATGGTGTGCCCAAGAAGATAGTGTTAGATAGAGGTACCCAATTTATCTCAAGATTTTGTAATAAGTTGCATGAAGCCATAGGAACTCGTTTAAATTTTAGTATGGCATATCATCAGTAGACAGATGCTCAGATTGAGAGAGTTAATCAAATTTTAGAGGATATACTGAGACCTTGTGCGTTAGCTTATACTACATGGGATAAAATTTTGTCGTATTTAGAATTCAGTTATAATAATAGCTATCAGGACAGTTTACAAATGTCACCATTTGAAGCTTTATATGCTCGTGCCTATCGTACTCCATTGAATTGGAATGAGATAGGAGAGTGTAAGTTCAAGATTCATTAGTTTTGGTGATTGGTTTAATATTAATGTTTAATCAATGTTTAATGACAAATCTAATCATTATGAGACTAACATGTTTAATTGAGTTACATTCTTATTAGTCTCAAATTTGGATGGAAAACGAAAAACCAAAGATATTTACTTGTATTTACTCTATTGTCTTAATGCATACTTAGGATTCAAATTAAAAGATGAACTCTTCCGTTGTCTTAGTCTAAATATGTGTATTATGTTTCCAAATCTATATATACATGAATGCACACATCTAGGGGGAGTTAATAATTTAACTTGATATTTCAATTGTATTGATTCATGTCCTCTTGCCATATAAATATAAAGGATCAAGATTTTGAAACAATCTTTTGAGTATATATAACTTGTGTAGTTGTAGTATACTCATGCTAACATAAGATAAACTCCTATGCAATCTAAGATTGATTATATGTATATTGATTCAATGTTCAATTAGTTATATACACATACTTAATGGTGTTTGTTCTATAGTTGATGATCTAAATGTATTGATCTCTTTCCATAATTCAAACATATTTGGATCATTACTTACTATCATATTGAGTATATGAAACTTGTGTAGTTATATATTTTCATGCCAATTTAAATTGAGTTTGGTTGTCTTTCAATCAATCAAAGAACATTTCATCATGGGTTGATGGTGTTTCTTTGTTGATTAATGACAAAAGCGGAAAGTTCTTGAGTATAATGAAGCATTAGTTGCATCAAAGTACTCAAGACACATTTAATCATTCAAATTGATTTGGGTTGTGCTCAATCGATCTTAGAGGCATCCATTATGTGTTAATGGAGTGCAAGTGATAATTGAGGCAACCGTGTTTGTTGGACTAACGATCTTCAATGAGTTGTGAAGTTAGGTTGAGTCCAAGAAGATAAATAATCGGGAACAAGAAGTCATCATGTTTTAATGAGCTTCAAGAGGTGATCCTGAAGTGAAGAGAAGGGCTAGAGAAGGTTCATCATGTGTTGATGGACCAGAAGAAGATTCGATCCTAGAAAGAAGAAGATTGGATATTATAAAAACTCCAAGTGCATCGCTAAAGGAAAAGGTATAACTAACTAGGGCTAAGGATATATTCGTAGTTTTTTACCGGTCTCGGTGTTTGGATGGGAGACTGGGTTACTAGTTAGGTGTCGTACTATTAAGAGGGGTTGAGTCTTTTAGCTTGAGCTTCATCATGTGTTGATAAACTCAATCCGGTTTACTCTAGCTCATTCTTTTGTTTGGATTTTGCATGAGCTAAGTATTTTCATGTGTTGTAAATAAGGGAACTCATGGTTGCTTCTTATTTGAATCTTAATTGATTTGGTTTCTACATGGAGCTATGGATTTGCATGTGTTGCAAAAGGGAGATAGCTTATGCAATTTGGTTTATGTGGTTTTTGTATATAGCTAGATATTTGCATGTGTTGCAAATAGAGAGCTTATGCATTTGGGTTAAATGTTTTGAGTTTGCAAATGCTTATCTTGGAGCATAAGATAAGCATTTGCAAATGTGTTTTGTAATTTGTTGGGATCATGTGTTGATCATGTCATAGCTCAAGATGTGCTTTTAAGTGGTTGAATTTGTTATTTGTAAATGTGTTTTGCAAGTAAGCTGAAAGTTATGGATTTCAATTCTAGAGTATGTGTTAGCATTTGCAAATGTGTTTTGCAAAGTGTCGAGATCATGTGTTGATCCTTACATGGTTAGAGGATTGATCTCATAAGTTCTCAGTTTATTTGCAAATATGTTTTGCAAATAAGTTGTGCTTAATGTGATTCTTTGGAGAATGTGAATTGGGTTTGCAAATTGCTTGATCATATGTTGATCATCACATGGCTCAAAGAATCAATCCTTATTGATGGTTGATTTGAAAAGAAAAGATTTCTATGTGAAAATATGATTTTATCTAGAAATCTGGTAGTACCGCAGGTGTAAAGCCGATACTATTGCTAGTCTGGTAGTACCGCTATTTTGAAGGCGGTACTACCGGAGGTCAGAAGTACCTCGCGTGTGGCCGGTTGTTATTTTCCAGAAGAGCGTGTTTTAGTGGTTTTCAAAGGCCAGAGCTACCACCGGTTAATGGGCGGTACTATCAGAGGTGCGGTAGTACCGGGCCCAAGCCGCCGGTAGATATTTTTCAAAGAGGTTGCTCTAGAGGTGACTTGAGACCGGCAGTACCGCCTATGGATGCTGGTACTACCGCTTGAGCAGTACTATCGGGCTTTTGCCTTCGGTAGTACTGGGTTTCCTGCGCAATGGCTAGTTTTTTTGTTGTTGCCCTGTAGGCTGGTACTACCAGCCCTAGAAGGGTGATAGTACCGAAAAATGCTGATTTTTTCCAGATTTGCCCCCAAATGGCTAGTTTTTGTTGTGAGGCTATAAAAGAAGGCCTTGGGGGGTATTGGCTAGTTGCTGGTGTTATTGTGAGTTGTGTGAGAGTAGTGTGCATGTGTTGCACTCTCACATTTGCTTCTTGAGCTAAGAGTGAGCCCTAATTGTATGTGTTGCAATTAGAAAGTGGATTGAGAGCCTCTTATGCTTGTGTTGCACTCGAGGATGATCCTAGTGCATGTGTTGCACTTAGGAGGTCACCGAAGTGCATGTGTTGCACTAGGTGAAGTTCAAGTGGAAGAGCTTGGCTTGTTACTCTTGGTGTTTGCCGACACCTAGACAGCGTGTGGAGGCGTCGTGCGCAGGAGCTCTCAACGGAGGTTGTGAGAAGCCTCAGCAAAGTTGTGAAGGTCGATGATCGCCTACCCAGAGGGGGAAAGAGCAACCACTAGTAGATTCAAGGTGGGTTTTCAATTCGTGGAGCTGGCCCAATTTATTTGGGCTAACCTCAATGTGGATTAGGGGAGACCGGCAAATCTCCGAACACTACGGTAAAAAGTATCGTGTCTCTTGTGCTTGCATTCTATTCCTTATTTATATCCAAGAAATTTATATTCATAGAATTAAATTGATTGATTACTTGTATTTAGGTTTGCAATTTATTGTTAGAGACATAATTATTTAGTGCACATAGTGAGCCTAGAGAATTTAGGCTTTGATTGTCAAAACCTTAGTCTATTGCTTTCGCATTAATTATTGTTAAGGTTTTGGCATAAGGGTAATTGGGGGTGAATTTGTAGAGATTTGTACAAGTAATTTTTAAAAGCCGCCTATTCACCTCCCTCTAGTTGGCATCCTCGTCTCTACGAGTGGTATCAGAGCTTGGTCTCTCATTTATTAGGCTTTACCGCTTAGAGAGTAAGGATAGCGACTAGTGATTTAGTTTATCACATCGATTCACATATTTTTGATTACTCAAATTATGCTTCTTGAAAATTATTTATGATTCCTCATTTTAAATCCATGAGCATCCAAATAAAGTGGGTCGTAGATGTGGGCTTTTTTCGGTTGAATGAATTTGCTCCAATTAAAGGAGAAGAGAAATGTCTACATCTCGATGCTCAAACAACTAATGTTTTATTTAGCATTGTGAGTGTTGATGTATTTAATAAAATATGCAATCTTAAGTGCTCATGAGATGTGCACAAAGCTTCAAGATTTATATGATAAGTCCACATCCCCAAGTGAGAATTGCATAGAAGAACCGACAACACCATTAACCTCAACTTCTACCTCAAGCAATGATGAGCCTACCATTCCATCTCCTCCATGGTGTCGCTTTATGGCAAAAGGTAAAATTGAGGTAAGTGATGATGATGAGCCCTCTTATGATGATCTAATGAATATGTTAGAGGAGGTCAATGAGTATTTAGGGGAGTAAAGTCCAAATATAAGATTTTAAAGCTTGAGTATGAGTCTCTTCAAAATGATTATAATGTGCTCAAAAGTAAGCATGAGTCTCTTCTTCTCAAAGAACTCATTAAGCCAAGAGTGGACATAGGAATTCAATTTGACTTAATTGATGATTTGTCATGCTCAAATGTTAATTCTTGCATTTCATATAAAGTTAATATGTCTACCTCTTGTGAGGATTTAATTGATATGCCTTGTTGCTCCAATGAATTTGTTTCAAGTTCCTCTATGTGTTTAGAGACTAATTTTGTAGAGGAAAATAAAGAGCTCAAGGAACAAGTCACTCAATTGAGAAGTGACTTAGAAAAGTGCTACAAAGGGAAGGCCACCCTCAACAATATTCTAAGCAAGCAACGGATCTTGCAAGACAAGAGAGGGATCGGCTACATCTCCAAGAGGGAGACTAGCAAGACAAGGTACAACGCAAAACACTCGAAGACCATCAAGTGCTTTGCTTGCAACAAGAAGGGACACCTCGCCTCCGTGTGCCCAAACAAAGTGGAATTCAAGCCACAACCATCAACCTTGAGGCAAACCGGCATTGAGCATGATAAGAAGATCAAGAGAGGTCCATATGGTCAAACATGCTTCAATTGCCAAGAAAGGGGACATTTCAGTAAGGATTATTCCAAAGGTATCATTCCTAAACCTATTATTGTCAATGATTATTATTTGCTTAGGAAGTACAAAAATGGCAATATGTTTGCCAAGTTTGTCAATTCTCCTAAGACTAAGCAAAATAGTGATAATTATTTGCTTAGGAGATATAAATCGAGAAATGTATTTGCTCAAAATGCTAGATTTCCTAAGACTATGAAGAATCATGTAAATCATGTGCTTAGGAAAAATAACAATAGCAAAACATTTACTAGAAATACTAGATCCTCTAAGTGTTCCCATTATAATGATTATTATGTGCTTAGAAAGGATCAAACTAGAAATGGAATTGTGAATTTTGCTAGACCTCCTAAGCCTCCTCAATTCAATTCCAATAACTTGCTTAGGAGGAATAATAATCGTAAACCCATGCTAGTCGTGTTAGTTCACTCAATACTATTTATATTAGGGCCATTTGGGTTTCTAAATCTATTGTGATTAACATTGAAGGACCCAACCAAAATTGGGTACCAACAACTGCCTAAAAGAATATTAGGTACTTGGAGATGCATTGGACAATTGGCTTCTTCAAAAGGGAAAAGGACTCCATCATTTGCTAAATGAAGCCAAGCATGAAGATAATCACTCAAATCTTAAGCCAATACCATCTCGGGTAACAAGTATTTAAATTGATAACTTTAGCTTATAGCCTTGTGTAGGTTATATTGCATTATTCATGAAAATCAATTTAACTTGATTGTTCATGTTCTTTCTTATGCTTATTAGTTGTATTGATTATAATTTTGAGTAAGTTTGGGTAGTGGCACATTAAGGGGGAGTGCTAAATCATAACCATGTATATTATATCCCTATATGTGCCCATATTTATATAAGTGCTAATATATATGTACAAAATCAAGCCATTTAACAAAAAGTCAAAATTTTGTATACTATTAGTAATCTTGTGAAAAAGTAGTTACAAATAGTATACAAATGTTTTCAAAAGGTTTTCCAATGGTCTTGACTTTACAAAAACTGTTTTACAAAGAAAATGTGTTTCAAGTCCAAAAGTTAGTTACTAGTATCTTGTTTTGGATTTAAACTTATAATTTTCATAAAATTAAATGTAAAATATTTTTGAAAATAATTCCAAAACTAAAAACCTAGTGTTGGTCATTCTTAACAATTCTTATGTTTAAAAGATTTTCAAAAGACCAACCTAGCAAAAGTTATTTGATTTTGAAACTTGCCCAAAAACTATACTTGACCTATAATGGTCATACTATTGCACTTAGTGAGTTTCTCCATTTGGACCAGATTTTGTGTAGTATATTGGTTCAAAATGGTATTTTAGCCTCATACATAAAATTCAAATCTCTATCTCTATTGTTCAAAAGTCAAAATTTATATTTAAAAGGCCTAAATTTATAAAAAAACTTTGTAAAAAATAATCTATTATGTATTTCAAATGTTTTACAATCTTTAAAAATGAAAATTCTATATTGAAATTAAATTTGGCCCAAAAGCTTTCAATTCACCCTAAATAGCCTAATGAAGCATATTGCTTAATCTTGGCACTCAAGTTGGATTTTATTATAAATCTTAGCTAGAAACCATCTTGCTAAATCATTCTCAACCATGAAAGTTGAAAATGCATAAAATCCAAATTGAGTTATATTTTGAGACTTTTTATGAAAATCTATTTCCTTTTATGCCTCAAAGCGCAAATTGCCATATCTTTTGAAAGAAAAATCTTTTTAAGAAAATTCTTTTTGCAAAACCTTCTAAATAGTCTAAAGTTAATTTCTAGAAAATTTCAAATCATTTGGACTTCATTTGAATAGTTTTTGCAAAAAATTTACATTTTGAGTTTGTTAGAGCTGGTTGCACCGCCCCTGGTTGTGGTAGCACCGAAGGCCTGGTGGCACTACCGACCCTGTATGAGTGGTAGTACTAGACACTAGCACTACTGAATTTGTGTGAGCGGTAGTACCAGCCTTGGAAGATCTGTTCTGAATTTTCAAATTTTTCAAATTGGATTTTGGGATATCGTTTGAATGGAACTTTCTTTTTTCAAAAATTCTTTTTGGAAAAGCTTCTTATGATCCCAAAGTATATTTTCATAAAATTTTAAATCATTTGAATGCTATTTGGATAAGTTTCAAGTGATATCTATTTAGTTCTCTTTGAACTATTTTAAGTGGTATCTATTTGGTCTCAAATTGAAAAATCATTTCAAAACCAAAACTTGTGTATGTATAAATGCTAATAGCTCCATGCTTCTTCTCTTGAATCTTTTTGAGCTTGTTTGATTAAGTTTTGTGCTTTTATTTTCAATTGATGTTGATTTACAATTGGTATAAGACTTTTTATGATTTTTGAGCTATTTGAGAAACTCATGATTATGAAACTTCATTCTTCATTAAGTGGTCTTAAATGACAAATTAATCAATTCTTGGAGATCAAAAGGAATTAATTGTTGAGTTCTTTTCTTGAAGCTCAAATGAGTTATAAATATGTGTTTGCTCTAATACCTTCAAATTTTTCTAAATCTTTAAGAATTCCTTTTCAAAAGACAAAATCAAGCTAAGGGGTATTGATTTCTATCAAGTGGTATTTTCATTGCCTTATTTTATGGATTTTTTATAAATGATATCCTTTTATACCCCTTATGCATTTTTATGAGCTTTCATGATGTTTCAAACTCATATGGATGAGTTTCCTATTTGAGGCTTAATTGTATGTTCAATCTCATGGACTCTCTGTGTGAGATCTCTTTGTATGTTGAAATGTTTAAGGGGGATAAATTCATGTTGAGCTTATTTTAATGAAAAAGTTTTTCCTCAAGAAGAATCCTCATGTTAAGTGATCTCTACAAGTGGTATCTTATAAATAGTATCACATGAAGAAAAATATTTACATGTGATATAATTTGAAAAATTAAGCATTACAAGTAGTACAAGTTTCTTGTCTTATTCAAAAATGGTACTACAAATGATGTTTCTTTTTCTTAAAGCCTTCTTTCAAGTGGTTTCATTGAAAACTTGTGTTAAGTTTGGTATCAAGCTTTCTATTTGAAAAATTCCTCGTTTGAGCCCCATTAGGCAAATTATGGACTCTTCAATTGAGTCATGATGGATTCATTGTATAGCTAATTAAATGAGGAGTTTTATTTGAATATGTTTCAAATAATCCTTTTTGTTCTTAACTCCAAATATGGCCTCTTTCTAATAGTGGTTTACTCTTTTAGGTCATATTTCAAAAATTTGCAAAAGGTTTGGTTTTCTTTCTTCAAAACCAAAGATTCTTTGCAATGGTCATATGATTTATTTCAAATCCTTTTATCACCTATTTTTGATTGCTTCTCTTGCAAAGTCTGTACTTTTTCATTTGGCACATAATCTTCCAAGTGGTGCATTCTCTCCTAGCTCTCCATGTTCACAAGTTGTATCCTAAAAACCTCCTTTTGGATTGGTTTTTTATTTTTGGTGTTTAATGCCAAAATGGGGAGAATTATTTTGAGCTTAATTCCCTCATTTATATTTGAGAAAATTGCAAAAAGAAGGGAAGAGAAATTTGCGAGTTCCTATTTCCCTTCTTTGAAATGTTGATTTAAAAAGGAAAAATTGATTTGAGAAATATTTTATATTTTGAGAGTTTAACAAATGGTATAAGAGCTTTGATTTGTTGTTTAAAGGGAAATTTGATGCAAATGGTATAAGAGCTTGGATTTTCAAATTTCTTCCCAGTGTTCAATTGTTTTATTTGTCAAAAGGGGGTTTCACTTTAGTGCCAAGAAGGGGAGTGGTTATTCTAACTTTGATATTCAAAATTCCCTCATGTGTTATTTTTCATCCAAATAAGAAATTAATATAGGATTTATTGTAATATCCCGGAATTTATTTGATCTGTTTTTTGTTACAACAAAGTGTGCAAAAAGAGTGGGTGTGGGGCCAAATAAAATGGTCAACGATGTAATTGTTTTCTTCATATATTATTTTAGCATCTGGGATTGGAGGTCACGCTTGTAATATCCTGGAATTTAGTTGTTCTATTTTTTTCGCAATTAGGTTTTGATGTTAGCTCTTGTGGGAGAAGGATTTTAGTCTATTGCCTTTCTTGCAAAGTTTTAGCCGGCCCCACTTTAATCAGCCGGCCATTTATTCAGCCATGGCTCTCCTCTCCCCCAAAATTTCATTTGGCGAGAGCAGACCTTGTTTTTCCTCCTCAAACCGATCAAAGCAGGAGCACCCTTCCCTTGGCGACTCCCCCTGGTCTCCTTCCACCCTTGCGCCTCCTCTCAGCCAGGAGCCCCTCCATTGGCGCCCAGGCTGCTGCCTCCAAGTTCCTCCCAGGCGCAGCACATGTTCCCCAACCAAGCTCCTCCATCTCCTTGGTGTTTTGACCATGGATTCAAAGGTAAATTTTGGGGATTTTCGTAGTGAAGGCTGTGGTGTGTTTAGGGTTGAGGCTAGAATAGTTTCCCTCAAGTTTTATTTGCATTTGGACCGGATTGGAGTGAAACCCTAGAGTTGTTCAAGTTCCAGTTTTCGGGCAGATTTTCATTGTCTGTTAGGGTTGCGTTTCGAGGGCCTTAGAGGCGTTTTCTGGATTTAAAATTACTTAGAGAGTTGTATACAATCCTTTCCCCTTTAATTTGAGACCAAGAACACTCAATTCCATCCATCCATTCGAAAGTTATGGCTAGTTTAGTGCAGACCGCTCTGTGTTGGATTTCAGTGATAGATGTCATGTTCATCAGCTGTTTTGGGTTAGTTTCTGGCCGAATTAGACTTTGTGTTTGCCTAGATAAAGTTGGGTAATTTCCTGTAGATTAGTAAAATGTATTCATTTGCTTGATTTGGATTCTATAATTAAAAGTTATGTTGAATTGAAGTTGCTGTCCAGAACAGGAATTATGCAGAAAAGTTCAGAGATTGGACTGAACTTCAGAGTGTAGTTTGAGGACTTAAAATTCAGATTCTAAAATAATGGCTGTGGGGAAATCATAGGTTATCCTCTTATGGTCATGTAGAGCTCAAGAACATAATTTTTTATTTAGCCAATTGAAAGATATGCTATTTTGTAGTGCTTGCTGTCCATATTTGTTTGTAGTGGAGGCTGAATTGTTCAACCGATGTTTCGAGCTAGTTGCAAGCAGATTTAGTCTTTTCGTTTGCCTGGAGAAAGCTAGATAACTTCCTATAGATTCAGAAAATATTTGGTTTGCTCTATTTGGAGTTGTATAGCAAAAGTTATGCTATTCTGAACTTGCTGTCCAGAAATCTGTCTTTTTGGAAATTCAGAATTTGGGGTTGAAATTCAGAGTTTCGGGCTGTTTTGGGGAAGTGAGCAGAAGTGTTATTTGTTTTTGTTGTGAACTTTAATAACCTATGCAAATGAGTATGCAAATGCTATTTGCTTTCAGGTGAAGTAGTTTCGGGTGTGGCCTCTTCCTCACGCCACCCCCTCCTCACGGTTAAGGCAAGTGCAACCCGTATATCTTTTATAGGGTATTAGTTCATTGCTTGTGTTATATATATATGCTTACCCTATGGTTGCATTCGTGATTATAAGCACGTCTAGTAAGGTAATTGTCTTTTGATGAAAAGGGTAAGAAATCTGATACAAGTGCATCGTTGTTTGATCGTGATATGCTTTGTTTGATGAACTTTATATGCCTTGCTATCATGAAATTATGCTGCATCCCTGGATTGAATGTTATGTGCGATGTTTAATGAATTCCGTCTAGATGCCGTGATGACGTCTTGCTAAAGCTTACTTTCATATTTACGTTCACTAGTTTGATAGGCTAGTGGGAATACTGAAAGTATGGAATTGGATTGCGAAAATGGATTGATTTATGATCAAGATAGATGGAATTAGTAATTACTCGAGTAATGGTGATGTGAGTATGAATATGAATGTTGAGGAGGTGATTACGAGTGTTGAGAATGTGATTATGGAGTGTTGCGAATGTGATTACGAGTGTTGAGAATGTGATTATGGAGTGTTGCGAATGTGATTACGAGTGTTGAGAATGTGATTATTGAGTGTTGTGAATGAGATTATGAGTGTTGAGGATGTGAATGGTAATTTATGGATGTGAGGAGTGGCTGATGTTTATGTATTTGGCTATGGCTATGCAAATGTGAGAAATAAATGTAGTTTGCAAATTGGTTTACGTCAATTGCATTTGTGCATTCATGATGGAAGGGGCGACCCATTCTGATGAGGGCCTCTGTGCTCACATGTAGTGAGCACGAAAGTCCTACCTCGCAGTCCCATATACGTGGTTGTATGGGAGCGAGTCAGTAAGAGTAGGCACCCTCCACCACGGGGTGGAAGGGGAATGAGAGGGTGCACACCGACGGGTGTGCACTCGGCCATACCGGTATGTGCTAAAAGAGGAGATGAGACATGCATGATGTATCATATGCATGAGAATTGTGAAATATGCATTGCATTGACAGTGCTGAATCATGTTTATTGAGTTGATTGTGATGTATGGATGTGAGATGCTGTTTTTGTATGGCATATTTGCATATGCATTGCATTGACAATGATGAGTCATGTTTAAATGAGTTGATTGTGATGTATGGATATGAGATTCTGCTTTTGTATGGCATATTTGCATATGCATTGCATTGACAATGATGAATCATATTTGAATGAGTTGATTGTGATGTATGGATATGAATTGATTGTGATGTATGGATATTTGTACTCAAGACACATTTAATCATTCAAATTGATTTGGGTTGTACTCAATCGATCTTCGAGGCATACATTATGTGTTATTGGAGTGCAAGTGACAATTGAGGCAACCGTGTTTGTTAGACTAACAATCTTTAAAGAGTTGTGAAGTAGGTTGAGTGTAAGAAGATAAAGAATCGAGAACGAGAAGTTCTCATGTGTTGATGAGCTTCAAGAGGTGATCCCGAATTGAAGAGAAGGGCTAGAGAAGGTTCATCATGTGTTGATGAACCAGAAGAAGATTCAATCCTGGAGAGAAGATAATTGAATATGATAAAAGCTCCAAGTGGATCGCTAGAGCAAAGGTATAACTAGCTAAGGCTAAGAATGTATTTCTAGTCTTTTACTGGTCTCGGTGTTTGGATGGGAGACCGGGTTGCTAGTTAGGTGCCGTACTATTAAGAGGGATTGAGTCTTTTAGCTTGAGAGTCATCATGTGTTGACGAATTCAATCCGGTTCACTCTAACTCACTCTCTTTTTGGATTTTGCATGAGCTAAGCATTTGCATGTGTTGCAAATAAGGGAGCTCATGATACTTCTTATTTAAATCTTAATTGATTTTGTTTCTGCATGGAGCTATGGATATGCATGTGGTGCAAAAGATAGATAGCTTATGCAATTTGGTTTATGTGGTTTTTGTATGGAGCTAGATATTTGCATGTGTTGCAAATAGAGAGCTCATTTATTTGGGTTAAATGCTTTGAGTTTGCAAAATGTATTTTTGCAAAATATTGATGTTTATGCTTTTTATCTTGATGCATGAGATAAGCATTTGCAAATGTGTTTTGCAATATGTTGGGATCATGTGTTGATCATTTCATGGCTCAAGATGTGCTTTTAAGTGGTTGAATTTGTTATTTGCAAATGTGTTCTGCAAGTAAGCTAGAAGTTATGGATTTCAATCCTAGAGCATGTGTTGGCATTTGTAAATGTATTTTGTAAAGTATCAGGATCATGTGTTGATCCTTACATAGCTAGAGGATTGATCTCATAAATTCTCATTTTATTTGTAATTGTGTTTTGCAAATAAGTTGTGCTTAATGTGATTCTTTAGAGAATGTGAATTGGGTTTGCAAATGTGTTTTGCAAATTGCTTGATCATGTGTTGATCATCATATGGATCAAAGAATCAATCCTTATTGATGGTTGATTTGAAAAGAAAAGATTTCTATGTGAAAATCTGATTTTATCTGAAAATTCGATAGTGCCGTAGGTGTAAAGCCGGTACTACCGTTGGTCCAGTAGTACTGCTATTTTGGAGTAGGTACTACTGAAGGTCGGTAGTACCGCGCGTGTGGCCAGTTGTTATTTTCTAGAAGAGCGTGTTTTCTCGGTTTTCGATGGCCGAAGCTACCGTCGGTCAATAGGCGATACTACCGGAGGTGTGGTAGTACCGTGCCCAAGCTGCTAGCAGTTATTTTCCAGAGAGGTTGCTCTGGAGGTGATTTGAGGCTGACAGTGCAACTTGTGGAGGCCGGTACTACCAGGCTTTTGCCTTTAGTAGTACCGAATTTCCTACGCAATGGCTAGTTTTCTAGTCGTTGCCCTGGAGGCCGGTACTACTAGCCCTAGAAGGGCGGTAGTGTAACACCCCGACACCCCATGTGCCCTGCATGTTACACCCTCAAGCAAAACAATACAAAACACTAGAGAAATTTTAGCAAAGCAAGCGAACAACCAGGAGGTTGCCGAACTTAATAAAAAATTTCGGCAGCACCTCCCCTAAAGTAGTGGACATCCACGCAGCAGACAAAAGCAATTCACGACTCAGCATAAACAACGGGTCATGGTATTCATTAACCATCATGACCCACTAAGCATAACAACTACAAATATAAACATCACCACTAATTTACAGGACATGAACTCATTAAACATAACCGCAAAACAACCCTTTACAAGAAGTTTCATGAGCTATTAATATCAGAACTATAAGTCAACATGATGAAAAGGTGATGATGCAAACCGTGATTGTGCTACTACCCCCATCCATGCGTGCCGGCTTCAATGCACCTACAAACATTAAATAACAAGCGTGAGTTCAAACTCAGCAAAGTGTATCACAAAACTTTTCAACGCAAATAAATCAACAGCATGAGCATATATCTTATCCAAATTAACAAATACATAAAACAATAATATCAACACCATTTACCTTTTTCATCTCATTGCTTATTCCCTACACGCACCTCATCGGCTCTCTTTGGATGAGTCCACGACTCTGTCCTAACTCTACACATTTCCATTTAACCCAAGCTCACAGTTATTATGCAATGCGACATACATGCTCATGAATGCACTTTTCTTCGCACATACCGGTATTGCCGAGTGCACACCCGTCGGTGCGCACCCTCATTCCCTTCCATCATGTGGAGGGTGCCTACTCTTACTGTCTCGCTCCCATTCACCTCGATGAATCGGGACTACGAGGTAGGACTTTCGTGTTCACTACGTGTGAGCACAGAGGCCCGCATTGACAAGGGTCGCCTCTTCCTTTTATGAATGCACAAATGCAATTGACATGAATAAAATGCAACCTTCATTCATTTTCAACAATCGCATAGCCATAATTAAATGCATAAATAGGAATGAAACGGATAAATTGCAAGTAGCATGGTATTTTTAACCATCACCACACTATACTCCTATTCCTCAACATTCACACACATACAATATATTCTTACATACATAAGATTAGCATTTTCATCATCCTAATCAACTCATAATTATCCACATAATATAAAGCACAAAGTACAGGAGGACAACCACCTATTTTCCTTCCCCCTGCATTCAATTCCTTTTGCCTACAGAATAGGGGTTCCACTATAGTTTGAGTACTCTTCCCCTCAATAGCAATAAATAACAACTAATCCAGCATGTTAGAGCATGAATTCTCTTTACCAATAAATATTCTAAAGCTGAGCATATAACATGATTCAAAGAAATGATCAAATTTCCTACATTAAGAACATGTTGTCTCAGCCTTTAAGTTTGTACAGCCATAAATCAAGCAAGCAAAACTAGAGCACATGCAAGTACTTCGAAAATAATCAGAGCATCCAATGTGAGCTAGAACTGCTAATATACAAGATTAACCTAACATGGTGCCATGTATACTAACTTTTTATATGCAAAGGTTTAAGCAATAATGCCACCTGAACATGCATAGACAATGTTGGTAGCTGCATACAAATGTTTTAGAATTTTAAATGTCCTTACAATTGAATTTTACAAATAGTCTGGGCATGTAACAGAATGGAAGAAGGATAGACAAAATTACTACAACAGTATGGTAGTAGCATTATAGTCTGGTAGGAAGCAAACCATGTACAAGTATGCACTCCAAATAGCAACCAAAGCAGCATTATTTAGTAGTGTAGCTTTGTTTCTTCTTTTTTTTCGAGAATCAGACATAACAACAACAACAACAAAAATGATTATCTCTATGGAGTAGAACTGCTAATAGCATCGCAAAGAGAATTAGGCATGCTTTTGTGAATCACAGGACACAAAAGCACAGTTTGATTCTAGTACAATCTAATCACTCAAGATACACAACACAAGCAAGCATAAATCATTGGCTAAGGTTGGTATTGAGCAAGCATTCATGCATATATATACCTTGATGAGCAAAATAACACGTTATAACTAAACATCAGCATGTTCAAGGATCGGATTCCAATACACACATGACCACTATAGCATCAGGGACATGAGCTTGTGATATTAACAAATGTATATACATACATATGTACACTATTATCCTCAATACCTACCATCTCTTCGGTTGGGGAGGAAAGCAAGAAGACAGGGGCTGCATCTTGGGGAAGACTCGACAGGGAGGACAGCCACGGACTACAGCTCGACCAGCAGCTCGGCCAGATGCAGGGAGGGGCGCTGGCTGGGGCGTTCGACTACGGAAGAACCGCCGGCTAGGAGGGGAGCTCGCCGGCTAGGGGGTGCCGACCAGGGACTCGCCGTCTAGGAGGGAGGAGCAGGGAGGCGGTGCTGAGCTCGGGTGGAGAGGAGCCAGGGGAGGCAGCGTCGGCTGGGAGAGGGAGAAGCTAGAAAGGGCGCTCGACCGAGGTGAGGGCGAGTGTAATACCGCAAATGGTTTTTCAAGGTTTTTGGCCGGGGTTGAATTTTTTGTTGTCTCTCAGTTTTAACTTTCTTCTCAGAAAGTCCTGAGTTTTGCCGATTGCTTATCGGAATGGGTGTTTCCTCCTTGCCGTTTAGGTTGTTTTTCTTGCGGCAAGTTGTCTATCCTGACAATTATCGTTGCGCGCCAAGAATTAAATTATTTGGTTTGCGCTATTGGTTAGATGTTGGATTTTGGTTTTAGGAGGGTTTTTTTGGGAAATTCCCCCTCACTTAACCCCTCTCTCTCTCTTCTGTATTTTTGTGTGGCTGGCATTGGGGAGGCAGGCGATTTTTCTTGTTGCTGGCCGATTCCTGCCTCCCGTGTGCCCCCTCCAGCCGGCCCTCCTGGCGCCTCCCCTCCCTACCGAAGCTTCCTCCCGTGCGCCTCCTCCACTGGCCTGGTGCTTCCCCTTCCTGCCGAAGCTCCCTCCAGCGCCACCCCAGCTCACCCGACGCCGCCTCCGGCCAGCTCTCCCAGACGCTCCCCTCCGCGCGGCTTCCTCGGCAGCCTTGACCCTCCTCCCGGCCATGCCCCCATCTCCTCTTTCTCCATGGGTGTGAGATTGGAGGTATACTTTGTTCTTGGGGAATGTTGGCATGCATGTGAGGTGTTTGTGATAATGCCTAGAAGGTTTAGGGTTGTTGATTGTGTTTGTGCATATATTGTCTTGATTAGTTGGTGAAATTTCAAGTAGCGTAGTACTTGAGGTGAAGTTCTTGTGTGGATGAATTGTTGTAGTCAAGGTGTTTGATGTAATGCTCCAAAGATTTAATTCCCTTCATTCATGTTTGCCATCAACTCACTTCTCTGATTTCTGATAGGCTTATGAAAAGGGATAGTTAGCCTACTAATTGGAATTAGTTGCATGTATGTTGCTAGCTTCATGTGTTAACTTTGATGAGCAGCTGAGTATCACCATGTATATATATACATACATTTATGCTCTGTTAATGAGATGAGTAGTGCTAAAGGGCTATGTACATTATCCATGTCCATACTCTTATATTATTGATTATTACAACCTTTGGTTGGAAGTATTAGAGTGCAGTGTACATGATTTGTCATTTTAGTGCAATTGTAAGATCTCACGTAAAGGCAAGGGCTCTCTGATGCTTGTGTAATAGCATGTGCTCCTACACAAGCTATTAAATTTTCTTTTATTGCTTAGTGGTGGTGTATAAATCATAGGATATTGCAATCCCGATAAGTAGCATATTCAAGTTTTTGCTATGTTGTATGGCAAGATATGCTGAGCCCTGTTGGAAAGAATGCTGATTGTATGTCATGTTAACTGCCCCAAAGAATGCTGCATTAAATATCAAATGTCTGTATGGAAATGAAAATTGAAAATTTAGCAGCGTCTGTGTTTTTCATGCAATTCCATTTTTAGGGAACTAACTTCAATTCTAAAGCATGTTTTTCGCTGCTGCAATCTGCTTAGATAATACGAACATGATCTGCTGCATGAATTGAAAATTCAGGTCCTATTTCCAAATTGTGGTGTGTTGCCCCTGGTTTGTCGTGCATGCATTTAAGTGGTTATGAGGGATGTTTTGGTTTCGATTGTAGATGTGAATATGTAGAGTTGTTTTCTTCTGTCGTTTGTACCGAGTGTGCATGAATTTGAGTTGGATGAATATTGTTTTATTTGCAGGAAGGTTCTGTGGGAGTAGCCTCAACCGCGTGCCACTCCATTCTTTCGCTCGGTAAAGGCAAGTGCATTGTATCGGTTGTGGCTTAGGTGGCCACTAGGTTTTATAATAATACAGTTATTCATGTGTTGCTTTAATATTGTCATGTTTGATTTTGCATGCGATATGACATGAGAATGGTTAATTGGTTATGCTTTTATTTAAAACGAGTTTATATGCAAGTGTAACCCATATATCTCTTATACAGTATCTAGTTGATTGCTTGTGTTATGTACATGCTTATGCTATGATTGCATTTGTGTTTATAAGCACTTCTAGTAGGGTAATTACCTTTTGATGAAGAGGTTAAGTAATCTGATGCAAGTGCATCGTTGATTGAAATGATTTGTGTCGAAAGTTGAATGTCATGATACCTTGTGATTATGAAGAGCTATCGTTTGAGATATCATACTATTATCACTAGTATGAAAGGATAATGTGAATGATGAAGTAATGAGGTTGGATTAATAAGAATGGATGACTTGGCGATCATGAAAAATGGATTATGACTTTAATGGGAGTATTAATGATCATTGTGACCATGTAGATATGAGTGTCGAGAATATGAAAATGAATGTTGAGAATATGAAAATGAGTGTTGAGAATAAGAATATGAGAGTTGAGATTATGAATAAGAAAGTTGGGAATGCAGATATGAGTATTGATAGTATGGATGTGAATGTGAGGAATGGTATTTGCATATGTGCATTCATGAAAAGTGCATTGAGCCAGGGCGGTGAGAAAGTCATACGGAATGTATGACTAATCCGTGTGTTTCGGATTTCCTACTCAGAGTCCCATCCTTCGGCGTGGATGGGAGCGGTGTTAAGTGTAGGACCCGCTACTAGGTAGCGGGCAAGTCCTGTTTCGGCAGGCCCCTTCCACGGGATGGTTGGGTTTGAGGGCACGCATCGACGGGTGGTACTCGGCAATACCGGTATGTGCTAAAGAAGAGATGAGACATGCATGGTTGGGTTTGAGGGCACGCATCGACGGGTGGTGCTCAGAATACCGGTATGTGCTAATGAAGAGATGAGACATGCATAATGCATCATGTACCATGAGGTTATGTGAATGAAAGCATGGTTGCGTTGCATCATTTAGCATTTCATTGCATTGCATTGAATTTGTTAATGGTTGGTTTATGTGAATGAGAGCATGGCTACGTTGCATCATTTAGCATTTCATTACACTGCATTGAAATTGTTAATTGTTGGTTTATGTGAATGAAAGCATGGTTGCGTTGCATCATTTAGCATTTCATTGCATTGCATTGAATTTGTTAATGGTTGATTTATGTGAATGAGAGCATGGCTACGTTGCAATATTTAGCATTTCATTGCACTGCATTGAAATTGTAAATTGATAACTTTTGGGAATGGAAGTGACAAATGGAGGATTGAGTTGCGGACTCATCCAGAAAGGATTAGCGAGGCATGGGTAATGTCTTCTTACGTTTTCCTTGAGTTGAGTTAGTTGTGGTAAGTGGAGGTAGGTACTACTTCTTGTACTTGATTATTTAAATTAAGTATTGGCTATGGTAAATTCTAAAGTAAAGGTAATCCAATTGAATGTATTTTCATTTCTTTAATGTTGCACTTTGCTGAGTCTTGGGCTCACGCTTGTTTGCTTCCTGTTTTAGGTACCTTGAAGCTGATTCGTCGGGTTGGGAGTAGTAACACGTGCACGACTGCGGTCTCCAACCATTCATTTAACCAGTTCATTAATTCTGGATGTAATTAATTCAGTTGTAATGTGTTGCTGTCATGATGAAATTTATTAATTTCTGTTGAGTATGTGATTGATTAACTAAGGACCTGCTAGAATGATATATCTGCAAATGTTTTTTTTTTGTCTGCTGAGTAGATGTCCTACTTTCTAGAGAGGTCATGCCAAAATTTTGTAAATTTCGGTAACTTAGTTTTAAACTGGTTTTAGAGTTTAGTGGTTAATTGCAGTCAAGTTCAAAGAAGAGTTTAGGTTTTTATGTCTTCTTCGGTAATTCTCGGTTAATTGATCTTATTGTGGAGAATTATCGTGGGTTGGTAACCCTTTGGACATGTGTGGGTCCGAGGGGCGTCGCTAGTGAAGCGGGGTTTTGGTAGCATCCGTGGCGCGTTGGCGTTCGAGGTGTTACAGCGCCGCCGACCGCTCACGGGAGGAAGAGGGATGGGGCGGTCACAAGACTGGGGAAGAGGGAGCGGGGAAGGGGTGGGGATTTCGGCTCAAGGCGAAATTCAGCGCCGCTTCTTTTAAATTCATTCGTCGCCGAAGTTGCTGATGTCGTCGTTGAAACGTTGGCCCACACGCGTCGCCTCCAAATTTAGTAGCCCTGAAATCATGTATATGCAGAACTTAGGCCATGTAAAAACAATTCACTCGGATGTGATGTCCGACTGATTTATATATAATTTTTTACTCTTTTTTCATATTGATTTTGAATTCATCCGAGTGGTTTGACTCTTTTTGTTTAAGCACTCTGCCCGACTAGTCTATAGCCCCCGAGCGTCGGGAGTCGGCTCATGGCCCTTTTTCCCAGGCACGCATTTTGGGTGACTAAAGTTCGCCGTTCATGGGGTCAGAGCTTCACAACTCGGAATTAACGCACTCGGATTCATTTGCAATCGTTAAGTAAAAGAAGCAAAACACAACTCAAAAAAGATGTGCGCATGCGCACACTATTAGGTGTAGCCCCCGACTTACTGCTTAGTTGTGAATCAACTAAGTAGCAAGTCAACAATTTTATTCATAATGACATAATTGAATAAAAAGCGACTTAGCTACTTTATGCTCCATGTGTTGCTAACGATCGTGTTGTCCTGCTTTCATGGCGCAAGCATGGCTCGTGGCCGTGTCGAAGGTGGCGCTTCGGGGCAAAGCGTAGGCTCGTGGCCGTGCGAAGGTGGCGCTTCGAAGCGCAGCGTGGCTCGTGGCCGTCGCGAAGGTGGCGCTTCGGCACAAGCGTAGGCTCGTGGCCGTGCGGCGGTGGCGCTTCGAAACCTGCGTAGGCTCGGCCGTGCGGCGGTGGCGCTTCGGGCGCAGCGTGGCTCGTGGCCATGCCGAAGGTGGCGCTTCGGCGCAGCGTAGGCTCGTGGCCTTGCCGGGTTGGCGCTTCGGGCGCGAGCGTGGCTCTTGGTCGTGCGAAAAGGTGGCGCTTGGGCGCAGCGTAGCTCTTAGCCGTGCCGGTTGGCGCTTCGAAGCGCGGCGTCGCTCTTGGCCGTGCCGGTTGGCTTTTCGGGCGAGGCGTGGCTCTTTGGCGTGCCGGTTGGCGCCGAGGCGCAGCGTGGCTCGTGGCCGTCGAAAAGTGGCGCTTCAGCGCGGCGTGGCTCGTGGCTCGTGGCCGAAGGTGGCGCTTCAGCGCGGCGTGGCTCGTGGCGTCGCGCGAAGGTGGCGCTTCGATGCGCGGCGCTAGCGGTCCGCTAATGCGAACATCCCTTTACCATAGTCGACGACCTCCGGGACATCTTCTTGATCAAGTTGGCGTCGTTGACTTCTTTCTAAAAAGCTGTTACGACGACCGCATCCGAGATGTTCCAGATCGAATTCTTACCATATCCGAATCGGGAAGTCAGCCCCCGGCTTACTACTCGTGAGTAGATGGCCGCGGCGCTCCCCGACCCGAACGGAAGTACGGATGAAGTCTCTCCCAGATTGGATCTGGTCCGAGTCCGAGAAAGCAAGCTTGTCGAGGTTGTTGGCGATGAAGTCGAGGCTCCCGAAGCGGAAAGCATGGCCGAGAGCGAAGGTGATGACGATTCCATTGATAGAGGCCATCGAGCTTGCCGAGATTGATCTTGACGCTGCCCCTACCTGGCGCGCCAACTGTCGAGGTTTGTTACCGACAATAATTAAAAGGGGGCTAAGCGCTGGATCTGAAACTCGATGGTAACACAGGACACGGGAAATTATACAGGTTCGGGCTCTCGCGGTGGAGATAATACCCTAGTCCTGTGCTCTGAAATTATGAGTGGCTAACTTATTTGCTGATGATGTTGTCTGTTGTCCTCTCCTCCTCCCCCACCCCCTTTATATAGTGGAGGAGGGTGGTTACAAAGGAGAGTCCTAATTGGTTACAAGGTGGAGATTGTATCTCTTTCCTTATCCGTTTAATATGATAACGGTTAGGATTACAATTGTATCCTCCCTAAGCAGGGTTGGTTTCCATCTTTGGGGTTTCCTTGTTGTGCATGGCGGCCTGCCTCCTGAGCAATACCCATCTTCATGTAGTCGGCTTTGGCCCATCCCCTCTTGGGTGGTCCTCACGGCCTGCCATGCAGATACCTGGGGTCCATATACTCCACAGCTGGGTTAGGGGATCAGGTGCTTTAGGGTTTGGGGCTACTCCCACAAAGGCCCAATAACACCTCCTAGGGCCCAAAACCAGCACTCACCGGCCCAACCCTCTTACGGGACCTTCCAAAACCCAAAGGATGACCTGCAAAAACTCATACGCACTCAAAAGAAAAACATTCGCTAAAGTTCACCTGGGATATTACAGGTAGTACCAGCAAATACTTATTTTTTCCAGATTTACCCCCAAACGGCTAGTTTTCTTTGTGAGGCTATTAAAGGAGGCCTTAGGGGCAATGGCTGGTTGCTGGTGTTATTGTGAGTTGTGTGAGAGTAGTGTGCATGTGTTGCACTCTCACATTTGCTTCTTGAGCTAAGAGTGAGCCCTAATTGCATGTGTTGCAAATAGGAAGTGGATGGAGAGTCTCTTATGCATGTGTTGCACTTGAGGATAATCCTAGTGCATGTGTTGCACTTAGGAGGTCACCGGAGTGCATGTGTTGCACTTGGTGAAGTTCAAGTGGAAGGCTTGGTTTGTTACTCATGGTGTTTGCCGACACCTAGACTGTGTTTGGAGGTGTCGAGTGCGGGAGCTCTCAACGGAGGTTGTGAGAAGCCCCGGCTAAGTTGTGAAGGTCGGTGCTCGCTTACCCAAAAGGGGAAAGAGCAACCACTAGTGGATTCAAGGTGGGTGCTCATTTCGTGGAGCTGGTCCAATTCGTTTGGGCTAACCTCAACTTGGATTAAGGAAAACCGGCAAGTCTCCGAACACCACAGTAAAAAGTATCGAATCTCTTGTGCATTCTATTCCATATTTATCTTCAAGCAATTTATATTCATGGAATTAAATTGATTGATTGTTTGTATTTAGGATTGCAATTTATTGTTAGAGACATAATTAGTTAGTGCACATAGTAAACCTAGAAAATTTAGACTTTGATTGTCAAAACCTTAGTCTATTGCTTCCACATTAATTATTGTTAAGGTTTTGGCATAAGGGTAATTGGGGGTGAATTTAATTGTAGAGATTCATACAAGTAATTTTTAAAAGCCACCTATTCACCCCCTCTAGTTGGCATCCTCGTTGTAGGGTCGAGGATGCGCCTAGAGGGGGGTGAATAGGCGTTTTACAAAATTAATCGCTCTCTAATCAATTCGCTCTAATACACCCCTAAGTCAAAACCTAATCAAAGATATATGCGGAAGCGATAAATAGGTTTTGACAATTTAAAGCCTAAATCAACTAGGCTCACTAGTGCACTATCTAAATTAAGTCTCTACACTAGAATTGCTAAATTGAACAATCAATTAATACTAAGCAATTCTAATACATTCAAGCAATCAATAATATGCACAAGGTAAATACTTGAAAGTAAAGAGACAAGGACAACCGATGTTTTTCCGTGGTGTTCGGAGACTTGCGGTCTCCCTAGTCCACGTTGAGGCTAGCCCACACTTGGACCGGCTCCCGCCGAGCACCCGCCTCTTTCCACTAGTCGTGGTTTTTCACGCCGCGTAGGCTCAACCCGAACCTTCACAAACTTCGCGGGCTTTCACACCTCGAGAGCTCACAAGACGACGCCACGCTGCCTAGGAGTCGGCAACCTCCAAGAGTAACAAGCCGCCTTCGCTTGAACTTCACCGGCACAACGATCGCGCCTCGGTGATCACCAAGTGCAACACATGCACAAGGCCTCACTCAAGTGCAACACATGCACAAGAGCCTCTCAAACCACTCACTAATTTCAACACATGCAATTAGCTCACTCTTTAGCTCAAGAACCAAATGTGAGTGTGCAACACATGCAAAACTTCACCCAAAACCTCAAACACAGCAACAACCCTGCCCCAACACCCCCAAGGCCTCCTTTTATAGCCTCCAAGCCAAAACTAGCCGTTGGGGGTCAAACAGAAAATCGGCAAGCCGGTCCAACCGGACCAATCCCGGTCCGACCGACCCTCACAGGGCAACGGTCGGAAAACCGACCGTTAGACGGTCGGTCGCACCACACCGCCCCCGGTCGCACCGCTCGGCCGGTCGCACCGGGCTCCATCCGGTTGCACCGCCCAACCACACCGATAGAGCAGGCGCTCTGGAAGAAATGCAGCATGTGCGGCCGGTCCAACAAGGCGTCGGCCAGTCCGCCGGACCCGGCGGCCGACCGCCGCACTCCAGCAAGACAACAACTCATCTTTGGAAAAGTCAGGGCCTGGGCCGGTCCGACCTTGGCCGGTCCGACCGGACCAGGGCCGGTCCGACCGCCCCAAGCAGGCTCGGCTCCAGATTCTTTGAAAACTTTCTCTCCGAAAACCCAAACAACATTCTTTGAGCCATCAAGTGATCAACACATGATCAAACACCCTTGCAAAACACATTTGCACCAATTCAAACCATGCTCAAAGAATTCAACCAAATTGCAAAAACACATTTCGCAATCAACTCAAGATCTATTTGCAAGACGATAAGCAAATCAAACTCGAGTTTATGAGATTAATCCCCTAGCCATGTGAAGGTCAACACAAGACCGGTCAACTTGCCAACACCCGTTGCAAGCCCCACTCACATGCTCTCAGATTCGGACTCATAAACCTCGGTTTATTCAAGACAACGAACTTGCAAATAACGCAATAAACACATTTCATGCTTGAGCACTACTCTTTGCAACACATGCAAAAGTCTAGCTTCAAGCAACATTAAATCAAGATGCATAAACTCTCTAATTGCAACACATGCAATTCTCTAGTTCAATGCAACCACAAATCAAACTTCGACTAAAACCAAAACCATACGTATGAGCTCTTTACTCGCAACACATGTAAGCCTCTAGCTCCATACAAACACACAACATAAAATCATGCTTGAGCTCTCTCCTTTTGCAATACATGCAAAACTTAGCTCCAAGCAACCACACGGTTTTATAAAGATTTGTTTTATGAACAAAGCATGAAGCTTCAACTAATGCAACACATGCAAAAGTGAACTTCACACAAAAGCCAACGCACTAGCTTATCACTTCTTGCAACACATGCAAATCAAAGCATTATGCGAAAACCAAATGCAACCAAGCATAAGTTTAACCCATTCGCAACACATGCCAAATGGTTAACCCATATGCAAAAACCAAATCCAAATGGTTGAGCTTGAGTGAACGCGGATTGAGATCACCAACACATGATGAAGCTCAAGCTAGGAGACAACCCCTCTTAATAGCACGACGATTAAAACCTTAGACTCAAAGACTACAAAGTCCTTAGCCTATCTAATTATACCTTCGCCGACAAGCAATCCCCTTTGGGGTCTTTATGATCATCACTTTGATATGCTCCCCTGGGATCATCACTCGATTCTTCTCTTTGTCTTCGGGATCCACTCTTGACGCCCATCAACTCATGATGCCGTCCTTGTCCCGTTTTCATCATCTCATTCATCTTTTGACCTAACTCAAAACATAACTCAAGAAACTTGTTAGTCCAAGATGCATGGTTGTCTCAATTATCTCTTGCACTCCATTAACACATAATGGATGCCTCTAGATCAATTGAGCACAACCTAAATCAATTGAAATGATTGTAAATGTGTCTTAAGTATAATAATGCAACACATGCTTAATTATACTTAAGAACTATCCATTTGTCCTTAATTAATCATAAAACACCATCAACACATGATGAAGTGTTCTTTAACGATTAACAAGACGAATGAACTCAATTTAAATTATCATTTAAATTGATATGAGTACATATTAACTACACAAGTTTTCATATACTCATGTTGATGGAAAGTAATGATTCATTATATGTAAATTGTATGGAAATGATCATTACTCTAGATCATCAACTATAGAATACACTCCACATGTATATGTGCATAAATATGATTGACTTGGAGATAATATGCACATATTCAAATTGATCGTATTGGAGTATATCCTATATTACCATGAGTATACTTATAACTAGGCAATTCGAATATATACTCAAAGATTTAGTTTCTTTGTCTTGATCCTTATATGTGTCAATAACGAATTGATCAATACAAAGAGACTTTCAAGTTAAACTACAAACTCCCCCTAAATATGTACATCCATGTAATATATGGATTGAGAAACATAATGCACATTTTGTGGTTAATATAACGGGGACATTCATATTTCAACTTGACTCCAAAGTATGCAACTAATATTAGAATGAATATGCAAACATACCTTGGGTTTTCCATTTTTCAATGCGATGAGACTAAACAAAGATATTCTAAAACAAACATGTTAGTCTCGATATAAGATTGTCATTAATAACAATATCGCATTAGGGGATAACCTTAATATTGGATTTGACATTAACACAAGATTAGATTTGTCATTAACACCAAAACCATAACTAATTGAAGGTTGAACTTACACTCGTCTCTACAGAGAGCGTTTGGTGTTTGGATCTGATATTCTTAAGCAGGTTGAGAGCAGATTGCTATGATTAGAGAAAGGATGAAAGTGGCTTAATTGAGATAGAAAAGCTATGCTTATAATTGTCGTGGGAGTTGAACTTTGAACTAGATGATTTTATGTATCTCAGAGTTACCCATCTTGAAGGTATTAAAAGGTTTCACACTAAAAGAAAGCTTATGCTAAGATATGTTAGTCCATTCAAAATCTTAAGTTATCAAGGAGAGATTGCCCATCAGTTAGAGCTGCACAGTCGTTGGCAAGGGTGCGTGATATGTTCCATGTATCACAACTGAAGAAGTGCCTTAGAGTGCTAATGGAGCAGACACCGTTAGAAACAATTGAGCTCTAGAAAGATTTGACTTATAAAGAGCTATCGATCAAGATTCTAGATGTGATGGAGTGTAAGACTAGGAATAAGTCCACTCGCTTCTGCAGAGTGTAGTGGAGTAATCATTCGAAGAGTGAAACTACGTACCTGGAGTGTGAGGAGGATCTGAAGTCACATTTTCCTAACTTGTTTTTGTAATTAGCCCTAAATCTCAGAGTTAGGATTCTGTTAAGAGGGAGGTTTGTAACATTCCAAAATTTAGCTCAAAATAATATTATGATGTTATTAAAACATTTTGTGAATTTTTCGAATTTTTAGATTTTTTTGGAATTTATTTTCTATTTTTGAATTATGTCATTTTGGATATTATTTTGTGAAATTTTTAAATAATATTTTTCCAAAAAATATTTTATTTATGTTCCAAATGTCTTAAAATATTTTTTAGAATTTTTCTAATATTTGAACTATTTTATTTGTCATTGTTTATTTTCTAGATATATTTTAATTGGAAAATGCTAGAAAATGTAACAACAGTGTTTGGTTCAGCCCTTATTTCTTTTCCCTGTGCAGCCCAGTTCAGATGGCCCGGTCCAGTCTGACTCGGCCCATTTCACCGAGCTGCCCTAGCATGTTGGCCGTTGGATTTGGATCAATTGGTTAGGATCGGTTTGGAAACCCTAAGGAACTACTGTTGTCGAATCTGATTAGTGGCTAGGATCGTTCCAGGTTGTGGCGCATTCGGTTTCACTCATCGGGTCATGTGGACGGCCGAGAAGTCGTTTTCTCCGAAGTGAACTCCTAGCCACACCGTTGTGTCCGCTGAGGAGAGCTTCTCAGATTCATGCATGCCTTGGTCTCTAGCGCAATAAAAGGGAAGCATCATTTGTGTAGAGGCTTGACGGATCAAAACCCTATCAATTGCAAGTTTTGCGCTGCCAATCACTGGGTTTTTGTCGAAAGGTTTGTGTACTACTGAGAGAAGGAAGTCCAAAATTTGCTGCCATTCGTGGAGCTCGGAGGTCAGGATCGGTTTCATTGGTGTTGTTTACGTTGTCTCTGTCTAATGCGCACCTCAATTCTGTTGGAGGATCGTCGGATCTTCTTCACCGTTGAACCGTAATCTGTCGAAGCTTGCGGCCATTGTTACTGGCACTCAACGCTATGAAGTAAGAATCTAAGTGTCTCACTGAGTTTGCAAGTCCAAGACCTCGTCGAGGATGCCGTCGTTGGTCGCCGCCGACGACCTTAGGGCTTTGCGCCATCGTTGTCTATGTGGTGTGACCCGGTTGAAGCACATCACATGGCTACCATGTCGGCGTTCAAGCTAACATGTCGCAGAGGTGGCAACTTCGCATGTGCTTGCGTAGGTAGCTGAGTCAGCCGGGCACGTCACCGAGTGGGGCCACCTAGTTAGTCGGTGTAGCACATAGATCTGGTCCACCGTGATGGACCATGGACTGTGGAACTGTTAGTCCATAGACCAAGGACACGTGTCATGTTCCGAGTGGTTCAGGTTCGGCGCTGCTGTTAGCGATGACGCAATAAATAGTTTTTTCAGTATAAAAATAATTCAGCTCATTCGCGATTTTTCAATTTTCTGATTTTTATGATTTTAGAATATTTCAAGAGCCCGCTCTTCCTCATACGAGCTCTGATTGAGACAATTAAAATTTCTAAAAATTTATAAGATTGAGATCTATTTAATGATGAATTTTATTTGATTTTTAGAGTTTATTTAATCTCTATTTTGGTGTTCCCTCTCAATACACGTAGACGTTGAAATGCTCGGAGCATCTGAGGAGGAATCATGGACTCAAGACCAAAGACCTGAGCAAGAATAAGGGCTTTTCTAAGGTAAGTTGTGCTTTGATTATGTTGAACCCAGTTTATAAAATTGTTATGTTATTTTACTTTCTAAGGCAAGTTGTACTTTGATCATGTTGAACCCAGTTTATAAAATTGTTATATTGTTTTACTTTATGCATGTTATTTTATGTGTACTACTGTTTCAAAATAGTTTAGAAATTAGTTAACCTACCTAATTGAGCTATACCCTACCTTGTGATTTGTATGCTATGATTATTTGTCACCCTAGGATGGTTCATTACTAGTTGGTTAATATTAACAATCAATATGGGTTGGGGTAGACCGTGAATATTAGTGTGCTTAGTCATGCCACATCAATTTATGTCTTTTGGAATATCAAAAGTGAATCCTAACTAATGGAATATGAATATGTTTATGAAAGGTGTGTTGGGTGTTGTTCCACAATGATGTTGAATTGTAGTGACATATACATGTCACAAAACAATGTTGATTTGTTGATGGCACATGGTGCATAGTAATCAACTAAGGTGGTAAATAATTTAGATTGGGGCAAGTGACAAGAGGCAGTGTGCCAAGGTGGGCCAGAAGGGTAGAGGGTATGTAGAAGTCTTGCCCTAGTCAATTAACGACTTAACTTTGCAAGTCTTTGAACTGAATCAAACATGTAACAACATGCCTGATATAGGACAGACCTAATTAAGTAGGATAACTGATATCTTGACATGCGATCCCTCAGGTGGATAATAATACAAAAACATGCTTACATGGAAGTGTGGTTATAGTGGAGGATGTGGTGTATTGCGGTTACACATCAATCTAATGGTTTGTTGGTCATAACCTTCACCTCCGTTAAGGAAAGGGATAGTGTATGGCTTACCGGGAGAGTCAATGTTGGGATAAAGGTTTTCTAAAAGGTTTTGTCATTATCGCTCTGCCGACACACAAAAGGAAGTGTATTAATAGCTTGGCATCAAAGTGTTTGATCATGTCGTGTGGGTAAAGTGCATAACATTTGCAGAGTGTAAAATCTATTTGGATAGCTGTGCTCGCAGTATTGAGCAATACTCAGGGATTACAATCAAGGGTTGGATTTTATAAAGTAAAAACTGGGATGGGAAGGCTGGATGCTATTGAAAGGTTTGGAGTTTGACTTAAGGGTTGATGCCATGTTTACTTAGAAATGTTGAAAGATACTATTACTGATATTTGTTCTACTATCTTTGCAATCTATTTATTGTATTCATTTATAACTGCTATTTTACTGTAAAATAACCATGTTAGCCACTCCATTGGAATAAGCCTTGCATATAGTTATGATAGAATTGCATTCTGTGCATAACTTGCTGAGTGTTTTAAATACTCACCGTTGCCAACAACAAAATCACCAGTTGAACAGGAGTCTACATTAGCTTTTGAAGAGGAGTATCGGAGGAGACGAATGTTTAGGGTGTGAGTCATGTTAGTTGTCTATGGTATACTCATGGATTTATCTGTGTTTTCATTTCTTTACAGTTTAATCTTTTATTCACAATTTAGAAGCATATTCATATAAGTTGACTATAAGGTCATTCTCAGGTATTGTTTAATATATGATACCTTTTATTATGTTTTCACTGTGAATGATTGTGATTTTCAACTATGTTGAACTGTGTGCACTACCGTGATCCTAAACTAGTGCAAAAAATACAAAGGGTCTAGATTTGTATATTCGGATCCCGACAAAAATTATGCACCATGATAATTATTCAATATTCTTCATCCTTTAATTACATCATTATTTAAGTCGCTCTATCGATATGCTATATTAGATTGGTATTAAGCAAGATAGTCTAGTTACTTAAAACAAATTTCAATAATTTACATTGTCACATTGCTTGAAAAAAATCTTCATTCTATACATTCTCAATCATGATATATACTGGAATTAAGAGAATATGATTTTATACTTCTAATTATTTCAATAGTTCAAAAATTTAAACTTCCAATTGTTTTAATAGTTCGCAACAACATACAGAATCACTCTAATCAATATTCACCTTAGGGTCACATACCATCACAATTAAATTACTCTACCAACAACTTATATGAGAATGCCTTTAAATAACCAACCAATATAATTTAACATAACTAGTAATTTGCACCATCTCAATGTTCTAATTATGCATCAAAGTTTAGAGTCTCAAACATTTTCATCGGTCACATACCCATAAAAAGAGGGTGTGTTCTTATACTTTCAATTAATACAACAGTTTTCAAGCATGAACAATAACATATTTAAGTATTACTCGCAATAGGATTACCTACAACAACATTAATTTATTCAGTTTTAAACCAAAGATAACAATTACATTTAATTGGCTCAACTCCAAGGTTTTCGTAGAAATAGCTCATTCTATGTCACATAACTACATACCCAGTAGCATGATAAACAATAACTCTTACTATTAACAACTTATTTTAGTTCATTATTTTATTTATTTATTTATTTATAGTATTTTTTAGAAAAACCCAACAATACTTCACAAAGGAACTCAACTCTCAAATTAGAAGATAACAAGACCCAAATTCCGACATGCAAAATTTCTCCAAAACAATTTCAAAATTTAAAACTTCCATGAAAGTAAGAAAGCTGTAGAGATATTTTCACAAAAGGAATGACAATGCAATCAAAGAATCATTCATTGGTAACGATAGAAAACTTAAACTCCCACAATCTTAGTCATGCACAAAAACTTCAAACACTTCCTTCAAACATGAAAACTCATAAACTCATAAAAAAGTCAATAATTTTCACTGCACTGCAACAAAAAGATAACCAACAAAACCAATCATCGGTAATTATAGTAAGAAGAATCAATAAAGGCTCATCACTAAACCCATATGATCTCCAACCGTTGATGACTTCATAGAAGCAACCTCCTTTACATACTCTCCTATCTATGATGTATTAAGTAAACCACTCTCCCTTGCAAGAGGTTCCAAAACCTTAGGTGGTGGCTTTGTCTGGCCACACCCACAACCAAGGCCTCTACCACGGTCAAAGATCATGACCAAAATGCTTCGGCATAATTATTCCACATAAACACATTTCATTCACTCATCTCAAAAAGAAATCATCTCATGATATCATTATTCATCAATTAGGAAATATAATATTAAAGTGTAAATGCAATGATAACTCATACCCTTGCTACTTTGTACTAGAATGTGTCAATTTTTAAGTTAATTAACCAACCTAATTCAAACTTTTATACTGTAGTTTCCTAAGTTATGTTTCTAACAATTTTACGTCAAAAATTTGGTTTGATTAACCAATGCTATAATTTTCTTGCTTTTAATGGTTTACTTTAGAGTAAGCAACTAATTCTATGTACCATGGACCCAACGTCTGCTTTGATACCAACTGTAACAAGCTAGCACCCCATGTGCTCAAGATATTTACCATATGTTACTTTTTTAATCACTTTTACCATGGCTTTAATCACAATTTCATCATGCATCCTTAAACAATTAACACTAATATTAAACAAATTAACAAGAATTTGCATAATAACATAAAAAAGAACAATAACAATATAAATATTGGATCCATATGCCCAAGCACATCTAAGACCACATGCTTGGGAGCGCCCAAGTCCACGTTCCCAAGAATACCCGTATCACATACGTCTAGGAGCAATATTTACCTTTTGTTGATGACAAAGAATAAGGATTTAAAGACAATTAAATAAACAACTAAACTTCACAAATAAAATATAGCTTCACTAAGTTCACATGATCATTATTAGGATTACAAAAGTTCATCAACTAAACTGACTAGACACTTCATTAATCCAAGAGTGCTCACTAATACTAGATAATTGTGGGAGATGATGTGATAAGTGAAACTATGGCATTACTCCCATCTCATGCATGTCACCATCATTGTTCATTTAAAAACATTAAATAAGTAAGGGTGAGTCCACAACTCATCAAGTAAATAATAAAATAATAACAGGGTGAGTCCACAACTCATTAAGTACATAATAATATAACCATTTATCATATTTATCCCATTAATCATTTTTTCATTAGCCATGCAATGCAAATCAGTCTATATGTTCATCACACAGCGATACCGATATCGCTGAGTTTACACATATCGATATCGCACCCTCTCATTCCCTCCATCCGTGGAGGTTCCTATTGAAATAGGTCTTTCATACCTACCCCAAGTAGGCCATAGAGGTACACAGGCCATACGGACTTACATAGGTCACCTCTTTACATCATGATTACAACATATGTAAATGATATGATTTATCAACATTAACAACATTTTATCATCTCCATTAATCTCATCATCATATCATTTTCATCATAATTGAAAAGAACTATGTAAAGTAAGATGATAATAAATTGTCAATAAAAACAATAAGAATTAACAACACGTGTCATTATTCTAACATACACTTGCCTTTTTCCCACAAGGAACGAAATAACTTGCGGTTAAAGCCAAACCTATAGTAACACCTCTTACAATAGATAAACTCATCTAAGAAATATGCCATAATAGTACATACATCAAACATAATAATATCACTCCTACACATATCCTGAATTTCACTTTCCCTCTCCGAGGACAATTTCTCCTTTGCTGTCCCAACGATCAGAGGACCATAACTCCTAACTCAAGAGATCGAACATACTAAATCATATATATTCTGAAAACTACACAATAGTTTATACAATTTTCTAGTTGGCCACATTTTATGGTTAACTCATTTAACCCCTTGTTTCTAGCCCTGAAAACTTATTTGTTATTTTACTGGATAATGGACTTCACAATTTCATAACTATTTTTGTACCATTCAAAATATAGCAAAACATAGCTTCTCCGGAATCTAAGGAAAATTATATAGACATAATTTAATTCGGCTATTATCTAGCACTAAACAATATATTATCACAACTACCCTCAGCAGTGACATATTTTTGGATAGTGAACTTCTACAACATATATTTTCAAACCGTTTAACCACATTTAACGTTCTTATACTCTAATTAAAATTTAGACAATAATATACACTTTTCATAACCTAGACATGCCATGAAACTGATTGTAGGTATCCCAAACTCGTCTCGAAAATAGAGACCACTATTAAACGAGTACCGATGTGTTCCAAACTACATCTTGGTTCTCCAACTACCACATATACCAACTAACCGAACATAACATCATTTCACTATAGCACCAATATGACCAGCGTCATCCTAGGATTTATACCTGTTTCCTAAAGTTTTGCCATAATGTTGACGCCATCAATCCTCTGTGATCCCAGCATGTTCCCCGCTCCTTCATGATTCCCGGAACTCCCATACCATATCCTCCAAGATCCTCACCACTTCCTGCACATGGTAATGAGAACGGATCTCAGATCAAATGCTCGATTTGTTGGGTAACGTGACAAGACGATGGGAGACGTCATCAGGACATGTCTTGATCGTGGCCGGCATGGCGCGAGCACTCTCCGGCAAGGCACGGCCGGCATGGTGACCATAGGAGGCAGTGCAACTCCACCTTAGTGGTTGCAACATGTGGCAGTCAATAGTGTCGATGACGACGTGTAGCGGTACAGCACTGGCTGACAATATTTGGGCTAGGCGATGGCTACCCACACGACAGGGTGGCATGGTAGCACTGGGGGGACGATGGCGACAGCGGCACACAGCTCAGTGGCGACGGCGCAAATGGGATTTGGGGTGGCATCTAGGGTTAGGCATTGCCTTCTCCCCTCCCCGCTTAAATAGCCAGGCAGGCTGAGTCTGACCCCAGCACGCATGCTGAGCCCGACTTGGCCAGCCAGCCCCCTCTTTTTTTGTTTAACTCCGGGACATGACTCCTTGTAAAACTCCACATGGAAATTCAAATGTATTTTTTATTAAATATATTAAGGCCCATAATGTAATATTACTTCACAAAAAGGGTAAAGCCTTGACTCAAATCATATCCCAAAACAAAATACTATGTTTTTTATGCATAAAAGCAAAATAGTTGACATTATTTTTTATTGAGTCAATCAATACATTCATGGAGCTATCTCGATACGTGATACAAAAGTTTACAAGAGTATAACACCAAACTAGCAGATCATTACATCTCACTTATTTCCCTAGCCTCAGGACCACTTGTACTGAAAAAAAGGAGACTAGGTGGTAACTAAAATAAACATTCTACCCATCATGTAGGAAGAGAAATGGATATTGCAAACATAGAGATGGATATTGCAAACATAGGTGAAAGTGCATCCACCATCTAATTCCTTTACAGCCTAGCAATCTTTGAGCGCAATTAGCTGGTCAACGACACCAGGATCAGCAAGGGTGCTTATGTCACCAAGTTCATCCAGCTGCTTTGAGGCAATTTTGCGCAAAATTCTGCGCATAATCTTGCCACTCCTGGTTTTAGGAAGTCCTGGTGCCCAGTGGATCTTGTCAGGAGCTGCAAACGCCCCAATCTGCCACATAAGACATGATAAATCATATTAAGATGAAAGCTTTCTGATTAATTTTGTTCACATCATAGAAAAGCATATGAATGACCAGAAACAATCAGCATGGAAGGAGCCTAGATATGAAACAGTATTTCCAACGGGTTTAAGATTAACCGCTTTTGCCAACATCTTTTTGGTAGCGCATGTTTCTTTTGATGTGTCTTTCAGTTCTAGTCAACATATTATTCACACTGTTTGCTTGAAGAGTGTTCATCTAAGAGTGTTTAAGTGTTAACTACTTTGTCCGAACTACAAGCTGAGCCACGATAGTTTATGCTAGGATTGGTCACAGCTTGTTCCAAGACAATTTTTAAAACACTGAACAGATAAAGTTCAAGCACTGCATAGAGATACATTTGATGCCAAGGAAGAATTTTCATATTGATAATCTAACTCTGCTTTAGAATGAAAGGTAAATGTAAAATCTAAAAGCACTATAGAGGCCAAGCAGCCATAGAGAGCAAATGAACATCCGAAAGTATTAAGGAAAGACCTGGTTCCGGACTGTCATTATGAGGCTTTTACGTAGTTCTTCACTATAAGGAACGCCATCCACCAAAGTCACAAAAGCATATATTCCCTGACCTTTGACCTGAAGCAGATAATTTTTTCATCAATTGAATTGTACATGACAAGATACCAAAGACAATGAAGGAGAAGGAAAGAGGAAAAATAGCAGTGGACCATACCTCATGCTCAACACCAACAACAGCAGCCTCCGCACATTGTGGATGTGAAACCAAAGCAGACTCAACCTCTGCAGTGCCAATTCGGTGTCCACTGCACATTCGGAAGAAGGGCAATATAGTTCTAACTTGAAAATTTTGCAACTGCCACATACTGAACTAAAAGCACGTAACCAAGTAAGCAGTTTACCTGACATTGATAACGTCATCTACTCTTCCAGTCAACCAGTGGTAACCGTCTTTGTCCCTGACATGCCAAAACAGTTTAACTAAATTGTCTGGAAAAGAAAACCATGACATTAAAATACACCTGGATCTCATATCATATTGGAGGATGACTTTTAAGAAGTTACCTTCTGCAACCATCACCTGTAAAATAGTAGCCAGCAAATGGCTTGAAGTATGTGGTCTCATATCTGTCATGATCTCCATACAGAGTCCGGAAAGCCCCAGGCCATGATTTTTTAATGCACAGATATCCACTGCATTCTCCTTCAATTTCCTGCCCTTTCTCATCAACAATGACTGGCTGTAAACCATAGACAGCAATGACAGAATTAGAGAGATGGTGGGGTCATATATCTTTACATTTCGCAGACAAATTGTTCTTACCTGAACACCAAAGAAAGGAAAGGTTGCAGAACCTGGTTTCTGAGGCCACGCACCAGGTAAAGGAGTCATCTACAAAAAACAAGTACAGCAGTTCAAATTAAAGAATTGAAGATGAAATTCACATTAGGGTCTAATAAAAAAGAAATTTCATATGAAGTGTAAACTGTGAAGAGGCATTTACCATGAAGCCACCAGTTTCAGTTTGCCACCAAGTGTCTGATATGGGGCATCGTGAGTCCCCAACAACATTGTAGAACCATCTGAAATGAAGAGCATGCACAAGAACCTCTTATAAGTGTGTCTGCATAGTAGTGTAGTACCACCTGATAAATGGTCCACGTACCTCCATGCACTAGGATTAATTGGCTCACCAACACTTCCCAGGACTCGGAGAGATTTTCGAGAGCAGCGTGTAACATACTACAAAAGCATATCAGAAAATCAGTATGAAGAAATTTTATATTCACAGCATGTATGCAAATGGAAGATGTTAAATAATTAGATTTTCAATGTTATCCAAAACATATTACAGAATCAGCTAGTTAAGACTTTGGTTGGGCATAAGAAGTGTTTATCGCTTAATCTATTAGTTTTGTAAAGTAGAAACAGCCAGAGATCCTTCCAGTTGGTAAGTCATAAGAGCTTCTTAGCAAGTCAAGTATATTACATATCAGATAGGTATTGCATGAATCAATAGTGAGTTATATTAGGTCCACTGGGCTGTGGAATGCAGATGCGTCAGTAAAGATGTAGATAAGCTCCACAACACACTTGATAAGGCTGATTGGCAATAATTTAGCTTGGTGAGTTAGGCTTGGGAATATTTCCTTCCCTCTATTAGAAATTTAGAGAAAACCAGATTGATAGACTTGAAAATAGTGGGGGTAAAATAATGCCATCCAGTATCACCCAATGGTCCGTTCTCATCACTCAGTAATGCTGTGAACATAGTTACCGGATTAGCTATAAACCTTTTGCAAATCATGAACCAGATTCATCGAACGGGAACTGAATTTGTCGAACTCAAACCGGTTTAGGTTACAGGGTTTGTGTTTGCAGTGGAAATTGAAAGAAAAAGTGGCGAAGCGCGAACCCGAATCACATACCGTGACTCAGACAAACCATGTTTCTAGTAACTATGGTTGTGAAACTATATCTTATATGGGAAAAAAAGAGCTGGCATCAAGAACCATCATGTATACCTCAGTACCATCACGCATGAGTGAACGAACAAGTGTTGGTGCAGTATAGAATATTGTCACTTTGTACTTGTCCACAATGTCCCAGCACCGACCAGAATCAGGGTAGTTTGGAGTCTACATGTATGATCCAAAGGAATACTTTAGGAATAGGACAATTGAAAACAAGCACCTAACAGAGAAACTTACTGAAGAAAACAAAGTGGTGTTTCAATGAATTAACAAAACAAGTACAAGCAACCAAGCACTGTTCAAAAAATAAAAGTAGACTTTGGTATAGGTGAGCTGCTATGAATTGTCAGACAACAAGGCAACTAAAACAAATGTCAGACAATAAGACAAATCAAACAAAAGAAATTAGAGGACACACCCAAAAACCATCGAACTATGTAATTTGCTTTTTATCATCACATATCATAATTTCACAACAAACAAACTACAAAAGCTTTTAGAAATTTACCCCTTCAAAAACGAGAACTGTGGCTCCATTCAGGAGAGGACCATATGTCACATAGCTATGTCCGGTAATCCAACCACAGTCTGCAGTGCACCTGATGCCAACAAAACAATGGAATGTATAAGATAACAGCAGTTTCTATAAGTAGTTCCCAAACCAGGAACATGTTTATACCCCTCAAAAACCATAAAAAACTTGAGTTTTACCAATATATGTCCGTTGACTTGTAATCAAATGCATACTTAAACGTTGTTGCAGTGTACACCATGTAACCCCCAGAAGTATGTAACACACCCTACATACATTGAAAGAGATTAATATTTGCGTAATTCGATAACAGGACAATCAGTGTAATTAAAAGTACCTTTGGCTTTCCTGTGCTGCCACTCGTGTACAAAAGAAACAAAGGATCCTCTGCATCCACCCACTCCAAATCGCACTTGGTTGGGAAATTGGTCACAACATCCTGAAAGATATTGCCCAAGGAGATGATGGTAATTAACATTGCTATTCTCAGAGGTTATGCGTTTGCCCTAAAATATAGGATGTGTATTGGGAATATTGAATAGATGCTGGTGAAGGGAGAAACACGCACCTGCCACCAAACATCCCTTCCTGGTTGCCATTTTGTGTCTTCTCTCTTCATGGCTGACTGGTTTTCATATGTCAAACAAAGACCTACTCACCACAACAGAAGTGGACATCAGTACACTATATATTGGATAGCATTCAATTATTCCTACATGTGCCTTTAATGAACCACATGCCAGAAGAGAAGTAGCTTTCACTACAAGAATACAAGAATATACCGGGGTTTGCATGACTATCTGCCAAATGCAGCAATACAGGATACCTTTTTAGGGCATGCAGACTATAAGGATTATAATACCAAAGACTAACAATTCATTTAATCATAATATCTACTACTACTATAAAAGAGTAGTGATTTTTTTTCTATTCTCCAGTTTTGTCTACCCAGGTTTTTTCCTGTCAACTGGATAAACAAGATCACATGTTACAAACTTAGACTTGGATTTCACCTCTACCCTTGATTTTTTACGAAACCACTAAAGCCATAACCATTGATCTACGATACCTGATAGCCACTATTGACAATATGTCAATATATGTATCTGCCCATAATTTTTGCAGCTTAAAAAAATAGTCCTTAATGGCCTCATGAAATCGTATTTTTATAAGATGTAAGCATTTGAATAAATCCATCAAAATAAAACTTGATTAGCTCTTCGTATAGTCTGTTTGCTAATTTCTTTATAACTTGGGTTGTAGATTCGACATGTACATCTTCCATAAGTGAGTCACTATGAAAAGGTTTCACATATAATAGAATGTAATGAAGAAACTAACCCAAGGCATTAAGTCTAAGCATCTAGTTTCATGTGAATCTTGCTTATATGATCTCCTAAAGACATCTTGGTTGATATTCATCAGGAAGAAATAATAAGTTTGACAGACACACCACCCAAGTCCCGATATCAGCTAAAAACTTTCTATGTGGGTACAGAAGTCAGATCATAGTTCATACCTACAGACACTCCATTCTTCTCACTTTCAACCAGAGCTGCATCCACTATATCTTTGAGAAGGATGGGCTTGACACCCCTTGTCACAGCATTGCAAGTGATCACAAGCTTAGGCTTGCAATCGACGATCCTTTGTGCCAGTGAATCCGCAGAGAAGCCAGCAAACACAACCTGAACGAATTTTGAGATGCATCATGTCATAAAAACACAAATATGATTTACCAGTATAACTGGCAGAGCTCGTAGTTGTAGTTATTACCGAATGAACAGCACCAATGCGGGCACAAGCAAGCATGGCAATGGGCAGCTCCAGCAACATTGGTAAGTAGATAATCACAGCATCACCCTTGCCGACACCAACACTCTTCAAGTAATTGGCAAGCTACCGAAAAGCATAAAACAACACATTAGATCCTGCACCCTCCTCAAACCTCTAACGGGAAATGCTTATACACGCAGTAGAATATTTAGTATTCATAAATTTATCAGATATGTGCATGCATTTACCTGGCAAACCTTGTCCAAGAGCTCGGAATAGGTGAGCTTCCCATCCTGACCGGGTTCATTGCCCTCCCAGTACAATGCAATCTTGTCTCCATTCCCAGCCTCGATGTTGCGGTCAACGGCATTGTAACATATGTTGGTTTTGGCTCCTTTGAACCACTGCACAGGACCAAGAATCATGAGATGGTTCACAACCACTAAACCCATCACAGAGAAATGCTAAATTTAGCCAAAATCCACCAGACGATGCTTACAGTGATCTGGACGGGCCCCTTGGTGACGTCGAGGTTCTCAGAGTTGACCTCACTGGGGTTCCACTTCTCCTTCCAGTAGAAGGTCTCGGCAATCTCTGACCAGAACCCCGTCGGGTCCTTGATGGACCTCTCGTACATCTCCCGGTACTGATGTCCATCGTGGAAAAAAAACACACACATCAAGATCACAACTTTGTCTCATCACAATCATCAAAGGAAGAAAGAAAATAAGCACTAGTATTGATGAATGCATCCTAGCTCCCAATTCCCCAGCCCCCTTGCTGCTTATGTCCCTGTCTGACTTTTACCCACAAGTCTTGATCAGGACGATACATGAATACATGATAGATTGCACAGTTGCATGAGCGCCAAAATGGAAAGCTCTCAAGCGCTAAAGCAAGCGCCTTAGTTCACAGCAAGCCAATAAATAGCTTAAGCAATCGAATTGGCTTCAATGACAAGAATCAAGAAGGCGCACTTTGGTAGCAGTACTAGTTTGGATACCTGTTTCGGGGAGGAGACGAGGGCGTTGGCGGAGAACTCGGGGCTGGGGAAGACGAGGTCGTGCTCCTCGGTGGCGAGTAACTCGCCCAGGACGACGGCGTTGATTCCGGAGATCTTGCCGGCGCCAGACGGCAGCTCGGACATGGACTCCACGTGCCGGAGCTTGTCCGGGGAGGCGCCCGCCGGCTGGTCGCCACTGGCCGTCCCCATGGCTGAGCGAGCGTCGGACAGCGAGGAGGGGGAGCGGAGGAGGGGAAGGGGAGGTGGGAGATGCGGTGAGATCCAGCTCCAGGCGGGGTCGGCGGCAGCGATGGCTACCGGTGGAGTTTATAAATAGACGACAAGCGATCGATCCATCCATCTATTTACCCCTCTCCTTGCTACTGCTACCGGCCAAGTCGTGTGTTGACTTTCTTTTTCTGTTTTCTGGTTTGTTTTTTTCAGCGAGTCGGTTCGGCTTGGCTCGGTTTAGCTCGCAAGTCGCTCGTTGTCTTGGCTTAATTGGTCTACATGAGCAAAACCCTAAACCCCAACTTGTTCAGCGCCTCTCCCCAAGACCCCGATCCTAGCGCCCTAGTCCATCCTCTACCGGCCGCCAGCCATTCGCGAGGAGACTAGGAGAGGGAGATGAGTTCTCCACTTCGCCGGACCATGGCCACCAGCGACCCGCCTGCCTCCTGGTCCCGCGACCTGGACTAGACGCCCGCCGGCCCACCTCCAGCCGTCCCCGGTCCCCTGCTAGATTGGACGCTCGCGGGCCCCCCGCCTAGACTAGAAAAAAAAGCTCCTGTACTGTTTGATGGTCTGGCTCAATGAGCCGACGAGCCGGCTCGCGAGCTGACCTTGAGCCGAGTTGAGCTAAGCCGATTTTTTGGGCTCGCCTCAAGGCCGAGCCGAACCTGGCTGCTCGCCATTTGACCGAGCCGAGCCGAGGCTCGTTTCCAGCCCTACTTTTTTTCTTTTTCCTCTCGCTGCTATTTTCGCTCTCGACTGGTGAAGGGAAGGGGCCAAATCAAAATGAACAATGCTAACAGTTTTGAATGGTAATTTGATTCTTTTTTAGAGGAACGGTAATTTGATTTGAGAAGCCAAGGAGTAGGTTTAACTAATAGGATGTCCGTGTGTTACAACAGAGTATTAAAAGAGAGTAATACATGTCATCAAATATGATCCTAAATTGCAGAATTCGGTAAGCTACCAGACCAAACGCTTATAAAAATTATCTACAGCCTAAACTCAGGATTTAATTTTTAAAATATATATGCACTGCATTCCAAAATAACATCCATGACAATTTGTAGACCTCTTATTTTACACAAAGTTGAGAAAGGTGAGAGTAACTAATAACTCTATTAGAATCCGATGAATAGAATGTATGAACTACAGAGTGGTAGAACTACAAATATCCTCTATGAGTGATGCTAGAATGCAGATGACTGTGGCTTCCTAGTGCGATTGATAGCAGCTTGCTTCTCATTGGATATTGCTGCAGCTCTTCTTCTTGCTACATCATAACAAAAAATTTCAAATCTAATAGAAAAGTAGCTCAAAAACTGCAAATTTCAATCTTTGTAGGAATCAATCTATACAACGGTTCCATACTATAGTCATGATTGAAAATTTTAAGATTGCTTGAATATAGGGACATAAGATGTAAAAGGACTATTTATGTACATACCTTACCAATCAAGTAATACCTAGGAATATAGCCATAGGTAATCTCTGTTGGATCTAACATGAATGGATAAATTAAGTGCTTTGAAGGAGAATATACAACCGCCACCAACTCCAAATTAAAAGTAGTAGAGATAGATATACCTACACAAGTCCACGATGATGTGGAGAAAGTATTCATACAGTGAATTTCGCCTTCGTCTATCTGTTTTTTCTTGGAAGATTTTTTATTTAAAAATGTTATCTCCCATCTTTATGTTATCTTTAATTTCCACAACAGTGGGCTGGACTACGATTACGTAGGCTTCAATCTCAAGGCCTAACACGATCGAGGCCGCCTAAGGAAACAATAGGCTTAGTCGAGTTGGGTCCTAGACGGGACGAATCCCAACGACCCCACCATTCACCGTATCGCACAGCGCTGCCCTCGTTGACGGACTCTGATGGCAGCGACTACCCTGCCTCGCGCCCTTGTTTCCTCCTCTGCGAGCCTCGTATTCTTCTGCTGCGGTGGCCAAGCTTGCCCTAACAAATTGTCTTTGGTGCGACGGGTGGCGGCGCACGGTTGTACCAGCTATCTCTGTTTAGGGGCCTTGTTTCGATCGCCGACTGTGGTGCTCGCCGTGTACCCCAAGGCCTGTTGATTTCTATGTAGAATGTATACACCCCCTCTCTTTTCGATGAAAGCAATGAGGAATTTGGATGAGCTTCAAGCCCATGTGTACTCTATTCCCATCCATTTTAGTCGCCTTGAATCTTGATGAGCGTGAAGTAAGTGGCATGTTCGATAAAAGCCCTAGATGAGGATCAATAGAGGAAGTCCGGGGAGATGGTTCAAAAGGGTTTCTTTTGCATAAAGAAAAACAGGTAATTGGTTGGGTTAAATCCGCTTCCATCTTAACCGTTTGTGTCAGATCCAACAGATTAAGTGCTTTGGAGAAGAACGGATGACCGTCACCAACTCCAAATTAGAAGTAGTAGAGATAAAAGTCAACATGTTTTTCTACCTTCCCATGAAAGAATAATGAGGAAGATCTCAAGAGATACTATTTTTCTTCTGGTTTGATTGTTATGGTAAGTAGAAACTACTCCCTTCAATCACAAATACATATCGATTTGAATGTCTCTCAAATACAACTTTGACCATTAATTTCTATAGAAATTGATGCAATAAGGATGTTTGATGCAAGGAAAAATCAGAGGCTACACCTTCTCACGTGACTTGTCCATACATCTTGGACTCCCCCGCCCCCCTAACACCTTATCTTTTTCCACTCATCTATTCCCCTACTCTCAACAGTCTCTCTCTCACTCAGGGCATCATGCCCATGACACTTCCTGCTTCTCTCTCTCCCTCCTCCCCTCTCTCATTGGATGTTGATGGGGTTGGGCTCATGTGGTGGTCCCCTTGTTCAGAAGCTGACGTCGTTCATGCTCACGTGAGGATATCATCATCATTGTTCTCATTCATGGCTACGTAGAGGGCGACATTGCTCTTGCTCGCGAAAGGCCACTGGCAGTAGCAGTGGCAAGCACCACCCGAGCTCCATCACTGCCTAGGGCGCTAACTCCATAAGCCTCTATGGCGGAGCTTCGCCACCGCCTAGCCACTGCCTCCACGAGCTTCTGCAACATCTCAAGATTTACCACTAGTAGTGGTATCCGTGTGTTTCATAGTAGCAAGATGAGCTCCAACTATAGGCTCCTCGCTAGTGTCACCACGACCTCTGCTGTGTTGTTTTCGTTCACACCTTCCTCCTTCAAGTAGGCTTATTACAGGTTCTTCTAGAAAATATTGCAGCTTATTTTCCCCATTGTTTCAAGAAGTATTTTTGTTTGTTGCAACATGCCTGTGTTCAAATCTTGTAGCAAGAGGTGTTTGATTTGTTGAACTAGGGTGTGTGTGTGTGTGTATTTTGTTGAAATGTTGTTGTTAATTTATTGCATCGTTCTGTTGTGATGGTTTGTTGCAACCAGAGCAGATTTTGTTGTTGCACCAGATTCTTTATTTTGTTGCACCAAGTATTGTGAATTGTTGCAAAGGAGACATTTTATCCTTTGCTTCATGTTGGTGGATTTGTTACGATGAGGATTCTGTTGATGTACAACCACTAATTTTTGTTGTACCATATCGGATGGCTAAGACTGATCCTTCTAAGTCATATCTAACGGTGTAGAGGAGTGTATAATGAAAACTTTCCATTGTATGTACTAGCTCTAGCCGCCTCCAATTTCTATTATAATATATTTATAAAACTCAATAAAATTATAATATTATAAAAGTACTTTTCAAGACAAATATATATATATATATATAAAAGAAGCCTCTTTTCTACTCCCAGGAGTAATTACTCCCTATGTCGTATCTCACAACGTATAGGGCATCTTGTATGATCTCTGCGAGGGTATGTATGCGTAGTATACGAGTATATAAGATCATCTAGGTGGTATGTACATTTTTTCAGAGGTGATATGTATATTTTTTGGACATACTTCTTTTTATGTGTGTATATGAAGGTATATGCAAAATACGCTAAAAATTATGAACTCTCTTGCAATTTTTTTCATGTGACTCACATTGGAGTATCTTATAATTAGTATATGAGTGTACCCAAAGTGATAAAGGAGTATTTCAAGGTTGTTTAGGTAGTATTTCAAAGGTGGGAGTAACTACACCGGAGTAAAAGATATTTTCATATATATATATATATATATATATATATATATATATATATATATGATTTTCACGTATCCAGTTTAAATATTTAAAAATATATTGATAATCAAAGTTTAAAAGTTTAATTGTACCTTCATAAAAAAACGACGGCATTTGTGACCAGAGGAAGTATTTGGGTTAAACGATGTGGGGTGCTTCCTCTTGGTTCTCCTTGTTCTCCGCTCAGTAAAATCCTTCTTTATCAATTTGTTGCCCGCGTAGTAAAAGCTTCCCTAACTGTCGGTCAGGGGCATCCATCGTTTCAAGGCCATCGTTTCAATGTAGACTCAAATTAGATCGATCTTATCCCCGCTCGCTCTGCACGAGCAATGTGATTTATGAGCTGCCTAATTCTTTCCTAAGGGCAGTTCTAACTCATAGTTTTCATGAGCAGTGTCTAGAAAAGAGAAAGTAATAAACCAATGCATAGTTTCTCAATCCATAGTTTTCATGAGCAGTGTCTAGAGAAGAGAGAGCAATAAACCAATGCATGCACCACAAACACAGTTTAATCAGCGCGCAGAAACGTTCAACCCTGATTTTGCTCATTTCTTGTGTCTTGATGCCCGCGCCGACCTAGTTTCTTGCATGAAACACGGTTTCTTTGTTTTTCCTTCTCTCCTTTCCTTAATTCCTATGCCACATCAGATTTTTACTTAGTTGGCAGCGTAATTAATTCTATGAACACCAGCTGAGGTGGAAGGTTGAGACTGCCCTAATCTGGCGGGGATGAAGTTGTAGAGCAGAGCTCGCGATAGGCGTGGTGCCGGCTAACCGCTACCATTAATCAATCAATTATTCCCAGCCGTAAGTGAAATAACCCAAAATTTTCAAAATGGATTTGTCTGATTTTATTGGATTTATTGAAATTTTGGCCGAAATGTTCTTGATTTTATTTGAGCCATTTTTGAGCCCTTTCAGTTTTTGGCAATCCCCAAAAATCCGCTTTCCATTTTCAGCAGTGCGCTTCACGGCCCGTCTTCCTTTTTCGCACATGTGGCCCATTTTTCGTCGCCGCTTGGCCCGCCATCATTTTTTCCTCGCGCGGCCCGGCTTGCCCTTGGCCCATCTCCTCCCGCGATCGATCGCGCTTACTGTCGGCTTAGCTTCGCCTGGCCGCCAACCCGCTTTTTCCGCGCTCGGCGCTCGGCTTGTTCCACATAACGCCGTCCGGTCCACCCGGCGATGTCGTTTTCCTCCTTAATGCAGTTGACTTCGCGCCGAGCTACAAGTGCCATCATCACGCCACCCATCCCATCGCCTTCGCCACCCCATCGCGTCGCGCGGGCGCCGCTTCCACTCGCCGACGCGCCGGTCCGTTCTCGCTCGCCTCGAGCCTTTTCTCGCCACTTTTCGTCGCCAAGCAATCATGACCATCCTCATCATTTTCCTCGGCCTTGTTATAAAAAGCCTCCCATGACCACTTTGCCTCTTTCGATTCACCGAGCCACGCCCTACAACATCCGCTATTTCTTTTGCCCTCCCGATCCACCATTCGCTGATTCACACCTCTTCTTCCTCCGCTCCGGCAGCCTCTGTCGCCCGCCTCTTCCATCTCACTGCCAGCTTGGCCCCATCGGTCAACGCCCCTCACCTCACTGCGCCGTGGACCCCGTCCGTCAGCCTTAGTCCTCCCTTGGCCCGCATAGTCTCGGGGCCTGGCTGCCTCGGCCTGCCGTCAAGATGCACGCTGGGCCGACCGCCTGGCCAGGCACGAGTGCTGCGTTGTGCCGCTGGTCTGCTTTCGGCCGGCCACTCGCTTTGGCCTTGTTTCAGATGGGTCGCGCTTATCAGCACAGGACGGTGCTCCTGTCGCCTGAGTTAATCAAGGTCAGATAGTGATGGGCCGATCACTATGCAAACCGATTCCAAATTTTGGTTTTAATTTTATTTTTGGATTTAAAATTTATTTAAACTCCGAAAATTAATTGAAAAATCCCCAAAAATTCTAGAAAAATCCCAAAAATCCAAAAATGCTCAAAAATACATATTTTTGATCAGTTCGAGCCGCTGAGTCCAAAAATGATCTCTGTTTTGTCAAACAAAATCCAGAAAATTCCAAATTTCCCTTGAGCTCCGTTCCGACCATTTTCCTCCTCGATCCTTTCGCCGCTTTTTCTTTATTTAGTTGTTTTTATTCGCTTATTTATTGGTTGCGTTTTTCACGTTAGATTCGACATCGAGCAACCCTGAGCGAAACCCGGCCGGGAGCAGTTCTTGGAGCCGATCGAGAGCAAGCGCCGACGAGACCGCATACACGACATCGCCACTTCCTCTAGGAGAAACCTCGACTCAAGAAGGCAAGCCACACGCCTTGACTATATTGATCCCATTATTCCGTATAATTATTTGTATATACGTAGTTATTGCATTTGTCTTTATATAGAGTAGAAATCTAAAAAGGAGCTAGTTTAGAAAGACTTGACTAGTTAAAACCCACCCCTTGTTAAAACCATGTTGATTTTGCCATATTCAATTGTTAACCCTAGGTTATCATTAATGAACCATCGAGGTTAGCTATAATAAATAATCATCACTTTTTCAATTTTGCTCAAATAAAAGCCCTAGATGAGGATCAATAGAGGAAGTCCGGAGATGGTTCAAAAGGGTTTCTTTTGCATAAAGAAAAACAGGTAATTGGTTGGGTTAAATCCGCTTCCATCTTAGCCGTTTGTGTCAGATCCAACAGATTAAGTGCTTTGGAGAAGAACGGATGACCGTCACCAACTCCAAATTAGAAGTAGTAGAGATAAAAGTCAACATGTTTTTCTACCTTCCCATGAAAGAATAATGAGGAAGATCTCAAGAGATACTATTTTTCTTCTGGTTTGATTGTTATGGTAAGTAGAAACTACTCCCTTCAATCACAAATACATATCGATTTGAATTTGTCTCTCAAATACAACTTTGACCATTAATTTCTATAGAAATTGATGCAATAAGGATGTTTGATGCAAGGAAAAATCAGAGGCTACACCTTCTCACGTGACTTGTCCATACATCTTGGACTCCCCCCCTAACACCTTATCTTTTTCCACTCATCTATTCCCCTACTCTCAACAGTCTCTCTCTCACTCAGGGCATCATGCCCATGACACTTCCTGCTTCTCTCTCTCCCTCCTCCCCTCTCTCATTGGATGTTGATGGGGTTGGGCTCATGTGGTGGTCCCCTTGTTCAGAAGCTGATGTCGTTCATGCTCACGTGAGGATATCATCATCATTGTTCTCATTCATGGCTACGTGAGGGCGACATTGCTCTTGCTTTCGAAAGGCCATTGGCGATGTGATGCGAGCACCACCCGAGCTCCATCACTGCCTAGGGCGCTAACTCCATAAGCCTATATGGCGGAGCTTCGCCACCGCCTAGCCACTGCCTCCACGAGCTTCTGCAACATCTCAAGATTTACCACTAGTAGTGGTATCCGTGTGTTTCATAGTGGCAAGATGAGCTCCAACTATAGGCTCCTCGCTAGTGTCACCACGACCTCTGCTGTGTTGTTTTCGTTCACACCTTCCTCCTTCAAGTAGGCTTATTACAGGTTCTTCTAGAAAATATTGCAGCTTATTTTCCCCATTGTTTCAAGAAGTATTTTTGTTTGTTGCAACATGCCTGTGTTCAAATCTTGTAGCAAGAGGTGTTTGATTTGTTGAACTAGGGTGTGTGTGTGTGTATTTTGTTGAAATGTTGTTGTTAATTTATTGCATCGTTCTGTTGTGATGGTTTGTTGCAACCAGAGCAGATTTTGTTGTTGCACCATATTCTTTATTTTGTTGCACCAAGTATTGTGAATTGTTGCAAAGGAGACATTTTATCCTTTGCTTCATGTTGGTGGATTTGTTACGATGAGGATTCTGTTGATGTACAACCACTAATTTTTGTTGTACCATATCGGATGGCTAAGACTGATCCTTCTAAGTCATATCTAACGGTGTAGAGGAGTGTATAATGAAAACTTTCCATTGTATGTACTAGCTCTAGCCGCCTCCAATTTCTATTATAATATATTTATAAAACTCAATAAAATTATAATATTATAGAAGTACTTTTCAAAACAAATATATATATATATATATATATATATATATATCTTGAAAAGTACTTCTATAATATTATTTTATTGATTTATATATATATATATATATATATATATATATATATATAAATATAAAAGAAGCCTCTTTTCTACTCCCAGAGTAATTACTCCTATGTCGTATCTCACAGCGTATAGGGTATCTTGTATGACGGAGGGTATGTACGCGTAGTATACGAGTATATAAGATCATCTAGGTGGTATGTACATTTTTTCAGAGGTGATATGTATATTTTTTGAACATACTTCTTTTTATGTGTGTATATGAAGGTATATGCAAAATACGCTAAAAATTATGAACTCCCTTGCAATTTTTTCATGTGACTCACATTGGAGTATCTTATAATTAGTATATGAGTGTACCCAAAGTGATAAAGGAGTATTTCAAGGTTGTTTAGGTAGTATTTCAGAGGTGGGAGTAACTACACCCGGGAGTAAAAGATATTTTTCATATATATATATGATTTTCACGTATCCAGTTTAAATATTTAAGAATATATTGATAATCAAAGTTTAAAAGTTTAATTGTACCTACATAAAAAACGACAGCATTTGTGACCAGAGGAAGTATTTGGGTTAAACGATGTGGGGTGCTTCCTCTTGGTTTCTCCTTGTTCTCCGCTCAGTAAAATCCTTCTTTATCAATTTGTTGCCCGCGTAGTAAAAGCTTCCCTAACTGTCGGTCAGGGGCATCCATCGTTTCAAGGCCATCGTTTCAATGTAGACTCAAATTAGATCGATCTTATCCCCGCTCGCTCTGCACGAGCAATGTGATTTATGAGCTGCCTAATTCTTCTCAAAGGGCAGTTCTAACTTATAGTTTTCATGAGCAGTGTCTAGGGGAGAGAGAGTAATAAACCAATGCATAGTTTCTCAATCCATAGTTTTCATTAGCAGTGTCTAGAGAAGAGAGAGCAATAAACCAATGCATGCACCACAAACACAGTTTAATCAGCGCGCAGAAACGTTCAACCCTGATTTTGCTCATTTCTTGTGTCTTGATGCCCGCGCCGACCTAGTTTCTTGCATGAAACACGGTTTCATTGTTTTTCCTTCTCTCCCTTCCTTAATTCCTATGCCACATCAGATTTTTACTTAGTTGGCAGCGTAATTAATTCTATGAACACCGGTGAGGTGGAAGGTTGAGACCGCCCTAATCTGGCGGGGATGAAGTTGCAGAGCGAGCTCGCGATAGGCGTGGTCTTGGCTAACCGCTACCATTAATCAATCAATTATTCGGTAGTAAGTGAAATAACCCAAAATTTTCAAAACGGATTTGTGCGATTTTATTGGATTTATTGAAATTTTGGCCGAAATGTTCTTGATTTTATTTGAGCCATTTTTGAGCCCTTTTAGTTTTTGGCAATCCCCAAAAATCCGCTTTCCATTTTCAGCAGTGCGCTTCACGGCCCGTCTTCCTTTTTCGCACACGTGGCCCATTTTTCGTCGCCGCTTGGCCTGCCATCATTTTTTCCTCGTGTGGCCCGGCTTGCCCTTGGCCCATCTCCTCATCTTGCGATCGCTGCGCCTGTCCGCCTTCGCCCGCTTCGCCAACCCGTTTTTCCGCGCTCTCGCTGGCTCAGCTTGCTCCACGCAAACGCTGGCCCGGTCCACCCGAAGCAGTGTCGTCTTCCTCCTTAATGCACAGTTGACTTCGCCGCCCCGAGCTACAGTGCCATCATCACGCCACCCATCCCATTGCCTCTGCCACCCCATCGCGTCACCGCCTGGCGCCGCTCCACCTCGCCGCACGCGCCGGTCCGTTCCCCGCCTCGCCTCGAGCCTTTCCCTCGCCACTCTTCGTCGCCGAAGCAATCATGACCAGTCCTCATCATTTTCCCTCAGCCCCGGTTATAAAGCCTCCCCCGCAGCCACTTTGCCTCCCCCTGGATTCACCGAGCCACGCCCTACAACATCCGCTATTTCTTTTGCCCTCCCGAACCACCATTCGCTGATTCACACCTCTTCTTCCTCCGCTCGGGCGACCTCATGCGCCGCCTCTTCCATCTCATCGCCGGCTTGGCCCCATCGGTCAACGCCCTCACCTCATTGCTGTGGACCCCGTCCGTCAGCCTTAGTCCTCCTTGCCCGCTCGCTAGTCTCGGGCCCGCGTCGACCTCGGCCTCGTCGCGTGCTGTTGGCCGACCGCTGCAGCTGTGGGACACGAAGCGCTTTGCGTGCCGCCCGCTAGGCTGCACTCTGCCGGGCCGGCCTCACCTGCCTTGGCCTTGCTCGCATGGGCCGCGCCATCGCGCTGTGGACCGGGTGCTCCCGTGTCGCCCGAGCCACCGAAGGCCGCATAGTGATGGGCCGATCACTATGCAGCCCGATTCCAAATTTTGGTTTTAATTTTATTTTTGGATTTAAAATTTATTTAAACTCCGAAAATTAATTGAAAAATCCCCAAAAATTCTAGAAAAATCCCAAAAATCCAAAAATGCTCAAAAATACATATTTTTGATCAGTTCGAGCCGCTGAGTCCAAAAATAATCTCCGTTTTGTCAAACAAAATCCAGAAAATTCCAAATTTCCCTTGAGCTCCGTTCCGACCATTTTCCTCCTCGATCCTTTCGCCGTTTTTCTTTCTTTAGTTGTTTTTATTCGTTTATTTATTGGTTGCGTTTTCTCACGTTAGATTCGACATCGGAGCAACCCTCGGAGCGAAACCCGAAGCCGGAGCAGTTCTTGGAGCCGCATCAGGAGCAAGCGCCGTACGAGACCAGACACGACATCGCTACTTCCCTCTAGGAGAAACCTCGACTCCGCAAGGCAAGCCACACGCCTTGACTATATTGATCCCATTATTCCGTATAATTACTGTATATACGTAGTTATTGCATTTGTCTTTATATAGAGTAGAAATCTAAAAAGGAGCTAGTTTAGAAAGACTTGACTAGTTAAAACCCACCCCCTTGTTAAAACCATGTTGATTTTGCCATATTCAATTGTTAACCCTAGGTTATCATTAATGAACCACTGTAGGTTAGCTATAATAAATAATCATCACTTTTTCAATTTTGCTCAAAACTCATTTTCAAAATCTGCTACGGTTTGGGGGACAATATTGGGTGGACCACGGAAGGTGGATGTTGGCCCAATCCCCAAACCGATGACAAGCCCAGTGTGGTGTGGAAAGGGTACAGGAAGTACCGGTGGGCTTGTTGCGGCTTGGTGTGTCTTGACAATTAATGATCAACCCCTAGGCAAAGTAAATAACTCAGTCCCCTCTCAACCACAAGTTGGATCGGTCAACTCTGTTGGTCTGATTCACGTAGCCCGGTTGTCGACGATCGGGATCGCCTGACCACAAGAGTGAAAAGGAGATCGGTGTGAATGGGGGACCCAGAAAGCGCTTCGCTCAACAATGGTGTAGACGTAGGTCGGTATGTGGCGTCAGCGAACAAGGAGCAGCGATATATACTGGTTCGAGCCCCCACGAGGGTAATAGCTCTACGTCCGGTCTTCTACGGAGGTGGAGAAATTCCCTAACTGCGCGTAGAATGAGATGATTACAGATTGAGCCTGAGTGCTCTGTTTGAGTATGCTGGTCTATGGCTAGTCAGTTCCTCCCTTGTACATACGCCTTGCGTGGTCTTATATACTCCCGAATCTTGCGAACGGACGGAGAGATTCGAGGAGTGGCTTGCGCATTGAAGGTGGGTTATCGCTTCGAAAATCTTGCCCACCGCCTTAGCGTCGCTACTCGGGTCTTGGTAACCGTCGGTGAGCATACGCCGTTGAGCCAAGGTTGAGGTCGGCGGAGATGGGGCCTCTCACCGCTCAAGCTCAAGTCGCTGGGTCCAACGTCGCCTAGGTCGAGGTCAAAGCCTTTGAGGATTGCCCCGAGCGAGAGTACCTGCTGACCGTGTGTTGACTTGTCAAAAATCCATCAGTCCCCGACACCGGTATATTGTCTTTCCCCTTGGAATGCCTACAGGTGGATTCCCATTCTCTGTGGAGGAATGGATAGCGTTTTGGTTTGGGGTGAAACGGAATGGGGGAGCCATTCGGCGGTTTTCACAACAGTAGGTTTCCTCAGTTAGCCAGATCGCGTCGTGGGCTTTGGCCAGTGGGTCCTAGAAACTGGGGATTTGCACCGCCTACTAGGTAGGAGCTAAAGAGGGGAAATTCAATGAAAGGTTATGTTAATCTCAGTCGGGCTGCATGCATAAAAGTTGCATGTTAATCGCGTGGCACTAATGGCCGTAGATATCTTGTGGGTAAAGTTGAGTAGCTCTGCAGAGTTATCTAAATGGTATTCGAATACGTTGTGCTTCCGGTTAATGAAGTTGGGTTAATTTAGGGTGATTCCTATAACTGAGCTTGAGTAGTTTTAATAATAAACTTGCCGTAACCTGAATTTTGTTAATAAATCAGTGGTAGTGTTGTGATAATGATATTGATTGATTGATTTATATTTCTTTTGTACTATACTTAATCCTAACTCATGCATCCACCAAATATTTAAACTTGTGCCAATTCCTTGAAACTCTGTGCATGTAATATTCAGAATTTCCGTGTAGTTTGTTGAGTACGGTTGTGTACTCACCCTTACTCCAAATCCCCCTTTTAGATTTCACGGAAGCTGACGAGTTCCAGAAGAACGTAGATGGCGATGTTAATTGGTTTTGAAGGCCTTGATCTATCTGCTCAAGCCTTTCCTGTTGTTGTTTTTGGTAATGTATCTAGTGCCAGCCGCACCTTTTGTAAAACTCTAGCCGTTAGGCCCTTAATTTATCTATCAAATATTCGCATTTGCTTTTATGTCTGGTAATGTATACTTGGTTACCTACAGCTAAATTCCTGAGTAGCTGTGAAGGTATTTAGGCCCTGTTTGTTTCAAATAGGGATTATGGAAAATAGCTTTTAAAAACTAGATTGTAAAATTTGGATTGTTAAAATTTGGAGGTTGAAAGCTCATGGTTGTTTGGTAACCCAGATTATAGTTGGGGGCAATGGTGGGTAATTTTGGTTGAAGTTGGGGAAAGATGGGGAAAGCTGGGGGCAATGGTGGGTAATTTTGGTTGAAGTTGGATGGGTATTGTGGTCTTTTGCAAAAAAAAATTGAGAAAAAGGGAAGAGTGGATTGATGGATTCTTCTAATCTGGCCTCCAGATGTTATAATCTAGATTAAAGTTCTTATTTGTTCAGCTCTTCAAACTTTTAAAATTTTGTTTCTACGATCTCCAAATTGAAACAAACAAAGCCTTATATGCAACCCCTAAAAGAACGGTCCGTTATTGGCACGTTCACATGACAAGTACGCGCCAACCGGAATCATGCGGACGGACGCCATGGCAGCACGGTGCGTACAGAAGTCATGTGTGTCACATAGGTTGTGACGGGTTGGTGGCAACTACGTGCGACCGTGACACCACAACGCCAGAGTGTTAACGCTGAGTCCATTTCTTGGACGGACGAGTGCACGTCGAGAGCGTTCTGAGATCGGGAATTCAACCTCGTGTGATGCCCGTGCCCTATGTCAAGTGGCTCTGAATCTAAAGATCATTTGAAATTAATTTATTTTATGAGGCCACTTATTTAGCATTTTCTTCGTCTAAGTTTATAGCACGTATTATTTTTTTAGTATATAGGCTAAGAAGATATTAAAAATTAATAGACTACTCCTAATTATTATCTCTAAATATTATATTCAATACATGTACTCAAAGAATATTTAAGTAGTATGGATATTTATCAAAAAGTATAAAAGAATATCATACTAACTTTTACATTATAATATAAAATATATCTTATATTTATAGACAAGATCATTTTAAAAAAATACTATCTGAATTTAGACGGAGAAAGTAGATACAATATATGGAAAGTGATTATAAAGTTTGATATTCGGGAGGGCCCTGTAAAGTAGATGGAAAACCGAGCTACCGTTTCGAATGTTGGATAACGAAAACGAAATGTTGAGATAATGAAAAGATCAGGGGTTCGATCGTTCAAAAAAAAAAAACGATCAGGGATTCAATGGACGTTACAGTCGAAATATATATCAACCCTAACGTCACGAGGAAAAGGACCGACGCCAATACAGCTCGATTGACCGGACGCTGGACCGACCAATGCCCTTGATTGATGATGATCGCGAGGAAAAGGTCTTGATTTTATTCCGTGGCTCCTCGGCCAGTCGGCCTTGAGTTCATCCGCTAGCTGTGCTGCCACCACCAAATTAAACCCAGTCCGACCCAGTCCGATTAGGGAAAATGTTATCTCGTAGGGAAGGATATTTCTCATTAGACCCAGTCCGACCCAGTCCGATTTGATCATGCAATTAGCAAAATAGATAGAAAATATACACTCAAGGCCGATCTAATGTGATAATTAGTAAAGATCTAAATAGCTACCAGAAGCCGATCAAATCAAAGGTAATGATAAGTCAAAACAACCAATTAGGGCTGGTTAGATGGTAAAAGGTAGATTTTTTCAAAGAAGGTGATGCGCAATAAGATCAGAGAAAAACCAAACCTGGTGTAATCGAAGAAAATCAACAATCGATGATCATAATTTTATTAATCGAAATCAGATTACAAAGGAGATTCTAAGTTACGAAACTACTCCTAGTTGACAGAAAAGTAAATAAAAATTAGATGCGAGTTGTTTGATTGATTAGAGTTGTCCTTTTTTTACTTGCTCTTGATCCTCTTTTATAATGTATCATCTGATCATATCCTTTTCCAATATGTTGCCAATTATAACTTGTATCAGCCTTTGTACAGATAAAATTCCATCTTTGATTAAACATCGGTCACAATTTTATTTTTAACTTAACTTTTTCTTTTAACTGATATCGGCCAGAATTATTTATTTTATCCTTTAGCCTGACAAATAAACCACGCCTTGCCAAAATTAGGTGCAAACAATTTCCTATAATCTTTTTTAAGTGACTTCCCAAACTTTCCAAGACTACTTCCTCCATTCTTTCATTCTTTTTTAAATGATGTCGTAGAATGAAACAACCTAGAAATTCATTAATGCAAATGAGATCATCAACACAAATTAATAACACATAAAATTAAATTAATTAACAAAGATTAATCATCAACTTTATTCCTTAATAAAATGTCATACCAAATGTCATACAATTGTATACATTACAACGCATACATAAATGTTAAGTTACATCAAAAGGAAAAATTTGCATTTATGTTTGAAGGCCCTAATAATCTAAGTTTCCGATGACTTTAGCTTCGAATTCTTAGAATGTTAGTCATTCATACATATAGAATCAAAAGACAATAAATTAAAAAGTAGAAGATTATGAGGAGTTGCCATTAGAATCAGGGCCAATCGACACCTCTCGCTATCTAAGGTTTCATCACTCAAACTTGTAGTTGTCAGGTAACTATAGCTTTGTATAAATAGTGTCCAAATATCTCATGGTAAAAGATGAAAGCCACATGGTAAAACGATGATAGAGCCCAGTTAAGAGAGAGCTAGCTAGTCGACCACACATGCTAGCCCCAACTCATTCCAACCCATAGCCAGAACCATCCTCCTCCAAAACATTCTTCCCTAGGTCATTCTCCCCTACAGCACTTCATCCACAATCCCTAGGTCATTCTCCCCTACAGCACTTCATCCACAAAGCCAAGCCACCAAGCACACACACATCCAAAGCTAGGAGAGGGAACCAGGGAACCAAAAGCAAAGGTTAGGAAAGAGATCAAGGGCAAAGGAGCAAGCCAAGCGACCAAGCCACCCTCTACCAGAGAGCACATCCAAGAGGCAAAGCCTTAAGACAAGAACCTAGGAGCAAGATAGCCAAGAGGAGGCCACCAGAAGCAAGAAGACCAAGGGGCAAGGAAGCCAGGAGAAGGTTAGAACCAAGGGGGCTAGAAGCTAAGAGGCCCCAAGCCAACTGAAGCTAGGGAAGAGCCAAGAGCCCTAGCCTCACTACTAACCTCAACCTCCATACCTCACCACCATGGATCAATTCCTCCTCACTATTTCCACCTCCCAGGTAAGCTCATTCATTTATCGACCAACAACAACAATATGGAACATTCATAGTAAAGAACCCAATAGACAATAGTTGGCATATAAGTCACCATGGGTCTCAGGGGATTGCAGCCATAGGGGTGGCATTGGGTGTGCTCGGCAACCACCTCGATACTCACGACATATGGGAGGTTCCTAGGTATCATCACCAAGATTTATCGAACCCAAGCATAACTATCCATCCACATCACAAAACCATTTCCATCCCAAACCCTCAACACCACAAGTGCACAACCATACATTTTGCAAATGCTAGGTGTATTGATTATCTAGAAGAAGTAAAGATGGTAGGTAATAGATAGATCTAGAACCACATGTGGTCTAAATGAGGGTGACACCCTAAGGGGGAATAATTAACTATTTGCCACTCTTACGGAGTGCCAATTAATATGAGTCACTGACACGCTACAATGATATGAGTCACTGACGTGGCAAATCTGTTATCACTGACCCCATAAAAAGTGACAAATAGTTAAGAGCCCCCCCTAAGGGTGGCATAGCGCATGCCCCAACAAGCGCCATGCACTCCCGATGTCAGACGCAGCATCGAGATGTCATCGCCACACCACCAAGCCTAGAACATCATGTTAAATTATTTTAATGTAATATGGTCCATGTAAATTACAGAAAAGTTCTTATAATTAAAAGGTCTAAGTGTGATGGTTGCTAGACTAAAAGTATTGAGAACCTATGGGTGTAATTCCCTCTCCTCTCTCTTTAGAAATATAACAAATAATTTGTGTGCTAATATTAGATTCTAGCCGTAGTGCTTTGCATGGTGCTTCAGTTTCATATGTGTTAAAAATTAAAGCCTTCTTAATTGATGTCTAGTGCTGAAAATGAAAGGTCAACATGAAAAAAATTGGTGATCGCCTATTGATGCATACATAAGTTTTAGCCATTGAATAGATATTAAAGCTTCAGTTTCATTCATTATGGATATTAAATGAAGGAAACTGACGTATTTAGTACGAGGAGTTCAAGGAAACTGAATTTCTCTAACACCTCCTGTTGGCTATAAAAGGAGCTTCCTCCTATGCATCAAGGGCAGAGAAAGGAACAAAACACAGAACTGAGCGCATGAAAGAATAGTACACACATAAGAGAAAAAGGAATAGAAAAGTTCTCTAACCATTGAGGGAACTGTAAAGGTTAAGAAGAAAGAGATGAGAGAAAAATTAATATGCAAGGCATTGCTAACATGTCTCAAAATGGGTTTGATGCCATGAAAGAAGAGTTGAAATCATTGGATGACAATAAAGTTTGGGAACTAATCGAGTTGCTGCAAAGTTCAAAACAAGTCGAGTGTAAATGGGTCTTTAAGACTAAACGCAACTCAAAAGGCAACATTGAAAGATATAAGACTAGGCTTGTTGCCAAAGGTTACATTAAAAAAGAAGGTATTGACTACAAGGAGACCTTCTCTCCAGCTTTCAAAGGACTCTTTGAGAATTATTTTGGCTCTGGTGGCACATTATGATTTGGAGCTTCACCAGATGGATGAAGCAGCATTTAACAAAATGTAAATAGCATAATTAATTAAATTTTGAAGTATAACAATTTTCCGGTTCCATCTACGGTTGGCTCTAGTGCCAAACTAAATCCGGAGCTCCAGTAGCTCATGATTCCCAACCACATTTTCATTTTAAACCAAATCATCATTTTTCCATTTAAAACCAAAACCGAAAATCTACTATGTGAAAGCGTCCACGCTTGCTCCTTGTCCGTAGAACACGGCTACTTAAGTAGTTTTAAGACTCTGCGAAGTGGTACATTTACCACTACGACATGATCAACCCTTTGCGCTAAGCTATTGACACACTTCCTTTGGTGTGCGAGAGATCATGACAAGGCCTTTACAATGTACATACGCTACAGACTTCACCCGCTAAGGTTTCACTCTCACACCTCTTGCGCCTTGCAAGTGTCATCTGACAAACTCGCGACCCTGGCGAAGTCGAATAACGATACATGCAAATTACTTAGCCAGGTCGTACCCATATAGACATGTGGTTGTCTTGTATAGCATGGCCCATGGTAACACATCGACGGTCCTTAATTGACTAGGGCGACAATCACATTCCAAAATTTTGTGCATCCCGCACCCACCATTCAACCAATCCGCCCTGGTCTAAATCATTTTCACTTTTAAATTTTCAAATTAATACAGCAACACCAATTGCCATCATTTCCACAATTCATTTTGAATCAAATATGAAAGCATTTCCATAATGGTAAGGTACGCGTGATTAAGCATGGCTAAGCATTTTCTACGTTCCCATAATAAAATGTTGACCATTAATTACAGTAGTTAGTTTTCCTAGGGTGTCAATGGTTGGCAAGATTAACATCAATGTGGCATACCAAAGTTGGGATTTAACTAAGCATTTAAAAATGACATTAAAGTACGACATCCAAAAATATAAGCATGCAATAATTAAAAACAAAGTAGCAGTTCATAAACTTGGGTTCAACATGGTCAAGGAGACTTGCCTTCACCCTCTTCCATCTGCTACCTCCAGCTGGATGCTCCTCTCGCTCAACCGATCAAGCGTCTTACCTGAAACCGCGAATCGAGGCAAAACCATAAATAAACAGAAATAAATAAAATTCAAAAATTCATAAAAATGACACCAACAGATAGATCTTGATTTTAGATGAATTTAGAAATTTGAATCGTTCAAATCGGAGTTCGAGCGGAGGAGAGCAGGGCTTTCGAAGTTTAAATGGAGAATAAAATCAGAAAATGCTGGAGAGTGCCACGTGTCGCTCTACGATTCGCTGGCATTTTCGGATTTTCCGGATTTATCAGCGATTAAACGATTAATTTATGTCGCTGACAGGTGGGGTCCATGCAGTAGTGTCACTGTTCACGGCGTCTCAGGGGTGAGGTGGCGCCGGCGTGGCGACTACGTGGCGAACACATGGCGACACGCGATTGCTCGGCCGTAGGTGGCGCTGCGTGACGATCTAGGGCGACATGGCAACACCGTGGCGCACACGTGGCTAACACCACGCGAACGTAGATCTCTGGCGAGGTGGCGGCTTCGGGCGTGCGATGCGCACGGAAGAGCGCGGCGGCGTGGAAGCGCTTCTGATGCGTCGATGAAAGATCTGGCGGTGAAAGCGGCGAAAGAAGGTCACGCAGTGGCGGCGCAACACGCGGACTTGAGAGCGAAGCCCTAGCACCGCAAACGTGGTCGATGAGAGATTGGTTTGAGTGGAAAGAGGAAGATCCTGCGACTAGTCTAAGGGTACCAAGAACAGGCGGAGACTCACCGTGCAGGAGAAACCGGTGGAAAAGACTGACGCAGTTGCTAACTCCGTAGTCCTGCACATGGTGAGGCGTCTCACGAGAGAGAAGAGGAAATGTCTGTGCGGAGAGGAAGTCGCGCGTGAAGCGAGCAAGTTTTTATAGCCTAGGGTTTCGTGTAGCGCGAAGTCGAAGATGACCGTCTTGATCTCATTTTAGCGGAATGGGTCTTAGGCGATGTGGCGCACGGAGAACCACGAGATCGGGATCGGACGGTGAGAAAAAAGTGGTTTAGGGTTAGATTCTATTGTGAGGGTGGCGCGTTTTCTGGTATAGGGATCGACGATGGAAGCCATGGGGTTGATCGAGTTTAGGGTTTTCTTGTGAAGGTTGGGTTGGGCGGAGAGTGAACAGTGACGGGCCGAATGAATTGCACAAGATAAAATCGGCCGGAGAAAACGGATTAATGAATTAATGATTTTCCAAAATTCGAATAAACTTCAATAAGGCATTGGGGTCTCAACCACCTCGATACTCCCGACATATGGGAGGTTCCTAGGTATCATCACCGACCTGTCGAACCCAAGCATAACTATCCATCCACATCACAAAACCATTTCCATCCCAAACCCTCAACACCACAAGTGCACAACCATACATTTTGCAAATGCTAGGTGTATTGATTATCTAGAAGAAGTAAAGATGGTAGGTAATAGATAGATCTAGAACCACATGTGGTCTAAATGAGGGTGACACCCTAAGGGAATAATTAACTATTTGCCACTCTTACGAGTGCCAATTAATATGAGTCATCGACACGCTACAATGATATGAGTCACCGACGTGGCAAATCTTATCACTTGACCCCATAAAAAGTGACAAATAGTTAAGAGCCCCCTAAGGGTGGCATAAGCGCATGCCACAAGTCGCCATGCACTCCCGATGTACGGCACTGCGATGTCATCGCCACACCACCAAGCCTAGAACATCATGTTAAATTATTTTAATGTAATATGGTCCATGTAAATTACAGAAAAGTTCTTATAATTAAAAGGTCTAAGTGTGATGGTTGCTAGACTAAAAGTATTGAGAACCTATGGGTGTAATTCCTCTCTCTCTTTAGAAATATAACAAATAATTTGTGTGCTAATATTAGATTCTAGCCGTAGTGCTTTGCATGGTGCTTCAGTTTCATATGTGTTAAAAATTAAAGCCTTCTTAATTGATGTCTAGTGCTGAAAATGAAAGGCTGCAACATGAAAAAATTGGTGATGCGCCTATTGATGCATACATAAGTTTTAGCCATTGAATAGATATTAAAGCTTCAGTTTCATTCATTATGGATATTAAATGAAGGAAACTGACGTATTTAGTACGAGGAGTTCAAGGAAACTGAATTTCTCTAACACCTCCTGTTGGCTATAAAAGGAGCTTCCTCCTATGCATCAAGGGCAGAGAAAGGAACAAAACACGAATCGAGCGATGAAAGAATAGTACACACATAAGAGAAAAGGAATAGAAAAGTTCTCTAACCATTGAGGAACTGTAAGGTTAAGAAGAAAGAGATGAGAGAAAAATTAATATGCAAGGCATTGCTAACATGTCTCAAAATGGGTTTGATGCCATGAAAGAAGAGTTGAAATCATTGGATGACAATAAAGTTTGGGAACTAATCGAGGTTCGCAAAGTTCAAAACAAGTCGAGTGTAAATGGGTCTTTAAGACTAAACGCAACTCAAAAGGCAACATTGAAAGATATAAGACTTCGATCGTTCAAAAAAAAAACGATCAGGGATTCAATGGACGTTACAGTCGAAATATATATCAACCCTAACGTCACGAGGAAAAGGACCGACGCCAATACAGCTCGATTGACCGGACGCTGGACCGACCAATGCCCTTGATTGATGATGATCGCGAGGAAAAGGTCTTGATTTTATTCCGTGGCTCCTCGGCCAGTCGGCCTTGAGTTCATCCGCTAGCTGTGCTGCCACCACCAAATTAAACCCAGTCCGACCCAGTCCGATTAGGGAAAATGTTATCTCGTAGGGAAGGATATTTCTCATTAGACCCAGTCCGTCCCAGTCCGATTTGATCATGCAATTAGTAAAATAGATAGAAAATATACACTCAAGGCCGATCTAATGTGATAATTAGTAAAGATCTAAATAGCTACCAGAAGCCGATCAAATCAAAGGTAATGATAAGTCAAAACAACCAATTAGGGCTGGTTAGATGGTAAAAGGTAGATTTTTTCAAAGAAGGTGATGCGCAATAAGATCAGAGAAAACCAAACCTGGTGTAATCGAAGAAAATCAACAATCAGTGATGCGCAATTTTATTAATCGAAATCAGATTACAAAGGAGATTCTAAGTTACGAAACTACTCTTAGTTGACAGAAAAGTAAATAAAAATTAGATGCGAGTTGTTTGATTGATTGGAGTTGTCCTTTTTTTACTTGCTCTTGATCCTCTTTTATAATGTATCATCTGATCATATCCTTTTCCAATATGTTGCCAATTATAACTTGTATCAGCCTTTGTACAGATAAAATTCCATCTTTGATTAAACATCGGTCACAATTTTATTTTTAACTTAACTTTTTCTTTTAACTGATATCGGCCAGAATTATTTATTTTATCCTTTAGCCTAACAAATAAACCACGCCTTGCCAAAATTAGGTGCAAACAATTTCCTATAATCTTTTTTAAGTGACTTCCCAAACTTTCCAAGACTACTTCCTCCATTCTTTCATTCTTTTTTAAATGATGTCGTAGAATGAAACAACCTAGAAATTCATTAATGCAAATGAGATCATCAACACAAATTAATAACACATAAAATTAAATTAATTAACAAAGATTAATCATCAACTTTATTCCTTAATAAAATGTCATACCAAATGTCATACAATTGTATACATTACAACGTACATAAATGTTAAGTTACATCAAAAGGAAAAATTTGCATTTATGTTTGAAGGCCCTAATAATCTAAGTTTCCGATGACTTTAGCTTCGAATTCTTAGAATGTTAGTCATTCATGCATATAGAATCAAAAGACAATAAATTAAAAAGTAGAAGATTATGAGGAGTTGCCGTTAGAATCAGGGCCAATTGACACCTCTCGCTATCTAAGGTTTCATCACTCAAACTTGTAGTTGTCAGGTAACTATAGCTTTGTATAAATAGTGTCCAAATATCTCATGGTAAAAGATGAAAGCCACATGGTAAAACGATGATAGAGCCCAGTTAAGAGAGAGCTAGCTAGTCGACCACACATGCTAGCCCCAACTCATTCCAACCCATAGCCAGAACCATCCTCCTCCAAAACATTCTTCCCTAGGTCATTCTCCCCTACAACACTTCATCCACAAAGCCAAGCCACCAAGCACACACACATCCAAAGCTAGGAGAGGGAACCAGGGAACCAAAAGCAAAGGCTAGGAAAGAGATCAAGGGCAAAGGAGCAAGCCAAGCAGCCAAGCCACCCTCTACCAGAGAGCACATCCAAGAGGCAAAGCCTTAAGACAAGAACCTAGGAGCAAGATAGCCAAGAGGAGGCCACCAGAAGCAAGAAGACCAAGGGGCAAGGAAGCCAGGAGAAGGTTAGAACCAAGGGGGCTAGAAGCTAAGAGGCCCCAAGCCAACTGAAGCTAGGGAAGAGCCAAGAGCCCTAGCCTCACCACTAACCTCAACCTCCATACCTCACCACCATGGATCAATTCCTCCTCACTATTTCCACCTCCCAGGTAAGCTCATTCATTTATCGACCAACAACAACAATATGGAACATTCATAGTAAAGAACCCAATAGACAATAGTTGGCATATAAGTCACCATGGGTCTCAGGGGGATTGCAGCCATAGGGGTGGCATTGGGTGTGCTCGGCAACCACCTCGATACTCCCTGACATATGGGAGGTTCCTAGGTATCATCACCGCACTGTCGAACCCAAGCATAACTATCCATCCACATCACAAAACCATTTCCATCCCAAACCCTCAACACCACAAGTGCACAACCATACATTTTGCAAATGCTAGGTGTATTGATTATCTAGAAGAAGTAAAGATGGTAGGTAATAGATAGATCTAGAACCACATGTGGTCTAAATGAGGGTGACACCCTAAGGGGGAATAATTAACTATTTGCCACTCTTACGGAGTGCCAATTAATATGAGTCACTGACATGCTACAATGATATGAGTCACTGACGTGGCAAATCTGTTATCACTGACCCCATAAAAAGTGGCAAATAGTTAAGAGCCCCCCTAAGGGTGCCATAGCGCATGCCCAGCAACTGCCATGCACTCCCCGATGTACGGGCACTGTCAGATGTCGTCGCCACACCACCAAGCCTAGAACATCATGTTAAATTATTTTAATGTAATATGGTCCATGTAAATTACAGAAAAGTTCTTATAATTAAAAGGTCTAAGTGTGATGGTTGCTAGACTAAAAGTATTGAGAACCTATGGGTGTAATTCCTCTCCTCTCTCTTTAGAAATATAACAAATAATTTGTGTGCTAATATTAGATTCTAGCTAGTAGTGCTTTGCATGGTGCTTGAGTTTCATATGTGTTAAAAATTAAAGCCTTCTTAATTGATGTCTAGTGCTGAAAATGAAAGGTGCAACATGAAAAAAATTGGTGATCGCCTATTGATGCATACATAAGTTTTAGCCATTGAATAGATATTAAAGCTTCATTTCATTCATTATGGATATTAAATGAAGGAAAGCGGCGTATTAATCTGAGGAGTTCAAGGAAACTGAATTTCTCTAACACCTCCTGTTGGCTATAAAGGAGCTTCCTCCTATGCATCAAGGCGAGAAAGGAACAAAACACGTAATCGGCGCATGAAAGAATAGTACACACATAAGATAAAAAGGAATAGAAAAGTTCTCTAACCATTGAGGGAATCAGAAGGTTAAGAAAGAAAGAGATGAGAGAAAATTAATATGCAAGGCATTGCTAACATGTCTCAAAATGGGTTTGATGCCATGAAAGAAGAGTTGAAATCATTGGATGACAATAAAGTTTGGGAACTAATCGAGTTGTTGCAAAGTTCAAAACAAGTCGAGTGTAAATGGGTCTTTAAGACTAAGCGCAACTCAAAAGGCAACATTGAAAGATATAAGACTAGGCTTGTTGCCAAAGGTTACATTCAAAAAGAAGGTATTGACTACAAGGAGACCTTCTCTCCAGTTTCAAAGGACTCTTTGAGAATTATTTTGGCTCTGGTGGCACATTATGATTTGGAGCTTCACCAGATGGATGTGAAGATGTCGGGACCCGGATTACAAATCCAACCCTCGTGTTTCAACGCTAGTCCGAGGAATAGCTAAGCGCACGAGTCGTCTGATGATGATAACACTGACATATCATAAAGTAAACAACAGTAATAAGCAAAAGAGTGTAACAACATCAACATCCATCGTCACCTTATTACAAGTATGGAGCCTTACGGCTTAAGTGAAAATGTAGCAATGAAATGTAGAACAAAAGAGCCAATCGGTATGCCCACGAACCGCCAGTACGCACGCTCTCCTAGAAGATCGAGTCGTCCTCCTCATCATAGTCTTCACCACAAATGTCGAGCGGTTGCAACGCCTACTCGATCTCTTCATCGCTTTATGGAATAAGCGGCCCCAATAATAAGCGAGGGTGAGTATGCAACATACTCAGGAAGTCTCGAAACTTAATGCAAATAACTAAATGCATGGCTTAAACAAAGGATGGCATATAGGGTTCATTTGCATAAAGCGAAATTGAAATTTAAATACAAGTAATAATTTCATAAAGCAGCATTTAACAAAATGTAAATAGCATAATTAATTAAATTTTGAAGTATAACAATTTTCCAGGTTCCATCTACCTGGTTGGCTCTAGCCGCCAAACTAAATCAAGGAGCTCGAAATGTCATGATTCCCAACCACATTTTCATTTTAAACCAAATCATCATTTTTCCATTTAAAACCAAAACCGAAAATCTACTATGTGAAAGCTGCCCACGCTTGCCCTTGTCCGTAAACACGGCTACTTAAGTAGTTTTAAGACTCTGCGAGTGGTACACTTTACCCACACGACATGATCAACCCTTTGCGCTAAGCTATTGACACACTTCCTTTGGTGTGCGGCGAGAGATCATGACAAGGCCTTTTACAATGTACATACCGCTACCGACTTCACCGCTAAGGTTTCACTCTCCCCCTTGCGCCTTGCAAGTGTCATCTGACAAACTCTTTTGACCCTCTGGCGAAGTCGAATAACGATACATGCAAATTACTTAGCAGTCGTACCCATATAGACATGTGGTTGTCTTTGTATAGCATGGCCCATGGTAACACACGACCGGTCCTTAATTGACTAGGCGGACAATCACATTCCAAAATTTTGTGCATCCCGCACCCACCATTCAACCAATCCGCCGGTCTAAATCATTTTCACTTTTAAATTTTCAAATTAATACCGGTAAGAACACCAATTGCCATCATTTCCACAATTCATTTTGAATCAAATATGAAAGCATTTCCATAATGGTAAGGTACCGACGTGATTAAGCATGGCTAAGCATTTTCTACGTTCCCATAATAAAATGTTGACCATTAATTACAGTAGTTAGTTTTCCTAGGGTGTCAATGGTTGGCAAGATTAACATCAATGTGGCATACCAAAGTTGGGATTTAACTAAGCATTTAAAAATGACATTAAAGTACGATCATAAAATATAAGCATGCAATAATTAAAAACAAAGTAGCAGTTCATAAACTTGGGTTCAACATGGTCAAGGAGACTTGCCTTCACCCTCTTCCACTGCTGCTACCTCCGCTGGATGCTCCTCTCGCTCAACCGATCAAGTCGTCTACGCCTTGAAACACGCGAATCGAGGCAAAACCATAAATAAACAGAAATAAATAAAATTCAAAAATTCATAAAAATGACACCAACAGATAGATCTTGATTTTAGATGAATTTAGAAATTTGAATCGTTCAAATCGGAGTTCGAGCGGAGGAGAAGCAGGGCTTTCGAAGTTTAAATGGAGAATAAAATCGAGAAAATCTTTGGAGAGTGCCACGTGTCGCTCTACGATTCGCTGGCATTTTCGGATTTTCCGGATTATCAGCGATTAAACGATTAATTTATGTCGCCGGTGGGGTCCATGCATGAGTGTCCACCGTTCACGGCGTCTCGGGGGTGGTGGCGGCGTGGCGACTACGTGGCGAACACATGGCGACCGCGATGCTTCAAACCGTGAGGTGGCGCTGCGTGGCGATCTAGGGCCGACATGGCAACACCGTGGCGCTGCGTGGCTAACACACGGCGGAACACGTAGATCTCTGGCGAGGTGGCGGCTTCAAAGGCGTGACGGTGCGCGCACGGAAGACGCGGCGACGTGGAAGCCTTACGATGCGTCGATGAAAGATCTGGCGGTAGAGAAAGCGGCGAAGAAGGTCAGCGAGGTGGCGGCGCAACACGCCGGACTTGGAGACGAAGCCCTAGCAACCGGCGAAAACGGGTCGATGAGAGATTGGTTTTGAGTGGAAAAGAGGAAGATCACTGCGACTAGTCTAAGGGTACCAAGAACACGGGCGGAGACTCACCGGCGGCGGAGAAACACGGTGGAGAAAGACTGAGACACGGTTGCTAACTCGGCGAGTCGCATAATGCATGTGAGGCGTCTCACGAGAGAGAAGAGAGAAATGTCTTGGCGCGAGAGGAAGAGCGGCGCGCGTGAACCGGAGCAAGTTTTTATAGCCTAGGGTTTCGTGTAGAGGCGCGAAAGTCGAAGATGACCGTGCGGTGCTACTGTTACGGGCGGCGGCGGGTGCTTAGGCGATGTGGCGCACGGAGAACCACGAGATCGGGATCGGACGGTGAGGAAAAGAAGTGGTTTAGGGTTAGATTTACTGTGAGGGTGGCGGCGCGTTTTACGGCTGTAGGATCGACGATGGACGGCTGGGGTTGATCTGAGTTTAGGGTTTTACTGTGAAGGTTGGGTTGGGCCGGGAGAGTGAACAGTGACGGGCCGGAATGAATTGCACAGTAAAATCGGCCCGGAGAGAAAAACCGGATTAATGAATTAATGATTTTCCAAAATTCCGAATAAACTTCAATAAATCCAAATAGACATCAAATAAATTCGGAAAAATTTCCAAAAATACAGAAAAATACAATGAAGCACAAGGAACCCAAATAAAATAAGAAATAATTAATTTGAGGTTTATATTAATCACGCTAAATCCTTTTTCTTTGGAAAATTCAATTTGAGCTGGAATTAATTCGAATAAAATTTCACGGGTTCGGATTTTGAAATTCAAGCACAAGGAAATTGAAAAACGGAATGTTACAGAAGACCACTTTTCTGAATGGTGATTTGGATGAAGAAGTGTATATGAACCAACCTGAAGGATTCTTGGTTCTAGAAAAAGAAAATTTGGTGTGTAAATTAAAGAAGTCAATATATGGGCTGAAACAAGCTTGCTGAAAATGGTATATAAAGTTCAATGATACCATTTTGAAGTATGGTTTTGTAGAGAATACCGTTGATCAGTGTATCTACATGAAGGTCAGTGGGAGCAAGTTTATTATTTTGGCCCTATATGTTAATGATATTTTGCTTGCTACTAATGATAAATCTTTATTGCATGATGTAAAGAAATTTCTTTCTAGTAATTTTAAAATGAAAGATACACTATGTGATTGGAATAGAAATATTCCCTGATAGAAAGCAAGGATTGTTGGGATTGTCTCAGAAAGGTTACATTAACAAAATATTAAAGATATTTAGTATAGAAAATTGCTCTTCGGGAATTGTTCCAATTCAAAAAGGGGACAAATTTAGTGAAATGCAATGTCCAAAAAAAATTTGGAATGGAAGGAGAAAGAATCTATTCCATACGCATCAGTTGTTGGGAGCTTAATGTATGCTTCGACATGCACTCGACCAGATATTAGCTTTGCTGTTGGAATGTTTGGTCGGTATCAAAGTAATTCTGGAATGGATCATTGGAAAGCTGCGAAGAAGTTTCTTCGGTATTTGCAAGGAACCAAGGATCATATGATCACATATAAGAGATCGAGCCATCTTTAAGTAATTAGCTACTCAGATTCAGATTATGCCGGATGTGTAGACTCAAGGAAGTCTACATTTGGCTATTCGTTCCTTTTGGCTAGAGAGGAAGTCTACATTTGACTATTTGTTCCTTTTGGCTGGAGGAGCAATTTCATGAAAGAGTGAAAAGCAATCTGTCATTGCTACTTCCACTATAGAGGCTGAATTTGTGGCACGCTTTGAGTCCACTATTTAATCATTGTGGCTGTGGAATTTGTCCGAGCCTTCATATTGTTGATAATGTTAAAAAGCTCTTAAGGATTTATTGTGACAATTCCACTGCAATCTTCTTCTCCAAAAATAACAAATATTCGAAAGGAGCAAAACATATGGATTTTAAGTACTTAATGGTAAAAGAAGAAGTGCAAAAGTGAAAGGTATTAATCGAGCATATTGGTACAGATTTGATGATAGCAGATCCGCTAACTAAGGAACTGCTGCCCAATACTTTTAGTGGCCATGTTGAGAGGATGAGCATTATAGATAAATCCCTATTAGCATGATGAGTATATATATATATATATATACATACTAGCCATGTTGTAACATCCCAAAATTTGGGTTTTTAAAAATTTATATTTAAATTAGTTTTCCAAAAATTTTATATCAAAATTATTTGATTAAAGAAGCTTAATTTAGAATTTTCTAAATCTAAAACAATTTAATGTGCCTATACATTGTACATCAAGTAATTTAAAAATTAGTTTTTATAGTGTTCTTTGTATCTCAAGAAATTTATCAAATTTGAGAAATGCTAAAATTAATTAAAATTATTAATTTAAACATTTGGATGTTAATTGCATTTTTATTGAATTTGAATTATTAATTGTTTGGGCAATTCTATATCCAAATTCCAATTCAAACATTTCCTTTGAAATTCCGTTTAAATTCAAAACTTGGATTTTCTTCGGTGTTCTAATTAACCTGGCATCCATATCCTTCCGAAATTGGAGTTCAATCCTTTTCTGTCCGCAAAGCCAAAATGGTAAATTCCGGTCATTATTCGAAATTTCACCCGAGTTCTAAAATACTCTAAAAATATCAAAATTCATAGAATTAGGTTTCAAATATTCTATAATAATTTTGGAAATTTTTCTAAGATTTATAGAATCTCTCCGGTATTTTATCTCTCGCGGTCTTTCGTTAAATCCAATATATTAGTCCCGGAATTGTTTAAATTCCAAAACTTATCACAATTCAATGAAACCAATTTTATTGGGTTCCAAATAATCTCTAGTATTTTTAGGAATTTTTCCAAGATTTTTAGATTATTTTTGCTATTTTATTCCTCGCGCTTTTGTCTCTCCATTTCTTCTAACCAATGAGAAAGCGACACGTAGCCTTGACCGTTCATCTTCAACCTCCAGCCATGCGCACTGTTCACGTCCAGCCCCATTTGCAGCCCAAACTTCAAATGCTCATAACTTTTGCAATTCTCAACGAAATTGAGTGAGGTCAGTTGTAAATCGTCGGTATAGTTAAGGGCTTCAATTCCCCTGCAGTTTCCCCCTCCGAAATCAAGTAAATCGGACGCTGCAATCACTTCTTTGCCGTTTCTTGTTTTAGCCATAACTCTTCCGTTTCTTCTCCCCTCAACGTGTGCGAGTACTCAAAAGTTTCGTCTCGACGTCCTCCATCCCGTGCTCACCCTTGCCCTCCATTTCCAGAACATTTGCCCTCCCAAAAATCGAAGAAACGGTCGCCGGACGTCCTCCGTTGGCATCGCCATGACATCTTTTGATTCGGTAAGGAAAATCGACTTCCGTTCGCGTCATCTTGTGCACATTAGTGTGTAGATCATAACCCCTCAAGAAAATCCAGGTTTCATCAAGAATTGCTCCGTGAGTTTGCGTTTGTTAAATCGTTAATTCGAGTTTCGTTAAATCGCCGATTCCTCCCAAACCGGTAATCCCCAATCAAATTCCTTTTAGATATAGCCTAGTATGATCTTGCTCTCGCCGTGCTCTTGCTAGTTTTAGGAAATTCGCGTTTTATCATGTTTTTGGGCACCATGCCATCCGACGGTTTTGGTTCCGTCGGTACGACGTCCTCGCCGCCGCTCCGGTTATCTCCGCCGTCGGCCGTCGTGTCCATGGGCATCCTCATCTCTCCAGCCCCATCCCCACCACCGGCCGGTCCTCCCGTCGCCGTGGGCGCGCCGGCGCAAGCGCCACCACCGCCACTGCGGGGCGCAGCTGCCGACCGCCACTCGGTCGCTCCCAGTAGAGCCATTGCCTCCTCCGCGCTCCCGACCATCGCAGCATCCCGTGCGCATGTGCCCCACTCGCCGCCGCTCATCCGGCGCACCTCATGCAGAACGCGCGCCGTCGCTCCTAGCGATGCGTGTGCCGCTCCAGGCCACCATTCGCCGAGCCGTTGCTTGCCTTGGTACCGCATCGTCGTCCTCGTTCCATATTGTCACTCCCCTTGCGCTGCCATGCCCCCAATCTCTGGTAATGTTTGTGCAAAAAGGCCTCTAATGGTGCTCTGTTAAAACAGCCAGAAAACATGACGCGAAGCACTGTAGCGATGCTACAGTGCAATTTCTTAATTTCGGATTTTTCTTTCTAGTCAAACTTCGTTTGATCCGTTCTCTTCCATCCGAACTCAGAATCAAGTGATTTAAATTTCTAAATTTATCTAAATTCAATACCTTCATGCCAGTATAAATTTTATAATTTTTAGAATTTATTTATATCTCGGCTATTAAATCGTTGCTCCGTTTTGCGTGTCAACTGCCTCGGCAGTACCCATTCGGCCAGCACAAATTTGCCATGTAGTTGCCATGTTATGACCTCGCTACCCTATCTATCAGCCGATGGTCGCCACCTTGTTATTTCATATGCGTCCCGTCATCGCTTCACCTTCATCGTTAACGTTCCGCCGTTAACGTTCCATCGTTAACGTTCGCCGTTAACATTTCGCCGTTAACGTTTCATCGTTAACGTTCCGCTGTTAACGTTTCGTCGTTAACGTTGCGTCGTTAACGCTTTGCTCTCGCTTCGCTATCATCGCATGCGCGCATTCAAGCAAGAGTGTAGCGCGATGTCATTATCCTTTTTATCGTCCTATCGTGATCTAACCCCATTCCTTGTGAATCTGGCTTTATCTTTCTATCATCTGCAAAGCCAGACCAAAACCTAACTTAAGATCGGTTCGATGAACTGAGTTCATCGTGAGCTGCGCAGCCGGTATTGCGGTTTCCCTCGTTGTGTCCACCGTAGTAAGATATTTGTGCTCTGTCTTACTACATATCGTTATCGCCCTGTTATCGTCAAGTCTCTTCGTTGATGTATGACTGAACCCCAGACCAGATCCTAGCCAATCGCATTTAGACCCTTGTGTCGATGCCTTCTCTCCGTAAACCTTAATCTTCTAGAAACATGTTAGTGGACTTGGTCGCTAGACCATTGACCATGTATCATATCCTTGTGCCATATCTAATATATCAGTCTATATTTCTTTTGTTTGACTGTGTATCTACTTAGTCAACAAGAGTCAACTTTGAGCATCAGTTTAGTCCATCGTGAACTAGCATATCTTCGTGGACCAGGTCTATAGATCGAGAGTCCATATGACAACAGCCATCCAATCAAGATAATAACTTCGGAAGAAATATTCTTCGGAATGTTATTCTTTCTTTCCCAGTTATTAATCTTTCTCTTCGGTGTATTTTCCGAAAGTCGTTCTCTTTTGTCTAATCATCGACCTAATCCATTCAAGTTCCAAATTTCATCTAAGCCGTTGTGCCCAATGTTATTCGTTCTTAATTTGGAGTTTACTTGACTTGCTTTTGAGTTTTGTTGTATTTGTGCTTGTTTATCGTTAGACGCGTTGCCGAAAGTTGCTCGAAGGAGTTAAGGATCAAGCAAGCGGAAATTGAAGATCGAGAATCAAGGATTGAAGATAAAGAGTAAAGAATAATAAAAATTTGCAAGGGCCAGGCAAGTTGTGCTTTGACCATATTGATCCCATGTTTTAAAATTACTTCGTTTGAAATTATTGCATGCTAGTTTGAAATAAGCTGATTTCAATTAATCTGGGATTAGATAATCAACCTACTTGTTATTGCCACCTTGTCTCTATTATTTGTATGCCATGATTCATTTGTCACCCTAGATTGTGGATTAATAGTTGGACATTAATAATTTGCCAACATGAGTTGATTAGACCGTATGTAGTGTGCTTAGCCCTGCCATGTAGATTTATCATGATTTTGGAAAAATTAAAGTTAATATTGACTTAATAAGATATGGAACGTGTTTTTGGGAATGTGGCATGTGTTATTGAGTTGATGATGGCACGTGGTGCATGGTAAAGGACTGGGGTGGGAAAGTGATTTAGACTGAGGCAAGTGGCAAGATTGTTTCTAGTGGGCCAAGAGTGGCAACTGGGCGGTCGCATTTGGTTTTAAGATTGTTTCTGGTGGGCCAAGAGTGGCAATTGGGCGGTCGCATTTGGTTTTATGACATGTTGATGTGATGAACTTTTGGTTAGTCTTGCCTCGGTCAACTAAGGACTTAACCTTGCGAGCCTTTGACCTGAGTCATCCATACAACCACAAGTTTCGGAATGGGACGGACCTAGCTGAGTAAATTGTGAAATCTATTCTTCGGTACTGTCGTGGTGGAGTGAGTCCCGAATGTGCGGGTAGTAAAACTCACAGGCGCAAGAGGGGGCCCTGGTTGTGGTAACTAGTCCCACCAGTGTTGAAACCTTAGCGGGCAGTACTGGGTTTAGACGGATCTTTGGAAAGGCTTTGTTATGATCACTCATTCGCATACTATTGTATGGCGATTCACGGCTGACGTGGTGAGTTAATTATATCTTGTGGGTAAAGTGTATAACCTCTGCAGAGTGTAAAAACTATTCGAATAGCCGAGTCCGTGGTACTGGACAATGCTCGGGGATTACAGTCAAGGGGTAGAGTTTTGAAAATAAAATGAGGTTGGGAATGTGAACAATGTGATATGGAAATTGGTTAAGGATGAGAATGTTTTACTTGAGAATGATTACGAAATTTATTATGGGTATTATTTGTTTTACTGCTTTTCTATCTACTATGATTTGTGAATCTTGCTTTCTTGCCAAAAGAACCATTCACCATTCCTTTGGAATAAGCCATGCATGTAGTAATAGAAGCGCATTACATGCATGACTTGTTGAGTACGGTTGTGTACTCACCCTTGCTTTAACAAAACATCACCAGTTGAGGAGAAGTCTTTGTCTTCGAAGAAGGAGAAGTTCTGCAAGAAGGCGAATATCTAGGAGTTGAACCTTGTCAAATGCATGTGGTATTTTGATGGGATTCACCGACATTCTTCATTCCGCTGCTGTTCGTTTTACTCTGAGTTGAAGCCATCTAGGCTTCACAATTGTAAGTTCACCTTAAGGTTGTTCAACATGTTATATTAAAAGATGAATTCTTTATTTATTAATCCATTGTGTATGATTGTGATTTTCATCTTTGTTAACTGTGGGCACTAGCTATTGATCCTGGGACTAGTGCTGAAAACACAGAGGGTTTCCGGATTGCGAATTCGGGTCCCGACACATGTGCCCGTGCGTTGCAACGAAAACTCAATTTACGATAAAAGTTTATTTACAAAGAGCACTAACAGTGGCAAATGTGGGTAATTAAAAAGCAGTGGCAAAGGTGGGTATGGTTGTGATGGATAACAATAAGAGTTTCCCATTAACCTCAGTTTGGATTATGTCGATTGTAATGCATGGAAGGGATCTTGTCACTATATGACTTGTGACCACCATGATTCTATTGTCACAATTCAATTTAGCGATGACTTGATAGATTCGATGAAAGGTATACACCTAAAAGTTTTCAAATTGTTAAGTTTTTACAAGGGCCAAGTGGGAGATTGTTAAATTATTTTAATGTAATATGGCCCATGTAAATTATAAAAAGGTTATAATTAAAAGATCTAAGTGTGATAGTTGCTAGACTAAAAGTATTTAGAACCTATGGGTGTAATTCCCTCTCCTCTCTCTTCAAAAATGTAACAAATAATTTGTGTGCTAATAATAGATTCTAGTGCAGTACTTTGCGTGGTGCTTCAGTTTCATATGTGCTAAAAATTAAAGCCTACTTAATTGATGTCTAGTGCTAAAAGTGACAGGCTGCAGCATGAAAGAATTGGTGATGTGCCTATTGATGCATGCATGAGTTTCAACCATTGAATAGATATTAAAGCTTCAGTTTCATTCATTAATGGATATTAAATGAAGGAAACTAACGTATTTAGTGCGAGGAGTTCAAGGAAACTGAATTTCTCTAGCTTCTCCTGTTGACTACCGGTTGGCTATAAAAGGAGCTTCCTCCTGTTCATCAAGGGCAAAGAAAGGAACAAAACATAGAACTGAGCACATGAAATAATAGTACAAACATAAGAGAACAAGGAATAGAAAAGTTTTCTAACCATTGAGGGAACTATAAATGTTAAGAAGAAAGAGAGGAGAGAAAAATTGATATGCAAAACGTTGCTAACATGTCTTAAGGTGGGTTTGTACTTTTGCACATATAAAAGATGATTTGTGCTTTTGCACATATAAAGGTTACTTATTCGGTTGAATCAAATTGTGCTAAATGATCTTATTGTTTCCGCATTTTTGCTTACACACCACCCCTTTTGTTCATCATTAACCAAAATCACAAAACTCAGAAGCTAAATCATACAACATCACAAAACATGAACAATATGAAATCTGAAAAAGGGGAAAAATAGGGAAACTAGGGCATTACCCAGCCCTAGCTTGGGGCCGACCGAGGGTGTAACGCTGCGGGTTTCTTTTCTTTTCTCCGAGTCGGGGATTCTTGGTTCGTGAGTCTGGTGGCCCTATTTGTGATTTGTAGGAGAGAAGCTCTACATTCTTTTTTTCCCCCAATCCAATCTCTCTCTTCACTCCCACCCCATTTCCTTGGTGGCTTCGGCCAATTCACCAATGTTGCCTCCCCTCGGCTCCCTCGCCACCGGCCTCCGCGCCCGGCCGGCTCTCCCAGCGTTGCGCCCCCAAGCCTGCGTCTTCACCACGTCTTGCCGGCCGCCTCCTCTTGCTGGCCATCTCGCGTGCCCGGCTCCCTTGCACTGGCGCCGCCTCAACCATCTTTCCCCAGCCGCGCCTCCCCTCCAGCCTGGCCGCCGCCCCTTCCTCTAGCAGTAACAAGAATACCAGAGGCGGCGCCACTCCCCCTAGCTCCTCCTCGCTCGGTCGGCGCCGCCTCCAGTCCTCCTCTCCGGTAGAAGAAGCGGCAAGAAGAATGGTGGCTCCTCTCTTCTTGGCGAAGGGCCCCTCCCCTCCTGCTTTCTCCTTGTGGTGAGTACTCATTTTCAATTAAATGGAGGGTTTGGTTCATTGCGCATGCTAGGTGTTTGATGAATTGCTCACAAGGGCATGTCTCTATTTCTCTTTGTTTGATACTATGTGAGACATGAGGATGCCATATATTTGTTAATTCTTTGAGTTGCTACTTCATTTATGTCCAAAATTCAATAATAGGCTACTTGACAGTGTGGCAATGTAAACTGAAAATTAATATGGTAGCATGAAAAAGAAACCTGGAAAATGGTTTAGGATATGACATAAGTGTCCATAGCTGTTCATGCTCAGGTAAGATCCAAGGTGTTGTAGAGCATGCATGATACGCTACATGATTGTAGTAGTGTGATGGATTATTTCAAAAATACAGTACTTCCATTGAAGCCTTGATGTACATAGGCTCTGAAAGGTTTTGTCAATTTTAAATAATATAGACTAATAATTGTACATCTGCAATTAATGATATTGCTGATTTCCTTTTCCTTGTAAAAATGTTTTGGAATGGGTCGTTCTTTTGTTTGACTTGATATGAATATCAATAATTTCTGACTTGATGCCTTTTGACATGTTATTTCTGAACATCAGATCCAAGTTTTGGTATTGGCTGCCTGGGAAAGGTGAATGTTGTGTATGAGAATTACATGGACTTGATGATTAAGTCCTACCAGTTTGTTGCCAAGTGAGCACCTCTAATTTGCTCCAGTTTGTTTTCCACAATGTCCATCTAAAGTCAATATGTTTTCCACAAAATCCATCTAAACTCTAGACTGTCTTGTAGGTTAAGAAACCAAATGTCACTTGCAGTAAGTAAAGCCTAACATCTCTATTTGTTAGTTAACATGATGTGGATAAGAACTTTGCAGTATTCAGCTCCCTTTGGTACTTTATATTGAGTAGTCTTTCCGTCACATTCATATTTTCGATGGACAATAGTTATGTTCATGCTTTGGTCATAAATGGAAATCAATATTCATTTTTATGGACATGAAGAAAAGAGGTTATATTTGAAACTAAAGCCAGTTTCATTGTGTATCTTCGTGTGGTTAGAGGGTATATGGTTTGGGGCCTTTGTGTATTGAGACTGTGATGAGCCGTTACAAAAGATTGGTTAGTAAGCAATAGTTGTATGTGTGGATTTCTTTTTGTTGCTTTACCAGCTGTATATGTTTATCCGTATTAGGTTCTTGAGGGCTTTATGTGCTGTTGTTTACGGATTGATATATACATATATATACATGTGTGTTATTTGCGTATGAGCTTCTGTAATATCATTTTTACCCTGGTAATGGTTATGCATAAAATCCTAAATTGTGAGAATTTGGTTACATTTAGGTATGTGGTTATGGCTATGTTAGTGTTGGCAATGCATGAAGGGTTGTATTTCATTCATGTAAATTGCATTGTGCACTCATTAAAGGAAGAGGCGACCCATTCTGATGCGGGTCTCTGTGTTCACACGTAGTGAACACGAAAGTCCTACCTCGTAGTCTCATTCATCGAGGTGAATGGGAGCGAGACAGTAAGAGTAGGCACCTTCCACGGGATGGAAGGGACGTGAGGGTGCACACCGACGGGTGGGCACTCGGCAGTACCGGTACGTGCATCAAAGAGAGCATTCATGTCGCATTGCATTCTAATAATGACTTTGAGTTAAATGGAAAGGGTCGAGTTGGGATCGAGTTGTGGACTCATCCAACAAGATTAAAGAGGTATGTGTAATAATTTAGTAATGAAGTGAAACAGGTGAGCGTGCATAATGCATTGCATGGTTGTAGAAGTGTGGTGGATTGTTCAGATTCTGTATTTTTATGTATGGTTGCAGGATATAATTTAGGTTTTCAGGTTATGTAATATGCTTCATTGTCGTGGAGTTGTGAACTCCATCAAAGACGAGTATGGGGTTGGTTTTGGAGTATTAGTTGTGGTACTTCCATTTTAACTGTTTGCTGTACTTATGTAAGAATGGTTGTTATGTTTTCAAGTAGGAAAATGCGATTGATTATGAATTTACCCTTTGATGTACTTCGCTGAGTCACCGACTCACACTTGTTGTTTGTGTTGTTGCAGGTACCTTGAAACCGGCATGCATGGATGGGGGTAGTAGCACAATCACGTTTTGCAACATAACCTTTCCACCATATTGATTATAATTCTGATCTTAATAGTTCGGGAAACTTCTTGTAAGAGGTTGTTTGCGGTTATGTTTAATGAGTTCCTATTCTGTAATAATTATGTGGTGGAGTTTATTAATTTCTATTGGATGCGTGTGATTGATTATCTAAGGACCTGTTAGAATGATATCATATAATTGCTATTGTTCTTTTGTCTGCTGAGTGGATGTCCTAATTTTAGGGGAGGTGCTGCCGAAATTTTTAATAAATTCGACAACCTCCTAGTTGCTCGCTTGCTTTACTAATATTTATTCTTAATGATTTGTAATTGTTGGTGCTAGAGGGTGTAACATTCGGGGCATGGGGTGGGGTGTTACAGAGGGCCAAGGGCGGCATTAGCCCATGGGATGCCGCCCTTGGCCGAGGAGGGGTCCAAAGTTAGGCTAGGCATGGAGAGGCACGGGTAAACGGGGAGCATGCTGAGTGGCAGGGGATCGGGAACCTCAGGGAGCAGGGCCGTGGCACGGAACAGCAGTGGGAGCTCCAACTGGTGAGGGGAACAAAGAGTCACAGGGAGGAGCACAAGTAGATGGCCTGGGTAAGCTGGGCCAGCTCGGCGGCAGCACGGGGAGGCCCAAATAGGCCAGACGTGTGTGCGCGCATGAGCGGCCCAGAGCGTGGGACCCTGCAAAGGGAGGCGAACCGGGGGAGAGGCCGAGACTGGCAGGGCCAGAGCATCGGCCGGTGACGGTGGCGTAGAGGTCGGCAGACGGGAGAGAAAGTGAGGCATAGCTAGATCGGGTGGAGAAGAAAGAGAAGGGGAGAAATGAGAGGATAAGGATGACCAGGTGAGGAGGAGAAAGAAAAGAAAGGAAGGAGAAAAGAAAAGGAAAAATAAAAAGGTTAGAAAAAATAAATAATATAAATACAATATAAAAAATAAATAAATGATAACAAATAAGAGGTCTATATCTAAAATAAAAGAGCAATTAAATAATAATTAAAATAAATTGCAAAAAACTGTCCCAATGATTAAAATATAAAAGATATATTTAAGTTAAGAAATAACCCAAATTAAATTATGCCAAAATAAAAATATGTCAAATAAAAAATAGCTCAATTTAAAATATGCCAAATTAAAAATACTACAAGCTAAAATGTTCCAAATTAAAATGCACCAATTTAAATTATGATAAGGAAAATCTTACTAAACTAAAATGCACCCAATGAAAATACATGGAATTAAAATACCCTAAAAATGGAATCACACAGTATACATATAACAATTTAACAGAAGTTCTAGAGAAGGTTGGACACCATGAAATATATAAAAATCTACTAGCCACCTAAAATATGGTGTTTTGTAATTTCAGGAATCAAATCCAATCCAATGAGTGACCATCTTCAGCAACCGTGTGAGAATGCTGATTTTCACACCTCTTCAGGTAAGCTTCTTTTGATCATATTTGTGAAATTGTTTTTCTTAATATTTCAGATATCAAAAAGGCATAGAAAAAATTACCTTTTAAAATAAAACCTCAAGTCGGATGCGGTTGGAAATATAGTTTGATGACAAACTGCTGAGGCAGTAATTGATTATGGATATGCTGAATTGTTGATAAATTGTTGCGGCAGTGGTTGATTATTGATGTATTGAAATGGCTCATCCAACGAATGGAGCCGATGTTGTATATTTATGAGGTGTGTAGAAGGTGCCATGGAGTTGTGCATTGCCAGAGGGGCCCTCTATATAGGCTATGATATAAGGATAAACCACTACACTCGGGTAATGGGCCATATAATTTGTATCAATCATAGTGTGTAGAAACGACCAGAAAAAGTTATCCTTCGATGGTGTTATGATCTTCATATTGGGTATGAAGATAACTAGGAGTGTGAAGTTGGGTACGTTGGGAATCCTAGTGAAGGACATAAAATTACCTGTGGTTGACCTAACACTACATTTAAACACTATGAGATGAGTATTACTGTTGTTAGTCGGAGCACAGTTCTACCATTATTAATCAAAATACAGTATTACCGTTGTTAGTCAGAGTACAACTGTTAGCTGCGAGTTGGTAGGGTGGCCTAGGGAAGGTGTCCATGGCTCGAGTTAGTAGGATTGGAGATCTAATACTTGATTAATGATAAACGTTCTAGGTCCTCAAATGAGGTTGATTTCATTGTGAGTAAAGTGATACAAACCTACGTAGGGTAAAATTATGAATTCATGCTTGTCTCTTGGATTGGAGGCTGCGAAAGTTAAGTCTGCCTTAAATACGAGTGCTAGTAGCAATTTCATAGATTAAAACATGAATTGAATATTTTTATAATAAAACCTTATTTTTTCTAAAAGTGGATTTGATCGAAATAGATATGTAAGGACCCGAATTCACCAATTCGAATCCACTGTGTTTTACTGCACTATTCCCAGGATCAACGCTAGTGCACACAGCTTAACATTGGTAAGCATCATATCATACACCACGATAAGAATAATAAGACTTCTTTTATTTAATATAACTAGTGTATGATCTTATGATCACTTACATTATTCTTCCACATGGGCAAGACTGAAGTAACTTAGACAAATGCAGCGGAAATATAGCAAAAGACGTAGATGTCCCATCAGTACACCACAGGCGACTGACAAGGCTCGGCCTAGTGACTCGTGTCCACCTGAAAGTCCTCCTCCAATAACGGCGATGATTCCTCCACTGTTGTTGGTTGTTAAGCAAGTGTGAGTACAACCACACATACTCAACAAGTTGTGCACAGAATGCATCTCTACCATAATTATATGCAAGGCTTATTCCAAAGGAATGGCTAAGTGTTATATTTGCAATAAAGCAGCATTTGTAAACACATACAATACATAGATTGAAAAGATAGTAAAACAAATAATATCAATAAATAGATTCAATGATTCTCAAGTAAATCAAGTTTCCATCCTAAGTCAAGTTCCATTATCCACATGGCATCCTGTCATCCCATTCAGTTGTTCATTTTAATTAACTACCCCTTGACTGTAATTCCCGAGCATTGCTCAATACCGTGAGCATGGCTATCCGAATAGTTTGTACACTCTGCAGAGATTATGCACTTTACCCACATGATACAACCATGCACCACACAGGCGAATGATTATAACAAAGCCTTTACAATGCATCACGTTAACCTAGTACTACCCGCTGAGGTTTCAACACTGAAGGGTTACACCACCACAACAGGGCCCCCCTCTTGCGCCAAGTGAGTTTCCTCTGTACACCCGGACTCACACCACCATGATAGTACTCAAGCTAAGGCTTTGCAAATTAGTCAGCTAGGCTGCCCCATAACAGACATGTGGTTGCATGATTAACTCAGGTCAAAGGCTCGCAAGGTTAAGTCCTTATGATTGATTAAAGCAAGACTTGCACATACCCTCAGCTCCACTGAGCCCACCCTAGCACACATGCCCCTTCCACTTGCTTCAATCTAAAATGATTACCTTCCGGTTGGTTACCAAGCACCACGTGCTACTCACAAATCAACATCATTGTGTGACCTCCCCGCCACGACAACTCAATCTCTTTGTGTGACCACACATGACACACAAGTTATCTTCATTGTTCCATATTCCATTAGTCAAAATTAATAATCAACATTTCATGTACATGTGATGACGTGACATGGCTAAGCAATCTAATCCGATCTAACCATCCATGTTGATTTCATTATTAACCAACTATAGTGAACCAACCTAAGGTGACAAGTGGATTATGGCATACAAATAGCAAAGTAGGGTGTAATTCAAAGGGTACATTAGCTAATCCCAAATTTAGGTTGAAATCATTTATACACATAAAATAACATGCAATAAGGTAAATCAAAATAGCAATTTTGCAAACATGGGTGCAACATGATCAAAGCACAACTTGCCTTGGTTAAGCTCCTGGTCTTGGTCTAAAGATTGTTCCTGAGTTGCAAATTCCTCCTCCAAAGCCTCGCTCAATTCAACGTCTATGCGAATCGAGAAGAAATAGCAAATAAACACCAAAACCAAAGAACAAATAAATTCTAAAAATCCAAAAAAAATCACCATTAGATAGATCTCAATTTTACAAATTTTTAGGAATTTGAATCACCTCAATCGGAGTTCGTATGAGGGAGAACGAGCCCTCAGAAAATTCAAATTCCTGAAAAATCCATAAAATTGGAAAATCAAAATATTCTGAATTATTTTTATAAAGAAAAAATACGATTTATTGCGTCGGCTGACGTCAGCTTGACGCCGGGTCAGTGCGGCCGATACGTGGCAAGATCTAGATCGTTCAAAGCCAATCCAATGGTCACTATTTAATCTACGACGTGGCTAAACGTCAACCACCGGATTTAGATCTAACGGTGGATCTTACCCGAGCCATTTACTGTTGACCTAAATGACGTGGCGCATTCCTGTCCATACGATTTTAATCCAACAGCGAAGAACTCACCCGAGCGGTGCACTGTGTACCGAGGCGACGCGGCTTGATATTGTCCGTCCGATGGCGATCCGACGGTTGGCAGTGCTCGCAAACAGCGATGGCAAGACGGCGGCTCGTCCTCACCGGACTTGAGGAAGACAACGATCCCGACGGCGATTCGGCGCTTCCCGGCGAGGAAGAAGTGACGGTATCGCTTCGCCTTGATGCGACGAACTCGGAACTGGCCTCGGAGCGGCGGAAGAATCACCGCCGGCGACGAAAACTCCTCGGCAAGACTCGGCAAACTCCGGCGATGGCTAACGCAGGCTCTAGAGCTCCTCCGGTGACGATGCAACAGGGAAAAGAGGCGGTGGCTCGTGGTGAATCTCGGGAGGGGTCTCTGGTCCTTAAATACCCGGCGGTGGCGCGAAAATCATGGAAAGTAAGGCGGCGGCGACGAGTTCGACTCGGATACGACGGCGGCGCTGAGTCCGGCTCGGAGACGATGACCCACGGTCGCACGATCTTGATCCGACGGCCCGGATAGCTTAGGGTTTCCGAATCGGTATGGGCGTTTATCGACCGCATGATACTAATCTAACGGCTCACGGCGTTGGGGGTGGTTGATCGACGCGGCTTGATGAAGGCCGTTGGATTATAATCCGACGGTCGACGTTACTCCTCCCGAATCATGACCGGTCTGCACAGTGATGGGCCGAGCCCAGTACTGTTCGAAGAAAATTCCGGGATTTTCCATTTAAAATAATCCGAGAAAATCATTTGATTTATTTAAGGCAATAAAAATACTCTAAAAATTCCAAGAAAAATATCAAAAATACTTTGAGACATTCGGACCTAAATAAAATATTTTTGGTAAAACTTTATTTTGAACTTTACTATTTATAATTATTTCTTGACAAAAGGCAATATATTTTAATTCAAAATAATTCAAATAAATCTCGGAAAATCCAAATAAATCCAGAAAATTCACAAAAATCATAAATTGCAATAAAATAATATTAATTAAATAAAAACTAAAAATTGGGATGTTACAAGATATGAGTTGGATGGTGGAAAAATTCATATAATACATTTTATTATTAATGCTTGTTAAGTATTTTTGTGCTCACTCTTACTTAACTTCCCCTTCACTTAGAGAATTGCTTCGGTGGTCAAGTGTCCGGTTGGAATACGCATCCCAATGGACTCGCCTATAAGGTATGGGATGAGGAGCACCGCAAGATGGGATGTCGGCTATTAGGAGGGTTAGGGTGTTGGGTGTACATTGCATTGGCCGTCGGTCTTTGCGAGAATTGGTACTTTTGTATTATATTTTTGTTGTACTTGGATCATATATATAGTTAATGTCTTGGACTTGTAGCCACACGTAGCATTGGAATGTATAAGTTTTCATTTCATCTCTAATTATTGTTCTACTACAACACTCTTAATATAGTGCATTAAGCGATATTAGCTAATATATCGAGATTAGTGTTATTAACTTAGTGTAATGAAAGTATTACTATTATTATCTGGGCTAATTACAAGGCTCATTGCGTATAATCCGTGCCGCCATTGTCTTTTAAAACTATGTAGATTGTTTATATGAAAACTATATCATTAAATTTATCACTAAAAATTCTTTTATAATATTATAAATTTATTAGTATATAATAAAATAAATTTGTAAAAAATAATAATCAAAGCGATGTCTCAAAGACCATAAAAAAATTAAATCAGTTAAAAAGAAGAGCCAGTTCATGCCGGCGGTGGTCCTGCTCTGAGCAAAGCCACTGCCTCAAGTGGCGGAGCCGTCGGGGGAGGCGTGGTGGGGCCTGGCCCCCCCCCCCCGGCGGCCCATGAAAAGTGTTATAATTGTTACATATTGTAATTACTATATATTAAACTTTGAATATCAATTATTAGTAAAGATTTACTTTATTTTTAGGTCCTCTCCTTTAAAAATTTCTAGCTCCGCTACTGCCTGGCCCAACTTGTCCAGGGTTGCGATCCTCTGAAACGGGACTGTCCACGTAAAGTTTGGTAACATATGATTGTCTTTCTGCGTCGGGCAACAGCTTGTTAATTTGTATTACAGTACATGTACTAATACAGATATAGATTATCCTATTATTCGGATAAGCCCATCAGATCATACCCAGGAGTAATAAATTTTTGAAGTTTAGTTTAAGCATCGATCGGATCCACTACCAGTCACACAATTTTGAAGTTTATTTATTTATTTTTTCATCGTAACTCTTGGATGTAGATTAGTAGCTATGGGAAGTGCAACTTAAGCAGATCTCATGGCTCAGAGCCGTCCAATCAGCCGATTGGGCTGTTGAGATGTTCAAAAGTGTGCACTACAGTAATTTACTATAGTACATGCTACACCGAATAATCACTATAGCATTTTTCCTATGGTATTTCATTAGATCTGGAGTATCCATTTTAGATCAAACAGTCTCATAAAAACTACTTAAATTGCGATCTCTACAGGACTACCCTGATCCCGATCTCTCGGATGCTCATCTGTTGGAGACAGGCGACTGCATGCACTAGTTGTCTATCTCCCTCTTGAGACTTTTGACTAGCCCTTCGTTCGCCCAGTTGTTCGTCCGTATCTGTGTGGAGCACGAGGTAGGATTGTAAATTCCTTTCACACCTTACTGAAAATTGAAATTGAAAGTCCAAACTTGCCCTATAGATCCATGAACACCTCTCGCAGCCGCAGGAACGTGCGCACTCATGTTTATGGAGGCTACAGCAAATCCGTCACTCATGGAGTGCGGCCACGTGTTTTCAAGGTGGACTTTGAGACGGCTAGGTTCGAAGAGCTGCCACTCTCACTGAGATAACCAATGGAATAATAGATATAAAACTATAAAAGATTGTAGCAACAAACCTTTACATTTTGTCCGGATAAAATAATTGATACAAGGCCTAATTAAATTCAGGCATTGTGGACGCGTTGAACTCCATCCAATACTGCCGAGTTTCTGACTGTACTCCAAAGGAGCCTAATATTTTTCTTCCAGTGTTATGCGAGAAGTTGACCTCCAGAATGCTGAAGCCCCAGACAGAGCACGGTTTTATTTATTTATTTATTTTTTGAGCAGGAGGAGTTCTTCTTCGGACTGTCAGAGGAGTAACGCTTTTCGACCAAAATTCTGAAGGAGATAGAAATTACTCGTCGGCCTAGAATGTAGGGCGCCCTGCTAAAATTCTTCAGAATGAAGTCCAAAATTGGGCCGGAGCCTGCTTATGATGCTTGTCATGCTGAGCCTCCTGGGTTGTCAGTAGACCAAGCCATCCATTCTCAAGTTGCTCCAACTAGGAACGTGCTTGCATAGATGCATTTCATGAGTACCAAGCAAGCGATTACAAGCATGGATCATTGCTCCTACACAGCGCACACCGACACCACTTCGCCTTGGCATTTCTGGATTAGATTCTGATTGATACGAACACGATGAGTGGTGACTCGTGGAGCAGGAGCTATTCAAGTTGCCCTGCTCCTGCTTCTGAAGTCTGAGCCGATCGATCAACACCTTCTCCCGTTTCAGATTCAGTGGTACTCCTACAAGGCTAGCTGCAGCGGTGACATTGTGTAAGTATCCAGGTGGCCAGGTCAAGCTGGTACAGGTAGGGGTGGATATCGAGCTGACTCGACTCGACTCGACTCGACTCGGTAGACTCGGTAAGTTAACGAGTCAGCTCGAACTCGACTCGTTATCTTAACGAGCTAGAAGTTCAACTCGACTCGACTCGTTATAAACTCGAGTTGGCTCGAACTCGACTCGTTAAGCTCGTTAGTAATGTGAGCAAGAGAGTATACATATTTGATTCATGTAGCTCGATTAACTCGTTAGCTCGCTCGATTAACTCGTTAGGGGATTTAGTCATTTAGGGGATTTAGGGTTTTTTTTCCATGTAGCTCGATTAACTCGTTAGCTCGCTCGATAACTCGTTAGCTCGCTCGATAACTCGTTTTTTTAATGAGTTCAAAACCTAGCTCGACTCGACTCGTTAAGAAACGAGTTCGAGCCGAGTCGAGTCGAGTTTTCGAGTACTCGTTTAACTCGCGAGTTTCGAGTTTTTTTTCCACCCCTAGGTACAGGTGCGTAGGTGCGGCTGGATACTATACAGTACACTACACAATCAGCGGTGCGCTCATGGCATACTGACATTGGTCTTACACCTGGTCTGAACGCTGAACAGAAATTTCTTTCTACAGACATAGCAGTGTCCAGTTCTTGAAGCTGGTGTTACTGTGTCAGAGAGCAGAGCAGAGAAACGCTTCATGACGTTTTGAAGGAAGTGTGCAAAAGGAGGAAGAGATATGTTAAACAAAATGCGAAAAAAGACAACACAGAATGGCATTGATCAATTCGTTAAGATGGTTGGAATGACATCGATTGGGTCATGAGTATTACCGTATCATGTGTCAGGACAGGGGAAAAAATTGGCTGTTGCCGGCCGTATTGGTCGATATTGACCGTAAAAAAAATATCGGCCGCAAATTTTTTAATTTAAATTTGTAGCTAAACGTGTTACCATATTCTTGTTTGCAAGCTAATGAAAGTATTTGAGCTCAGGTAATGAAATGAAATTGTATGGAATGAAATAGCAATATGAAAGGTTTCCTATCATTTAATTTTTTGTACCATTTTATTCCTTAATTCCATATTCCCTACATGCTGCTAGTTATGCGCCCTTCAAATAGGGGTGAAAACGGATCGGATAGTTTTCGATCGATCCGGATAAATTTCGGATACAAATTATGTCAGTTCAGATATTTGTCGGATATTTTTAGATCAGATACGGATACAGATATTTTTTTATCAAATACAGATATAGATTCAGTATCATTGTCCATCGAATACGGACACAGATCCAGATAATTCGGCCCAAAAATATCCGGATTATCCTGATATGTATGTGGGCTAGGTCAAAGCTACTCTTTTGACCTAAACAGGATTCTAAATTTCAAAATTCTTTTCTAATTTAATTAATATATAAATTAAATTTTAATTATTAAAATGGGAGAACCAACTCCAAAAATTAGGAAATATTTTAGAGAAGTTCTTGACACAATCTATTATTAAAAAATTATTTTTAAGATTTTATCAGCTTTTAATCTTTTTTGAAAATTCAAAAACAATTGCTCGTAATAGGAAAATATTTTAAATAAGTAGCTAAAAATGCATAAAAACTCATAAATACATAATTTATTATTTTAAACATAATTCAACAAAGGATATAAATCTTGTGTCATTACATGTTCTTCATTAGTGTTTGGAGCACTTGTTACTTTTTTTTCATTTTGTATTCATAATTTAAAGGGTTTTTATGTTCTGATAAATATTCGTTTCAATTCATATTCGATCCGTATCTATATTCGATATTGTTCGTATTCATATCTGGGTTGTCCATATTCATATCCATATCTGAGAAAAAAAATATGAAAACAAATATGATAGAGACATTATCCGTTCGTATTTAATCCATTTTCTTCCCTACCTTCTGAGCATGACAAGAGAGAAAGAAGACTCAGAGAGTGCGAAAGAGAGGGTAAAAAGAGGCAGACTGAACTCTTCAAGGTGAAGGAGATGGAGATGATCTAACCGAGAGCCTGAGACTCTCATCAGTAAATCTCCATTCAAAAGCATTAATATTCTATTTTCAGTATAAATTCTCCCATGAGTACAGTTGTGAAGTGACAGATCTATTCAAGCGCTTCTAGATAAGGTATGTGTACTTTAGTTACTTGTTGTCATTTTCGGAATCGATCGGCAGTGGTAACATTTTTAGAAAAAATTATAACTTTTCCATACGGAGTCGGATGGAGACAAAATTTATATGAAAATTATAGCTCTCGATGAGATCTACAACTTTGTAGTTTAAAACTTTTTTATTTGAAGTCATTTAGACGTCCAAATAATCATTGAAACTTTTATTAGACGTCCAAATAATCATTGAAACTTTCCGATACGAAGGGATAAAAGTTTTAATGATTATTTGGACGTCTAAATGACTTCAAATAAAAAAGTTATCAACTACAAAGTTGTAGATCTCATCGAGAGCTACAATTTTCATATAAATGTTGTCTCCATCCGGCCCCGTATGTAAAAGTTATAACTTTTTAAAAATATTATCAGTGCCTCCTCGGAATCTGAACCATTGGTGAGACTATCACTGCCAGCTCTCGTTGAGAACCGACAATGATAATAGTATCACTGCCACTTTGGAATCGATCCGTAGTGATAATATTTTTAAAAAAAATCATAACTTTTGCAAACGGAGTTGGATGGAGACAAAATGTATATGAAAATTGTAGCTCTCGATGAGATCTACAACTTTGTAGTTGACAACTTTTTTATTTGAAGTCATTTAGAACTTTTATCTCTTCATATCCGAAAGTTTTAATGATTATTTGGATATCTAAATGACTTCAAATAAAAAAGTTGTCAACTACAAAGTTGTAGATCTCATCGAGAGCTACAATATTCATATAAATTTTGTCTCCATCCGACTCCGTACGTAAAAGTTATGATTTGTTAAATATTATCACTACTTGTTTGGAATCCAAACCGTCGGTAAGACTATTATTACTGCCGGTTCTTGTTGATCACTGCCGGTTCTCAACAAGAACCGACAGTAATAATAGTATCACTGCCGATTCGGAATCGATCTGGCAGTGATACTAGTTTTTGAAAAAACCATAACTTTTGCATACGGAGTCAGATGGAGACAAAAATTTATATAAAAACTATAGCTCTCAATGAGATCTACAACTTTGTAGTTGACAACTTTTTTATTTGAAGTCATTTAGACGTCCAAATAATCATTGAAACTTTCGGATACGAAGGGATAAAAGGAATATATATCTCATAATAGTTGAGAAGTGTGTGTTAGGTGAGATGGTAAGGGGTGTTTACGCGAAGCTGCGGTCAGAGGTTCGAATCCGCACGCGAGCGTATTTTGCTCAAAAATCGCGTGACTTGTGACGCGCGACCGTGCGTAGTAGTAAATACAGGTTGGTCCAGGTGCAAATAAATTTATTTTTTGATTTTGTCGAGTGATTTTTGGATTTATACTATCGCTGCCGGTTCTAATTAGAACCGGCAGTGATGTGGTGTTCTGTAGTGGTGCTTCTGGGTATTAACCTTCAGAGGGAGGTGAATTGTTAAAATAATTTTCTCTTTCTAAAAGAACCAACCAAAACCTCGCTTAATCAAATACGAGCAGGAATGAAAATTTTCAAAGAAAACTCGTATGGGGCGGCACTACCGCCATTTAGGGGCGATACCACTAGTATAGAAAATTATATCATACATGGTTCAAAAATGTCACCACGGATAGTTTTGTGAATTGTCCGTAACCATGTGTTAGTGATAATAATAGCACATCATGGGCAGTTTCCAAATTATCTGTGATGCTATCCATGCCATTTGAAACAAGCAGATTATAGATTACATCACAAGCATATATATTATCACATCCATTTCAGACATTAACTCGAATTACATATTACACCACGTACAATACATTCATTTCAGAAATCAACTCATATATATTAACCAATTGAATGCATAACTTCAACTCACAAATTCATAGCACAAGGTTTACAAATTAACCCAATTGGTAATTCACAAATTCACAACTCAAGTAGAGTGGTACTCGCCTTCTAGATTTATGACCTCACGCAATAAGAAGAAACAGAGTTATCCTCGAATTCTTGACAGATCGGCATGTTCGACGTAGTTGTAGCGCATTTCCAAATCTATCGATAGGAAGACTAAAGTCTTGTATGTATATAAATTGATAAGTATGAAACAATTATTAAAAGATCGACAAACCTCCCGATCATTGGTATTCTTTTTATCCATGATGAGTTGCATGTTGTGGCAAATGTAGAATCCACATTGGTTAGTGCCATTTGACTGATAGTGGCACTGTCAAAATAGAATTGGTTAGTTCTAGAGGCATTGTTACTAAGTGTGATATAAGATTATTATGTACTAAGGGATACCAGGAACTTAAAATCGTACTTCATTTTTGACCCGTACTTGGATGGCCCTCCACGAGCTTTGTACACTTTGAACATCTTGTTGAAAAATATTTTGACAAGCTTCAAGTTGTGGGTGCCATCCTTTGAGGAATCGAGGTACATTACCTAGTTTTGTCTTGGTATAATTACAATTAGAACTTAGTGAAACCTACACATGTATGTCGCTATGGTCATTAAACCTAACTTCGAGTTGCATGTAAAGTACAAATCAATAAGTATAGCAACTAGTGAAGTACTTAACCCAGGTTGTGGGGTAAAACCGTAAAAGTATGTATTTTGTATCATGTTGAGTTAGCAATACGTTTTCCATGTACTCCTTGACGACTTGTAAATTGTTATCCATGATTTTCTTAGACAACACATGTGGGTCAAGGAAACCCATCGATTGTATTTCTTTTTTTGCTTCAAGGATCATGTATCTATATATACAAAATCAAGGATCATATATATGTATATATATATGATATTTATCAGTATTACACGAATGTAGACCATGATTGTATACACTTACAATGTCCAGCATCTCATGAGTGAGGCATTGAGGACATCGAGGTTGTAGAGATCGAACAAGTTATTGAAGCTGACCATGAAGAAACCCCCCGATGACTGGTGGAAGAAATGCTCCTTCTTGAACCTGGCTGAGATACTCGATATCCATTCTACCACCAGCTTGTTGGCTTGTTGCATGTACTAATTTTGCAATCTAATGCAAGCTATTAAAAGAATTCACTAGTGCTCTTTTGGTATAAATAGCTGTCCTAGCTTGAATTTTCGGGCCAACATAAAGTTCAGGGCCTCAATGGTCTACTTTGATTTGCCCTTATCACTACCTCACCATCTATCATAGGTCGTCTTCATGGGAGATAACTAGGCCTAAAGTGAAGTACTGGCCTGTGACGTACGGGGCATAGTAGATGATTTTGTGTCCTACTTACTGTAGCACGTGACTACGATAGTGCTGGTAGCTCCAGCGCTGTAGGTGGCTCATGTTGTCTGTGTAGCTCCAGTGCTGGAGGATGGTCGTCAAAGGGGATGTCCGTCTTGGTCCACTTGATGAATGTGACAATAGCATCCCCTAGTGTCACGATCTCATCATTTCAGAGCATCTCCAGCATGACAGCCTTTCCTCAATGATCGTTACTAGCTATTCCTTGCACTCGGCTTTGGATCTTTTCCTACTCTGTTATGTGTCAGAATCCTATAGGACTCTCGTTTTCTAGGGTACAAAAATACTTTTGCCTCACGTGCGACCCGGGTGCTCCTTGATTCTCAAGGCCTTTGATAATATATCTTTCTCTCTGTTAGATTGGAAAGAGTGTTGTGAAGATTCTGTACTCAATGCATTCTGCAAGAGCCCGACAAGTCATCTCACTTATAATTATGAAGTTATGGAGTAATTACAAACTAGGTAGTTCGATATCTTACCAAGCGTCGTGACACTTCCTTATTTGCGGGGTTCTTGAAGGATATGATGCTTGAAGATGTGTGATTAGACCTCACTCTTAGCTAGTTTCAAGCTTCTGGTCTACAATTGAGGCAAATGGCCGGGATGCCTCCATCAGAATAGCCTCCTTGGCCTCCCTCCTCCATTACGTGCTCTTACCGCGTATCCAGCGGCGCAAAGTTTGTGGGGGTGGGTGTTCTGGGCCTAGAGGGCCTTCTACGCTTCATTTTGAGCTACAAATTCTTCCGTCGTCTTCATCTCAACAAATCTTTGCCATACGTCTTCATTAATGAACCCATACTTAGTGAAGGGAGTCTTTTCCTCGACGTAATTTGTGACAAGCGTGCTCTTGAAGTTCTTGCACGCCTTTACCACTGCTAGCAATGCATACTATCGCACTAAGGTGCATGACATCTGCTGGGATCTTGAACGATGCAAAAATTTCTGTCACCAGGTTGTTGCAGTCCTTGTTGGTCAACGACTTCTAGGATGGATTGGTGATGGGGATTCGTTCCTATCCAACTATCTTGCACAATGTTCGAAATGCAATCACTGCCTTCTGAGGTTGGGTAGGGGCACTATCTTGTAGATCAACCTCCGTAATGGTATATCGGTCCTTGGACCTTTTATTTGGTCCTCTTGGACTGCGAGTTAGTTTTTCTTCGTCAACTCATCACATCCACTCAGCGATAAAGAATGAGGGGATGCCATCTTCTTTTTAACTAGACCGTGTTAGGTTTTCAAAGACCAGGCAAGTTGGTAAATCAACAATTCACAATTTAAGTAGAGGAAAGTAAATTAGATCTCGATTTAAGAGAGTTAAATTTTATATGGGATCAAGATGGATAGTTTCATTATGAGCACTATATTGTAAGATGAGAGATATTTTGTTCACTAGATAGATTATGGTTGAAAAAGGGTTTCTTTATTATTTAGAACAAGACAAGAGATTAGATTGCTCTGCTTTCTCTCACCACTCCATTTCAGAAATACCTATCTAATGATAAAAGAAGAAGAACAATAAAAACAAACTGAGTGTTTGGGCACTCAGAACCCCTTAAGACTACATGCTCGAGCTGCATCTAACCTATGAACAAACATTAAGACAACGATGAAAAGAATAAAGTAAGAAGAACGATAAAAGAAACTTAGTGTCCAAGCACCAAGAACTTCTTGAGACCTCACGCTCGAGCGCACTTGGATCCACGCGTTTGAGCACACCATGGACCATGTGTCTGGGAGTATTTCCTAATCTTAAGCCTTATTTCTGTTTGCTATGCTCAGCTATTCACACACACATATATACGCACACATTACATTTTGTAATATGATTGTACTGAAATATGATATTATCTAATATCAAAGCAGAAGAGCAGCTTATATTCAAGTATCTAAGCATGTACATGACAATGAGTAGTTTTATCAATCAAATTTCAATACTTAAGGATTAATTACAATAACCAAAGAGGTAAAGAAATTCATAAAATTTATGTCAACTAGGCAATGACTTATGTCTATTTAACAAATTGTTGAACAATTGAATGACAAAATGTGCTCTTAGGTGTTGGTCTACTGAAGGTTGGACCTTTAGCCTCCTCACCATAAGGTGTAGGACTGCTAAAGATTAATTTCTTACCTCTACAACACCAGGGTCAATTTAATTATAAGTTCAACTAGACAATTATCTAAACAAATATGGCCTTGAACTTTTTACCTTCCTAAATTATGCACCATAAAGTATTAAGAATTAATTTTTATTGTTCAACTGATCAAGTACCAAGTTCTTGAAAGATACTATTTGGCCAAGATGTGAAACAGACCAAGTAGAAATCAAACCATGGTTTAGAAATCAGAATGTAGGACGATGTGTGTAGCAGATATAGTATTGGATATTCTAAGATTGTTCAAGGCAAATGGAAGCCAAATTAAGGAGAACACAGTTTGTAGCAATCCTTAAACAAGTGCTAGTTGCATGCGACGGTACAGATTCAAAGGAAGTAGCTAGAGCCAGACATGAACCCACAGCTATAATTGTTCAAGGCCAAACTTACTACTGTAATTGTTCAATTTAGCTTCTAAAGACCCAAATACATCATTGAGTATACAACCAAGCAACAAATAATCAGAGTATGAATTGTTGTCACAAATTCATAGATAATGAGCTTATCCATGAATCCCTTCATTCTCATGGTAAGTACTTTAGTTATAATTTTGAAACATACATTAAGAAGACAAGTGGGTCTGAACAGCTGTATTCTATTAACATCTTTTGTTTCAGGCAATAGGTAATGACATCATAATTCACGCGTTTAACATCTAAATTACCATCATGGCAAATTACAACAACATGGCAAATTCTATATGGAAACAATGGCACGGTCAGGGTGTGTTTCAACAAACAAGAACAACAGAAAAAAGATTTGAAATAGTAGACCGAACCAACAAGGATGTATACCCTGCATTACACAAAGGCCTAAAACTCTAGAATGGCAAATCAGCACCCATTTCGGGTGAGAAGGGCAACAAGAAATCATGTGATATTCATGCAGGTAATTTATTGGACACAGACTTATAATCTCAGGGTCTAATATAAAGCACTATCTTGTCCAATAAATAAATAACACACTATCCTAAAGCAAAGTGGTACCATAGGTCCTAATTCGAAGTTTGATACGCTGATTAGTACCCATGAAAAGAAAAAGGTTGGAGCTAACTACAAGCGATACAATAATGGGAGATGACCCACTACTCAAGAGATTGCAAGTTTGTAAACACCCTTGCTACCACAGTGGCCATTCCTTTTGCCAAGACACAGCAGACATAAAGACCCACTCAGGTACTAAATCCTAAACCCAAATCTTTAATCTATGGTCACAATACATGATAAAACTGACCTCAAATTGACAAAGAAAAGAAGATGAGCCAGTAAAAGTTATTAATCATTTCCTTGCCCCATCATTGCAGATCTAATTCACCTTTATCAAAGCATGGCAATCATGCTCGCAATTGAAAAAAAGACTCGAGAGATGAGGTTAGCACCGCAGACCATAGGCAAAACATGAACAAGGCACTGCTCCGGCATTCTAGCACCAATCTACCATAATCCAGAACTGATCCAACAAATCATCAAGTCATTTTGGTGGGATTTTCGATCCATACCTTCAGTTTGGTGAGGAAGACACGATGAGGGAGAGGAACAAGCCCGTAAGGCAATGAGATGCAAAAGTGGAATCAGATCCCGTTGCTGCTCTCATCGCTGACGTCACCCAATCACTGGAATAGCCCTTTGCAAATGTCACCATCTAAGGCTTTGTATGGTTATGCCTATCGTACTCATTTGAATTGGAATGAGATAGGAGAGTATTTGGTGTTTGGCCTGATATTCTCAGGGAAGCCAAAGAGCAAATTGCTATGATTAAGGCAAAAGAGCTATGCTGATAATCATCATTGTAAGTTGAGCTTTGAGCCAGATGATTTCGTGTATCTCAAAGCTACCCTTCGTAAAGGTGTTAAAAAGTTTCATGCTAAAGGAAAACTTATGTCAAGATACGTTGATCCGTTCAAGACCTTAAGCCATCAAGGAAAGATTGCTTATCAGTTAGAGTTGCCGCAATCATTGGCAGAAGTGCATGATATGTTCGATATGTCACAGCTTAAAAAGTGCCTCAGAGTGTCAATAGAGCAGACATGTTAGAAGTAATTGAACTGTAGGAAGATTTGAATTACAAAGAGCAGCCAATCAAGATTTTGGATGTGATAGAGTGCAAGACCAATAATAAGACGGTTCACTTTTCTAGGATTCAATAGAGCAATCATTTAGAAAGTGAAGCTACTTGGGAGCGTGAAGAGGATCTGATGTCAAAATTCCCTAATCTATTCTCTAGTTAGCCCTGAATATCGGGGTCAAGATTCTTTTAAGGGGAAGGTTTGTAACAACCCAAATTTTGCTTTTTATTTAATTCATTGTGTTTTTTGTGCATTTTATGATTTTTCTGAATTTAATGATTTTTCTATATTTTATTTGAATTTATTTTTAATTAAGTATATTGGCCTTATGTGAAAAATAATTAAATATAGATAAAATTAAAATAAAGTTTGGCTAAAAATATTTTATTTGAGTTTAAAATGTCTCAAAATATTTTTAAAAATTTTCTAATTAGTTTATTTAATGGAATTATTTTAAAAAGAAAATTATAGAAAAATTGGTTAACATTCACAGGCCGAAGCCCATTATTGTTCATGAGCATGGTCTATTGTTGTGTGGCCTGTAGCCCATCTTCTGGAAGCATTAGGGTGTGTGAAACCCTAGGGAGCTTTGGCCATTGGATTGAGAACGGACGGCTAGGATTGAATGTGACAATAAAGAAAATTAACTAAACACCATCGTTAGATTTTGTATCCAATTCTAATTGCGCCATGTCAGTGAGGAATCTCAGTCATTTATAGCCAATCAGATGGCCGACGAGAGTTCTTCTTTGAGCCACCAACGAAATCCTTGCTCGATACACTTCGTGCCGTCGTATGAACCAAGGATCTGATTTGTGCACATTCCATAAGGCTATTTAAGGATGGGTGGGTTCCCGAGGTTTGCCGCAAGCTCCTGCATTCGTCGCCCAAGTTTTGTCGCCTGTGCCCTGCCTTTCATGTGCAAAAGCTCACCATAGTTGCTCAAGAGTGCCGCCAAGGATTTCTTCAGTTTCCACCATCGTTGAGTCGAGATTCACTACAGTGGTGTGGTGGAGTGTTGGGTGTGGTGGTGCCTCTAGTGTAGTGTTGGTGGTGGTGGTAGACCTAGTGAAGTGTTGGCTGCGGTGGTGGAGTGTCCCCCTTATTATAGGTAGTTTGTGTGTAATGGTGCATCGATCATAAATTTTATATAATGGTGAAGTGAGCTGTCAACTCAGAGAAAATGTCATGTGAGTTGTCAACTCACTCAGTAAAGCTGGTTCAAGTCGTCAAGTCACTAAGCAAAGCTAATGTGAGCTGCCAAGTCACAAAGGAAAGCTGTGGGAGTTGTCAAGTCACTAAGAAAAGTTGGTAAAGATTGTCAAGTTACTGAGAAAAGCTAATGCGAGTTGTCAAGTTACTATAGAAAGCTAGTGTGATTTGTGAGTAATTACTAAAGGAGATATAATTACAAGGCACAATGAGTTGGTTGGAGTGCAATTTTGCCGATTACACCTATGGTACAAATGTTAAGGCATACAACCAAATGAACCGCACTACAACTATGGTATATGTGCATCTTCTGAAATAAGAACAATGTGGTGGGTTTACATGATATCAATGTTGTGGGCTGTCGGCGTATTTTGCCGGACAGGACCCCGTCAACGGATAGGGTTTCTCCCAAGGATGGAGATTAAGGTTCGGTAGAGGGCGTCTTCGCAGTCGAAAACCCTAATAACTCTCGCACGAGGGATCCTGGGGATCAACAGATCAAAGAACATAGCGATGTACCCAGGTTCAGGCCCCTAGTGTGGGTAATAGCCCTACGTCCTGCTGGATCTTTGTTGAGGAAATATGGAGACAGTTACAATGCTTCTTTCGGTTCGTTCTATTCTTTTTTCTCGCTAAGTCCTTTTTTCTCCATGCACCAGAGCTCTCTTATATAGACTGGGCTAGCTCGGGCAGGTGAGAAAGTGACATCATACTGATCTATGACTCATTAATTACACCCATCACTGTAGACCTGTCCCTCAAGCTTCATTTAATATTGCTGTATGGCTTCGCCCGGTCCGTCCGGGGTGTGACTATCCTGCGACGGGTTAGGTGTGAGGCGTCAAATGGATGGGCCGTCGTTGTGTCGATAGCAGAACTGCTCGCAATCAATGGCCCTGACATAGGGTGTCAGGGGGAGGAGACTTCGAGGCGAAGCCTTCTTCTCATTCTTTTGGTTGCCCGCGTGGCCTGGCGAGTGGGGCCCTATCGCCCTTTGCTTTCGCCGCGAGCCACGCCACGGAGGCCGACGCCCGGCAGGTAGGGCCTGATCGCCCGCCCGCTCACGAGCTACCACGTGGTTTGAACACCCGCCGCCGCTATGCCGCCATCGAGGCCGACGCCGTGGCGAGGTCGATCGCGGCCCTCTCGCCGAGCCGCCACGTGGCCGGCGCCCGGCGAGAGGACTGATCGCTGTTCTCGCCCGAGCCACCACGGGACCGACGCTGTGAGCAAGGCGATCACCCACGCCCTTGAGCCGCCACGTGGCCGACGCCCGCGAGAGGGCTGATTGCCGCCTCTCGCTAGGCCGCCACGGAGGCCAACACCCGGCGAGAGGGGCCTGATCGCCCGCCCTCTCGCCAGGCCGCCACGGAGGCCGACGCCGATGGTAGGGCCTGTCGCCCCTTGCCTTGACGACCACTTGGGCTGCTTCGCTCGGCGAAGGGCTGATCGCCCGTGTCGGTGTATTTCAAACCGACAGCCCAAGTCTGAGACCGGGTTTGGTTGATGAGGGGTGTCTTTGGTAATTGGCTAACCCTAGCGAGAGAAACCCCAGTACCTCTCACACTAACGAGCTCTAGAGTCTAAAATCGAGATGAACACACGATTTTACCGAGTTGAGCCCCCATGAAGAAGGGTATGACCTTACTTCTGCTTGATCTTGGATTGAGTATTTTGGACTTGGTTCTGAGCTTCTTGGTGACCCACTCTTCTGTTGAGTCTCTCTTTTTCTCCTCCTCTTTTTCGTCCCCCTCCGTATGCTCTCAAGTGCCCTTATATGCAGGCTTACACGAGTCCGATGGAGGAGGAGGTCATCATGCTTATCTTACATGCATTTATTACACCTTCTGTATTTGTCCTGTTCCTTCGGCGCTAATTAATGCCGGCGCATGCCTTCGCTCGGTTCTTAGGAATGTGACCCTCTCGCCACGGGTAGGTGTGAGGTGTTAGAGGAGCGGGCTTGTAGCAGAATTCCTTGGGACCGACATGCAGTGCAGCGGGAACTGTCTCGACACTGTCTGACGGCGAAGAAACTTGAGGATGAAGCCACCGCATTCCACCCTTTTGCATGGCGGCGGGACAAGCGAGGTGTGCTTGCCCGCATGCCACGTGAAGCGGGCGCCGGGCGGCGGCGTGGTCGCCCACCGCCGCGCGCAGCGCCACGTGGACCGACACCGGTGGTGGCGTGCTCGCCCTCGCTGCCGAGCCGCCACATGGGTGGCGGCCGGCGGCGGCGGCGTGGTCGCCACTGCCGCGCCGCGCGCCACATGGGCGGCGTCTGTAGGCGGGTGTAAACACCCACCGCTGCTAAGCGCCACGCGGATGGCGGCGCCGGCGCAGGCGTGGTCGCCACTGCCGCCCGCGCGCCGCGTGGACTAACGTCTGTAGGCGGGTGTAAACTCCCACCGCTGCTAGAGCGCCACGTGGGCCACGCATGCGCTTTGTGCGGCGAAGAGGTACCCTGGTGTATAGTCTGCGCCAAGAGTAGCCGGGCCCACCAAGAACGCACATCGAGTCTTTGAAAATCCTTACATTAAATGCCGGTGCATTCTTGGATGGGGCCATCACTCATCGAGGATGCGACCGCCTCGATTCCTTCCGCATCCATTGATTTTCCTTGGGACCAAAGCGCCTGACCTTGTCCTTTCGTGAACCGTCGGTGCGAGTGGGGATACATATAGATCCATCCGCACAGAGCGATTCACGCTTTTTAGCACTCTTTGCAAACTTCGTCTTCTTCCTCCGAGCTTTTCTTGCCTTTCGCCACTTTCGCTTCCATGGCTTCTTCGGACTCGCCTTCCATTCCTGCTTCCTCAGTGGACTCCTACACGGTGGGGAGACTCCACACCGTCGTCGTGGAGAGCCCTCTCTATTTTCGTGTTTGGGACCCCTCGCCCAAAGTGCCCGTGGCGAAATCATCATCTTCGTGTGGGGCATCATGGCGGGCTGGTACCGCCTTTCTTTGAGTTTTCCTCACTTGTCCTCCACTTCTCTGAAATCCATCACCTTCATCTCACCCCAACTCCATTCTTTTCCTCGCCATCTTCGCACACCTCATGAAATGTTCATGGGGTGATGCGAACCTCCGCTCTTCGCTATTTCTTCCTCTGCCGCGCCTCCTTCGATGGCGGCTCTTTGAGGAGTTGCCATTCTGCCTCCGGGATGGAATGGCTGCCCTTCATTCCTTCAGCCAGATCAAAGCTGGAAGGCTTGGCGCGATCGAATGGTGTCGTCAACAGCGGCAATGCTCTCGGCGCTGAAGTGCCGCCGGACCGGCGGCGGTCCTGAAGCTGGAACTCATTGGTCGAAGAGGCGGCGGAGCTCGAGCGATGGCGGCCGCATCAACAACTGCGGGGCCTTGGCCTAACGGGCGCTGATCGTCAGGGATTTCGTATCCCGAAGATTGAGCCCCCTCCGTCGCCGTATGCGCCCGGCGTGGCAGTATACGGGCGACAATGACATCACCCGCACCTTCCCTGTCCGTAAGTCTTCTTTGCTACTCCTTGGCTTTTACGCTTTCTTGTCTTTTTGTCTTTGCTCCTACCAAAGATTGCATCTTTGTTTTTAACCTTGACCAGGCGCGGGAAACTTAGATGGGCCGCGCCTCAGCAGGTGGCTCTCCGGGCTCATGCCGCCGATCCCCACCGGCTTGGAGTTCCCTTCATCGGCCCGGCCACTCGCCGATGTGGAGCCTGCGGAGCGCCTGAGGATCGTCAGGTTGTTGCCGCCAATGGACTCCACCGGCCTCGCCTTTGTGCCGCCGCGCGCCCCCCTGACGATCAGGGATGCATCTCCTCCCGTCGATCGGGCCGCGGGCAAGCGGCCACTCATCTCGGACACCTCAAGTACGGGTGCAAAGAAGGCCCGCCATGCGGGCGAAACCTCCGCCGCTGCCAGCCCCAGGGTGGCGGCGGCTTCACTGAAATTGTCGCCCAGCCGCCCAATGCGGCATCGGCCTGCCGGCGCCGCCGCGGCGCCGATATCTCCACCTCGGCGCCGACACCATCGCCACCGGTGCCAATGCAGCGGCGCCATCTCAACGACAGCGGCGCCCGGTACCATGGCGCCGCTTCGCCATCTGGCGCCAAGCGCTCGGCCTTGGCTCCTTCTCCAATTCCCCCTGTGGCGCCGATCCCCACCTCCACGGCGCCACCGCCTTCTGTTACGGGGACCCCTACCGCCACTCGACAAGGCGGGCTTGAGGTCCCCATGGCGGCTTTCGGTTTGAGGCGGCGCCAAGGCGGCCTCAAGATGCTTCGAACAACGCCACTGCGCGCGCGGCGAACTTCCGCCAGACGCCGCCAGCCGCCGCCACCGCAGGAACCGGCGGCCGGCCACGACACCGCGCCCCGCCAACTCGCCCCGCGCGCCCCGCCACGCCGCGCCCACACCGAGCTCTTCATAGAGCTCGGCAATCTACCAACACAAGGCGCTTCTCGCCACACGCCGCGCACGGAGGCCGGACGGTGAGGCAACCGACGGGGCCATCGGCGAAGTTGACGGGAGCGAGTGAGGGCGACGCGGTGATGGCGAAGAAAGAACCACGCGGCATACTGGCTGCTATCTGCGGGGGCGGAGAGGGCCGAGGCGTATGAGAGGGCCTCGGAGTATGGTGATCGCCTCAAGCACAACCTCACCACCATGCTAAAGAGGGCTTTCCGGCGCATCAAGCGATGCAGGAACCTTTAGGCGTGGTCTTTGGAAACGCCGCTCAGACACGCCTGCGATGACGCCTCTGCGACCAATCGGGCAGCGGAGGCACTCGAGATTGCCGCCGCCTAGCCGCACGCTCCACCAGGGAGGGGCAAGAGGTCGCGGCGGTGACTGCAAGCTTCGTGCTGGCATGCTGGGCCAGCCGTGACGCCTCCCTGGATCCGATGGCGGCGGTGGAGACCGGCATTGTGGGGAACGCCGCCCAGGCGGAGGCACGCGTACAAGCGGCTGCTGAATACTTGGCCGGACGACTGCATGTGCAGGAGCCGGTCATGGATGTCTCCACCCTGGTGGTGGAGGAAGCAGACGTCGGCGACATCGACGTGGGCGACGAGTGAAGGACCGGACCGCCGCCTCGCTTTTTTTTGCTTTTTGTTTCTTTTGTTGATCAACCTGCTTTGCCTGTACAAACACTTTAACAAATTTTAGTAGTACCGAATGTTTTCTGGTTTTACCTTAACGCTTGCCTGCTATGATTGTTTGATATTGCATCTTTGGAATCGCTAAATGACCGACTCAAACATAGCCAAAATACTGTTAGGCTCTTAAGTCGTGGCAACATCCTAGAATTCCTACAAAAACTGCACGCAACTAACCACAAGCATTGGCGCAATGCGCATAAATTATATCAAACTTAGGCAAAAATGACCTCACAATATAAGAATCTGTATCTAAGTACAGAATAATTTCACCGTCAAAGTCTTATGCAAGGTTGCCATTGGCCTAAACCCTTCTGGACTTAGGTCCTCGTGATCTCTTAGAATCGTGCCCCGATGTGGTGGCGCAGAAGATAATAAGTTCGAGAGTGATTTTGGCCCGGTGACACCTAGCGGTGACAACCGGTGCTTATGAGAGCCAACCCGAGGTGTCGAGCCAGATCGAGTACCGTGCCAAACTTACACTCTGGTCACTTAACCTTGCTAGGCGCTCACATGAAGACTTTCCTTTATCACCAAGGAGCCATCAGACTTCGGCGCGTGATAACCATGCATAATTTGATCAATTTTAGCATATGCATAAACAAACAATTGAGAGTGTTACTTGAAACACTTATCGATTTATAACCTAGCGTTGGCGACGATCGGGCCTTGAGCGACCAGCCCCCAAGCGTGAGCGACCCGGCCAAGCGGCTGGCGACGATCGAGTCTTGAGCGACCGGCCCCAGCGGCGACAATCGAGTCTTGAGCGACCATTTCCCCAGGCGAGGCGACGATCGGACACCTCATGCAATAACAAATTCCTTTTCTTTTCGACATGAGGCGAGCCTTAAAATTTTGCCCGCGCCATCGGCTATTGCAAGGCGGATAAATATCATGCAGGTGCATAAAACACAAATCCTGACAACATAAGTCTGTGCATGGGACAATATTGGTTCACTTGTTTTGGCTTCCATGCCCCCGCCGTTTTTTCAAAACATGGCCCAAGACAATGTGCGGTAAGGCAGCGAACTCCCAGGAAGGATAGTAGGCCTGCAGCACTTGTGGGGACGACCAGCGGTGCTTCTGAGAGCCAACCCGAGGCGTACATACCACATTTAAGTACTATGCCAGATCCGCTTTCTGGTTGCTCGTCCTTACCCAGCACATATATTAGGCATAATTACGAACCAAAAAGGGACAGCCAAAACCCAGGGACCAATAGCACCCATGCAGCAAACCGTCCCGTAGGACACAAAAAGTGGAGTAATGACGAAGTCAAAAACTCTCAAGATAGTAACATTATTAACAACCAATGACCGCCGATTAGCTGGGGGACAAGTCCATCCCAGGGCTGATCAAAGCGAACCATCGGGTACTTACAGTTTTTCATGGATAAAACTTTCGCAACAACTCCACATTGTAGGAATTCGCCAATTCTCGACCATCCTCAGTGGCTAACCGGACCGCCCCGGGTCGAGATACTGAGACCACCTTAAAGGGGCCCTCCCACCGGGGAGACAGCTTATGTAACCCAGCATGTGCTGAACTCTGCGAAGACCAGGTCACCCTTGCCGGTGTTCTCTCGAAACCGGGTGGCATGGTATCGCTGAGGCTTTCTTTGGTATCGGGCGGCACGAAGGGCGGCCAGTCCTGGCTTCTTCCAGAGGTTGACATCTTCTTGCGGATATCTTCGTGGCCTTCCTCGCTGAAAACCGAGACGCGGAGAGCCAAGCGACGGCTCGGAGGAGAAGCGACACGCTCCATACACCAAGAAGAAAGGCGTCTCCCCGATGCTCGACCGGGCGTGGTGCGGGCGACCACAGCCTGGTAGGAAGTTCTTCAATCGGTAGCGCCCTCGCTTGTGGAGTCGATCAAGCGCTCTTGTCTTGAGACCCTTCAATACTAATGCATTGGCACTCGACTTGACCATTGCTCTTAGGGTGAACAGCGAAGCAAAGTACACTTTGGTGCCCATCTCATCACAATTTCAGAAATGCCGCCTTTGGTGGCCGAGTTCCATTGTCGGTGATAATGCGGTTGGCGACTCCAAAGCGGTGAATATTCCATGCATGAATTTGTGGCGGAAGCCGTGATGGCATCGTCTTGCTTGACTTCAACCCACTTAGTGAATTTGTCGATGGCGGCGAAGAGGTGGGTGAAGCCCCTGTAACCATGAGCGGACCCAGATATCGGCCCCATCGACATAAGCGGCCAAGAGAGCGGGATGGTTTGCGAGCTTGGGCTGGTCGGTGGACTTGCTGGTGAAGAACCGACAAGCCGCATGTCCTCACCGGCTTCGCAAGCATCTGGAGGCGATGAGGCCAATAAAATCCCTAGTGGAACGCTTTCGCAAACCGGCGTTGGTCGGACATATGACTCCTTTGCGCCTCCATGGATATCGAGAGCGCTCCCTCTTCAGTGATGCACTTCATGAGAATTCGTTTCTACTCGTGGTATAAGTCCCCATCCACGAGTATAGCATTTGGCCTTACGTGCTATTTTCTCAGCTGACGCATCATCGTCGGGGATCACTTGGTCCCGCAGGAAGGCTAGGATCGGATCCATCCACTGATTTTCCCGGCCAAGTGTGGCGAGCACTCGGTGTTCGCCTGGGTACTTTGCTGGGCCAGGCATTTCCCCTGGCGCTGCATTGGCAGCACCGCCGCCTTCCCTCCGGACTTGGGGCCGAGGCGCCTTGCCTTCCCTCCCTGAACCGGAGGCTGTGGCAGCAACGCCGCCATCCCCGCCTGAGCCGGAGGCCTCGACAGCCATACCATCGTCCCCACCTGAATCGGGGGCTGCGATAGTGACACCATCATTCCCATCTGAATCATGGGCTGTAATGGACGGTCGCGATAGTCTTTCTTGAAGACCCCGGACGACAGAGCCTTCGAGGATGCAAGGCTGCAAGCCCATCCGCAAGGTGATTAGCACGTCGGGGATGTGAGTATATCCCAATCCTTTAAAGCGCCGCTCCATTTTTCTGACCTCCGCCAAGTACGCCGCCATGGTGGGGTCAGGGCATTGATATTCCTTCCTCGCTTGATTGATGACTAGCAGGGAGTCGCCCTTGACTTGAAGACACCGGATACCTAGTGCCGAAGCAATACGTAGCCCTGCCAATAGACCTTCATACTCGGCAATGTTATTAGTAGCTTTAAAATCAAGAGCAACAACGTACTGGAGCACGTCACCAGTCGGGGAGACTAGAACAACGCCAGCCCCTGCGCCCTCCAATCTGAACGAACCATCAAAAAATAAGGTCGGGGAGGCGGCGGGGGCTTCTTCCGCTTCAAGAGTGGCGGAGTCCACTCGACAGCGAACTCCGCTTGACTTTTGACTTTTGATGGCGGTCACGGGGAACAAACTTAAGATTGAACTCTCCGGTTCCATCGACCATTTGGCAATCGCGACCTTACCTTCACGGTTGAACAAGATTTCTCGCAATGGATAGGTGTAACACGATAACTTCTCGCCCTTGGAAATAATGCCGAACTTCCTAGGCCACGTAGGCGCATCTGACATTTTCTCGAGCTTGGGGATATCGAGTTTCCGCTTCATGCAACACCTTCTTGACATAATAAAGCGCTGGACACCCTCCTCTCGCCACCAACACTGGCCTGACCACTTGAGGGTAGTGACAATATACTAAGCAGCGGTTCACCTTGCGTAGGGAGACCCGACCTTTGGAGGAGAGGTAAAGTCCGCTTCAAGTCTTCAAAGGCCTTGAGCCTCATCGGTCCACTCAAAATGATTAGTTTTCTTCAATATCTTGAATAGGGTAGGCTCCTTTCTCCCAATCGGGCAATAGAATCGCCCAAGGGAGGATAGGCGACCGACCAAACATTGAACTGTTTGAGCCGTCTTTGGCTTCATGTGCTCAATCATTGCTATCTTATCCGGATTGGCTTCAATCCCCGGTTGGATAACAAGAACCCCAACAATTTTTGGGAGGAACTCCGAACACACACTTCTCTGGATTCAACTTCAAGCAATTCTTAGAAGATTGGAGAAGGTTTCCTCCAGTCTCGAATCAAGGCTTCACCTTCTTTGACTTTCACTACCAAATCATCAACATATACTTCAAGGTTCGTCCTATTTGTGGGCCGAAAAGTAATGTGCATAGCATTTGGTAAGTGGATCCGACTTTCTTTAAACCAAAAGGCATCTGATATAACAATAAACACCCATAGGGGTTACAAAAGCGATTTTTCTTCATCCTCCATCGCCATGCTAATTTGATGGTACCCAGATTACGCATCCAGAAAGCATAATAATTCACAACCTACCGTGGAGTCAACAATAAGGTCGACTCGCGGCAAGGGATAAGGATCCTTCGGGCAAGCTTTGTTGAGGTCGGTGAAGTCGACACACATTCGCCATTTCCCGTTGGATATGCTTAGAGCTTGTACCCTTACCTACGGCAAGAATTGGGAGAAATGCTTACCTTTCGCAGAATTCTCCTACAACAATAGCTATCAAGCTAGTCTCCAAATGAGTCCATTCGAGGCTCTATATGGAAGGTCTTGCGAACTCCACTTAAGCTGTGCGAGTGGGAGAGAGACCCTCTTTGGTCTGAAATAGTCACTTAAAGCGGAAGAGCAAGTTCGTTTTATTAAGTGAGCAGTTGCGAACCCGCGGTCTCGTCAAAAAACTACTGATGATCGTCGCCGCCGTGAACTCAAATTTGAAGTTGGTGATCACGTCTATCTCAAGGTTTCACCAATGAAAGGAGTTCATCGGTTTCAAGTGAAGGGAAAGCTAGCCCCTCGTTACATCGGACCCTTCCGGATTGTAGCAAGGCGAGGAGCGGTGGCATATCAATTGGAGCTTACCCCTTTGCTAGTCGATGTGCATGATGTCTTTCATGTATCTCAATTGAAGAAATGTCTCCGTGTCCCGTGAAGCCACGAGTTGGACACTCTCGAATTACAACCCGATCGTCACCGCAAAGAACAACCCAATTGTATTCTCGGCGAGAGGGCGTGTTACTCGAAACCACACCATCAAATTCTTTAAAGTTCAATGGAGTAATCACACCTGACGAAGCCACATGGGAGCGTGAGGATCATCTTGAGCGAATACCCTACCTCTTCAATGTTGTGTAATCTCGGGACGAGATTCTTTTAGGGGGAGGCTTGTAATGACCCGATTTTAAGCTAGTCCGGTAAGTGAAATTTGGTTCGCCAACGTCTCCTATAATGTCATTACATCCTCATTTAATTATGATCATACAAATGTTAGGACATTCATCTTGCATAAAAGAGGAGTTACAAAATCCTAACAATCACTTTCTAAAAGCGCACACATGTTATTTCACCTTACTCAATGACATGTGGGCCATGTTTTAAGAGAGAGGAGAGTAGGCTGCACATACCTACCATATCAATTCTCACTTTACTCACCTCTACCCACCTACCTAACTAGTCTATGACACATGGGTCCTACCATTGCATGGGAAATTGTGGGCTGCACATCCTCTCCATGCCTTTTCTCACCCCAACCACCCATACCCACTCTTCCACCCACCCAATGACATGTGGGACCTAGCCCCACATGTAAGGCATGAGTGGGCAGCCTTTATAAGGCCAAAACCTTGGTTTCTCCTCCCTTTTCTGCTCATTTGCACAGCCCCAACCCAGAAAACAGCAAGCACACCTTCTTCAACCTCTTGCCATTCTTCCCCTCAAATCCCCACAAATCTTGAGTTTGAGCTTGTGCATGTTATACCACCTTGAAGCCAAGATCAAGAGCTTCAAATCCATCCAAATGGATTCTTGAGGCACCAAGTTTTGGGTGAGTGGCAATCGATTTTCTTGTCCTTCCATGTTCTGAAATTTTGCTCCTTGTAACTCATTGCTATTTTCTCCATGGAATCCATCATCAAACCTTGATTCGAATTCGTGCATGTCACTTGGAAGTTTGAGGAGGAAGGCTAGGCGCCATTGCAAGCACGAGCAAAGGAAGGCATTGTCGTCTCATAAGCTAGGAAGAGGCGAACCGTGAAGAACCGGCATTGTGACATTTTTCATCATCCTCACCAAGACCAACCTTTCACCAAGCGCAAAAGCAACCTTGTAGTGGTGAGTTTCTACCTTAGTCCATTCTCTTGAAGCCCTAGTCCATCCCTATGAAGTATAGAAGCCACTGTACACGTAGCCGTTTTGAAACAGAGAAGCCCAGCTCGGACATTCCGAGGTAACCCTCGACCACTCGGATACTCTGAATAGGGTTTCGGATAGTCCGAATAGGAATTAGTTTGAGGGCTGCATTGGCAAACCGAGAGGGCCTGCTCGGACATTCCGAGATTTCACCCGGACATTCCGACCCACTCGGACACTCCGAACACAATTTCGGATAGTCCGAATATAAAATCAACTTCAGACCGAGAGGGTCCACTCGGACAGTCCGAAGTGACACTCGGATACTCCGAACATAATTCAATAAAAGCCTTAAGACTTGAACTTTTAGCACAAAAACTCAATTAGTACTTTCATATCATGATTAGTATTACACATCATGAGCATTTCATGCATCTTTAATCATGTGCATCATTGGAGTTCTTGAATTGGTGTTTATTGAATTGAATTTTCTCGATTAGGTGTTGACGTTTCGGAAGGCACTCCGATGCGACTACGCTTTGAAGTCAGAACGAGCAGACAAGGCACTATCTTACTCCTTGACCATGATTGCTCCTACTATTTGCAACTTACATCTTTGGAATTATTTTATCAATTGCATGCTTACTTTCAATTACAATTATGATTGGGTAGAATTCTTAGCTATTACCATGTTGTGTGTTATACCCTTAGCATGTTCACTCCATGTTCCATTGTAGCCCTAAGTGGTTGGTTTATTATTATATATGGGTTAAATGAATTGCTTAGCCATGCTTAGAACAACGTTAGAAACCGCGATAGATGGACTTAATCCATCGATGCATAATGATTGAGAATTATTATGATGATGTTGATTTCAATTGTTGATTAATGAGTAGAGATATTGGTTAAGGACCCTAAGGATTAAATCTGGTAGCGTCTTTTTGAGATCGTCACGAACCACCGCCGTTTATGGGACGGTGTAACCAAGTACTTGTGTATGACTAGGGTATATAAACCATGTGCTTTCGGTATTCCTTGAGCTTAGTGGGCGTCAAGGAATGTCCGAAATTCCTTGGGCTTGGTGGGCGCCAAGGAATATCCTCGGAGTCCCTCGAACTTTGTTGAGTTGGGGATGTCCAACAGGTGTACTCCTTGGTCCCACACACAGCACCTTTGAGCACGGGACCAAGGGTCCTGATCATCCGGATGGTTTATATGCACTACCATGCATCTTGGAAAATGGTTTGTCACGTTCACCTCGGCCGAGCACATCTAAGGAAATGTGTTAATAGCTTGGCTCACGAGTGTGGCGTGTCGTGTGGGTAAAGTCGTACCTCTGCGAGTTCAAACTATTGAATAGCGCGTCCATGGTTAGGGCGATCTCTCGATTTGTCGATCCTTTGGCGAGTATTAAGGACTTAGTAAGAATGGGATGGGAGTGGGAAAGTAGACACAAGTATTGGAGTACTTGTGTGTGTAATTGAACATGGCGATGGAACTCATGGTTCGAAAATGCTTGAAGGCATGATATGAATATGATTATGATGATGTTATATTATGTATTAGATCTTGCAAATGTTACCTAAATGCAATTCTTTTCAATCTATACATGATTACAATTTACCTCAAATATTGCTTTATGCTGAAATTGCCATTTGCCTTCCTTTGATGTAGCAACCACATGTAGCTAGAAATCAGCATACAATGTATATTATTGTTGTAGTACACTCTTTGTACTCAATCGGATTGTCCACTTGCTGCGGTGAGGATGAGGCATTACAGGGGACTTTAAGGCAGATTTAACTTCAGTTCTAACGTTTAGTCGCCGTTCTTGCCCGATTGGTTGCACGAGGGTTTGGGGGCATGCCATGCTGGCCCTTTTGTTGTTTATCTTATGATTTCCGCTGCTACTTGATGTAATAACTCTAAATATGTCGTTGAGGACAGCAGTCCTACTTTTGGAATGTAATGATGCTTATGCTTCCGTTAATTGTGTATGTGTTGTGATGTCAAGCTGTTGGATGAGAATCTGGCGTGTTGACGAACTTTCTGGACCAACACGGGTATAATCATGAACGCATGAGGTTCCTTGATTCACTTGAGATGTCTTGTGCATTTGGGTGAATCGGTGGAGTCGAGGCCAGTTCCCCAAAGCTTAGTATCGAGCCATCTTGTTGTTGGTTAGAACGGCCATGCTACGATTAGTTAGAGTATGCTTTGAGTCCAAAATTATTTTGATATCAAATAATTTCAGAACTGATAGCATTGTGCAATTCCTTTATTTCTTACCCCTCTTAGTTCTATATCTTACCCTGATGTTCATTTGATTGTGCAAACAAGTTTCTGATCCCTCTTATCCTTTTCAACCTGACAGATGAGTTTTGGGCCATTGGTTTTAGTCACCCGGTTGAGGATGTGGAGGCTATCCTTCCCTCTGAGGATATCTTTGTGGAGAGCCAATTTCACTTATGCGAGTCGCGGTCTATGGTCGTGCTATAGGACTGGATTGAAGACCTACATCGCCACGGTTCACATCATCGCTAGGATGGTGACGGGAGCATTCCCTATCACTTTGGGCGAGGGGACGTCCGTAGGAATGGCTATCAAGAGGTGGCATATGTTGCCATGTGCCATCTCCGTCATGATTTGTGGGGCCGACTCTACCTCCGTATCAATATTTCCCTAGCGAGGATCGGCAGATGAAGTCAACATTGTTGCTGAAATCGAGATGGGGAAGACTCTTCATTCGACGGTTATCGTGCTTGAGTCCGTGCCTTGGGCCAAGGCTAATCGTTACATTGTCCATGGCTGTGGGAGACTTCGTGCCCGTCTTCATGAGGCACAAGGGCATCTTCACCAATTTGTCCAGATTAACTTGGTGCCACGGGATATATTGTGTGGGCGCAACTCCCGACGCCACACGATGTAGCCCCACCCGCCTTTCGGTTTCCACATGTGCGGGGATAGAGACCCAAGATGTTGTGCGCAACAACGCGCGCATCAACTCGGGAAGTATGATGCGTAGGCGTGTCCAGGAGTCTCCGGGGGTACCTAGGTTCTATATAGGATCACCACAACGTCTCACTAACCCCTTGGACCCCGAAGACACCGGATCTCCGGGATACCATCTTTTGGATGTGTTTCCCCATGGATTCCTTAGGGACATTTGAGTTGTCGATCAAGCCCATCGTGGAGGCGAGTAGAGATGAGTGGACTTATTAAATTGATGTAATAGACTATCGTATGACCCTCTGCTAGCTCTTATATATTTGGACTCGTCATCTTTAGCTATTGCTTTTGGTTAGAACTTGTGCTATTGTATCGAAACCTTGTTATTTGCTCTCATGGATGATGTTGTGGCTCAAGAACCTTTTTATATTGATGTCTTTTGGAGTTGGTGCATGTTTTCTTGCTGCATACATGTAGAGTTTTAATTGTGTGATTTGCTGTCAGGATATTTTTAAATTCAGCGTTGTTGTGGCTCTCTGTTACTTGTTGCTAATTTGGCTTTGGCAGAGATGGACGGGAGTTACCACTCGTTCCCAAGCTCGGCGTGGCGAGGCCGCCATCCACCAAACTCCCAAGCGGATCGAGATCCAACTCGAGGTCACTCATAACCGCCCGAGTCCTCGCATCACCAAAATCAGCACCCGCTCGCGTGGAGGAGGAACTTCCACCCTCCTACCATGGCTCAAGTCCTTGCTCTAATTGAGCAAAAGCAGGCAAGATCAAATCTTGATCTTGCAGCAGATCGCCGAACACGGCCCATGCCCAGCCCTTTTCGAGGCGAGAGGCGAGGACATCACGCCCGCCGGACTTGGCGAGTTTCTCCGCCGCAGCCGCCAACATTCTCCGTCTCTTGGATCCACTCGAGGCCGATGATTGGCCGGACTATTGGCGCAAAGCGGCCATCGCTCAATGCGGACCATGAAGGTCCTTTTGCCGCATCAACTCGATGGAGCGGCGTGCGCATGGTGGGGCAGTTTACCGCCATGCAACCCGCCGATCATACCATCACGTGGGCGGAGTTTCGCGACTTTCGCGAGGCTCATGTTCCCCGGCGTTATGGCAAGGAAGAAGCGTGAATTTCTTGCATTGAAGCAAGGTGGCAAGACCGTCATGGATTATCTTCACGAGTTCAACTATTTGGCTCGTTATGCCCCGGACAAAGTCTCCATCGATGGCGCAAGCAAGCGTTTTATGGAGGGACTTTCCGAAGAGTTGCAGCTGGAGCTCGTTGCTCATGATTTCCGAATTTCCAGCACTTAGTCCACAAGGCTATAGTGGTGGAGGAGAAATGGGGAAGGTTGGAGGATTGCGCAAGCGCAAGCGGATTGCACAAAATTCAGCAAGTGGCAACTTGCACCGCCACGCATAGTGCGCCCATCCTTTCCAAGCTATCAAGCTCGGCACTACCGAGACCTCCAACATTCGTTGCTCGCCCGCAACCAAGTCTTCCACCAACCGTTGGTGGAAATCAGCAAAACCAACACTCAAGCTCGCCCAATTCTTGTTTGCTTCGATTGCAAACAGCCGAGTGGCACTTGCGTCAATGCCCGCAAAAGAACCAAGCAATGTCGGGATTAGACCCACTATCGCACCGGGCAGCAGCACCTTCACCTCGATAACGCCTCCAAGAACCGCGCCAACCCCACCACGTGGTCGCATCAACCATGTGACTGTCGAAGAAGCTCAGAATGCACCGGAGGTGGTATTGGGTACGCTTTCCGTCCACTCATACCCGACTACCGTATTATTTGATTCCGGAGCATCTCATTCATTTGTTAAAGAGAAGTTTGCTATGCATCATGAGTTCCCTATACAACCCATGCATCCACCACTTCTCATTAAAACCCCGGGATCAGAATTAAGGACCGATCGAGTCTGCCGGGAAGTAAAGATTGAAATCAATGGGGTAGAGTTCTCGCTGATTTGATCATAATTAAGGCGGAAGGATTGAAGTTATTCTTGGGATGGATTGGCTATCCAAGCACCAAGGATGCATCAATTGTGCAGCAGATCTATTTCACTTACCAGCGGCGGCAAACAAGTCGTGTTTTGCGTCAAGTCAGATTATGCTCACCTTTATGCCTTGAAGGGTGAGCCATTCCTTGGAATAAGTAGCATACCGGTGGTATGTGATTACCCGGATGTATTTCTAGAAGAGTTGCGGGGATGCCACCGACCGGAGGTTGAGTTAAATCATTGAGCTTTTACCTAGCGGCCCCGATATCAAAGCGACCTTACCGTATGCCTCCAAATGAGTTGATCGAGTTGAAGAAACAACTTCTGAGCTGCAAGAAGGGTTTCATTCGACCGAGCTCCTCACCTTGGGGATGCGGCGCTATTTGTGAAGAAGAAGGATGATAGTTTACGGATGTGTGTTGATTACCGCCCCTTGAATGCGGTCACGGTCAAGAACAAGTATCCACTTCCAGCGGATCGATGATTTGTTTGACCAAATGGTGGAGCACATATCTTCTCCAAGATTGACTGAGATTAGGCTACCATCAAATCAAGATCAGATCGAGACATTCCAAAGCGGCATTCTCCACCCGTTATGGTCTATATGAATATACCGTCATGTCTTTCGGTTTGACTAATGCCGCCTATTTCATGAGCCTTATGAATTCGGTTTTCATGGAATATCTCGACAAGTTCGTTGTCATCTTCATCGATGATATTCTTATTTACTCCAAGTCTAAAGAGGAGCATGAAGTACACCTTCGGAAAGTCTTGAAAAAGCTGCGAGAGCACCAACTCTACGCAAAATTCAGCAAGTATGAATTCTGGCTAAAGGAGGTTGCCCTCTTGGGTCATGTGCTATCAGAAGGCGGAGTTGCGATTGATCCCAGCAAGATACGGACGGTACTTGATTGGGAGCAGCCTAAGAACATCACGGATATTCGAAGTTTTCTCGGGTTCGCGGGTTATTACCGCCGATTCAGAGAGAACTTCTCCAAAGTCATGAAACCAGCGAATCGAACTTTTGAAGAAGGAGAACAAGTTCGTATGGTCGCGAGAATGTGAGGCAAGCTTTCAAATGTTGAAAGTTCGCTTAACCTCGCACTGTCTTAGTCCTGCGGATATTCACAAGGGCCGACATATATTGCGATGCATCCGCCTCGGGCTAGGTTGTGTACTCATGCAAGGAGGCGAAGTTGTGGCGTATGCATCGAGGCAATTGAGACCTCATGAGATGAATTACCCCATCCATGATTTAGAGCTGGCAGCAGTGGTACATGCTCTAAAAATCTGGCGACATTTCCTCATCAGTAACCGTTGTGAAGTTTACACCGATCACAAGAGCCTAAAGTATATCTTTACTCAAGCCGATCTGAACTTAAGGCAAAGGAGGTGGCTCGAATTGATCAAAGATTATGATATGGGACTCCATTATCATCCTGGAAAGACCAATATTGTTGCCGATGCCTTGAGCCGAAAGTCTCAATGCAATCGTCTATCGGTAGAATCGGAATCGGACGCCATGTGCGTCGAAGTTTCAAAGCTCAATCTAGAAGTGGTTAAGGAGGGATCCTTGCTGTCATGGAAGTTAAATCTAATCTGTTGGACCAAATCAAAGAGGCTCAAAAAGATGAGATAAGGGCATGGCACTCGTCCGAGCCCGCATCAAGCAAGGCAAGGCCAATTGTTTCACCGAGGACGGACAAGGTGTCTTGTGGTTCGACAAGCGGCTAGTGGTGCCAAATTGTAAAGAATTGAAGGCATCGATTCTTGATGAGGCTCATAATTCCACATTCTCTATTCATCCCGGAGTACAAAATGTATCAAGATCTTAAGCCAAGGCTTTGGTGGACCGGATGAAACGAGAGATTGCTCGGTATGTCGCCGAAAGTGCGGCGTATGTCGTCGAAAGTGAAAGCCGACCATTTGCGTGCAGCAGCACACTTCAACCACGCCCATTCCCATGTGGAAGTGGGAAGAGATTGGTATGGATTTCATCACCGGGTTGCCCAGACGCAAAAAGGTTTTGATTCCATATGGGTAATTGTTGATCGATCGATTGGAAAATGGCGCTCATTTCCTTCTGTCAAGACAGCGGATACGTGAGCAAGTTAGCTGAGTTATATCTTCATCGAATTGTCTCTCTTCATGGTGTTCCCAAAAGGATTGTCTCGATCGAGGTACCCGGTTTACCTCGCATCTTTGGCAATGCCTCCACAAGGCCATGGGGACTCAACTCTCTTTTAGCACCGCTTATCATCCATGAACCGATGGACAAAGCTGAACAGGTGAACCAAATACTCGAGGATATGCTTAGAGCTTGTACCCTTACCTACGGCAAGAATTGGGAGAAATGCTTACCTTTCGCAGAATTCTCCTACAACAATAGCTATCAAGCTAGTATCCAAATGAGTCCATTCGAGGCTCTATATGGAAGGTCTTGCGAACTCCACTTAAGCGTCTGCGAGTGCGAGAGAGACCCTCTTTGGTCTGAAATAGTCACGAAGCGTAAGAGCAAGTTCGTTTTATTCGTGAACGGTTGCGAACCGCGGTCTAAATCAAAAGAGCTACGTTGATCGCCGCCGCCGTGAACTCAAATTTGAAGTTGGTGATCACGTCTATCTCAAGGTTTCACCAATGAAAGGAGTTCGTCGGTTTCAAGTGAAGGGAAAGCTAGCCCCTCGTTACATCGGACCCTTCCGGATTGTAGCAAGGCGAGGAGCGGTGGCATATCAATTGGAGCTTCCCCCTTCGCTAGTCGATGTGCATGATGTCTTTCATGTATCTCAATTGAAGAAATGTCTCCGTGTCCCGACTGAAGCCACAGAGTTGGACACTCTCGAATTACAACCCGATCTGTCCTACAAAGAACAACCCAATTGTATTCTCGACGAGAGGGAGCGTGTTACTCGAAACCACACCATCAAATTCTTTAAAGTTCAATGGAGTAATCACACCCCTGACGAAGCCACATGGGAGCGTGAGGATCATCTTGAGCGAATACCCTACCTCTTCAATGAAGCATGTAATCTCTGGACGAGATTCTTTTAAGGGAGGCTTGTATGACCCGATTTTCGCTAGTCCGGTAAGTGAGGCTGGTTACGCCAACGTCTCCCATAATGTCATTACATCCTCATTTAATTATGATCATACAAATGTTAGGACATTCATCTTGCATAAAAGAGGGAGTTACAAAATTCAAACAATCACTTTCTAAAAACTGCACACATGTTATTTCACCTTACTCAATGACATGTGGGCCATGTTTGTAAGAGAGAGGAGAGTAGGCTGCACATACCTACCATATCAATTCTCACTTTACTCACCTCTACCCACCTACCTAACTAGTCTATGACACATGGGTCCTACCATTGCATGGGAAATTGTGGGCTGCACATCCTCTCCATGCCTTTTCTCACCCCAACCACCCATACCCACTCTTCCACCCACCCTATGACATGTGGGACCTAGCCCCACATGTAAGGCATGAGTGGGCAGCCTTTATAAGGCCAAAACCTTGGTTTCTCCTCCCTTTTTCTGCTCATTTGCACAGCCCCAACCCAGAAAACAGCAAGCACACCTTCTTCAACCTCTTGCCATTCTTCCCCTCAAATCCCCACAAATCTTGAGTTTGAGCTTGTGCATGTTATACCACCTTGAAGCCAAGATCAAGAGCTTCAAATCCATCCAAATGGATTCTTGAGGCACCAAGTTTTGGGTGAGTGTGTCGATTTTCTTGTCCTTCCATGTTCTGAAATTTTGCTCCTTGTAACTCATTGCTATTTTCTCCATGGAATCCATCATCAAACCTTGATTCGGGTCGTGCATGTCACTTGGAAGTTTGAGGAGGAAGGCTAGACGCCATTGCAAGCACGAGCAAAGGAAGGCATTGTCGCTCACGCAAGCTAGGAAGAGGCGAACCGTGAAGAACCGCATTGTGACATTTTTCATCATCCCTCACCAAGACCAACCTTTCACCAAGCGCAAAAAGCAACCTTGTAGTGGTGAGTTTCTACCTTAGTCCATTCTCTTGAAGCCCTAGTCCATCCCTATGAAGTATAGAAGCCCTTTGTAACGTAGCCGTTTTGAAACAGAGAAGCCCACTCGGACATTCCGAGGTAACCTCTGACCCTCGACCACTCGGATACTCGAATAGGGTTTGGATAGTCCGAATAGGAATTAGTTTGAGGGCTGCATTGGCTAGCACCGAGAGGCTGCTTTCGGACATTCCGAGATTTCACCCGACATTCCGACCCACTCGGACACTCGAACACAATTTGGATAGTCCGAATATAAAATCAACTTCAGATCGAGAGGGTCCACTCAGACGATCGAAGTGACACTCGGATACTCCGAACATAATTCAATAAAAGCCTTAAGACTTGAACTTTTAGCACAAAAACTCAATTAGTACTTTCATATCATGATTAGTATTACACATCATGAGCATTTCATGCATCTTTAATCATGTGCATCATTGGAGTTCTTGAATTGGTGTTTATTGAATTGAATTTTCTCGATTAGGTGTTGACGTTTCGGAAGGCACTCCCGAGTACGACTACGCTTTCGAAGTCAGAACGAGCGACAAGGCACTATCTTACTCCTTGACCATGATTGCTCCTACTATTTGCAACTTACATCTTTGGAATTATTTTATCAATTGCATGCTTACTTTCAATTACAATTATGATTGGGTAGAATTCTTAGCTATTACCATGTTGTGTGTTATACCCTTAGCATGTTCACTCCATGTTCCATTATCGCCCTAAGTGGTTGGTTTATTATTATATATGGGTTCGTGCGAATTGCTTAGCCATGCTTAGAACAACGTTAGAAACCGCGATAGATGGACTTAATCCATCGGTGCATAATGATTGAGAATTATTATGATGATGTTGATTTCAATTGTTGATTAATGAGTAGAGATATTGGTTAAGGACCTAAGGATTAAATCCTCGTGGCGTCTTTTTGAGTAACTATCGTGCGAACCACCACCGTTTATGGGACGGTGTAACCAAGTACTTGTGTATGACTAGGGTATATAAACCATGTGCACTCGGTATTCCTTGAGCTTAGTGGAGCGTCAAGGAATGTCCGCCGGAATTCCTTGGGCTTGGTGGAGCGCCAAGGAATATCCTCGGAGTCCCTCAAACTTTGTTGAGTTGGGGATGTCCAACAACGGGTGTACTCCTCGGTCCACACACAAGACCTTTGAGCGCACCGGGACCAAGGGTCACTGATCATCCGGATGGTTTATATGCACTACCATGCATCTTTGGAAAATGGTTTGTCACGTTCACCTCGTGAGCACATCTAAGGAAATGTGTTAATAGCTTGGCTCACGAGTGTGGCGTGTCGTGTGGGTAAAGTCGCCTCTGCGAGTTCAAACTATTGAATAGCGCGTCCATGGTTAGGGCGATCTCTCGATTTGTCGATCCATTGGCGAGTATTAAGGACTTGGTAAGAATGGGATGGGAGTGGGAAAGTAGACACAAGTATTGGAGTACTTGTGTGTGTAATTGAACATGAGCGATGGAACTCATGGTTGGGAAAATGCTTGAAGGCATGATATGAATATGATTATGATGATGTTATATTATGTATTAGATCTTGCAAATGTTTCCTAAATGCAATTCTTTTCAATCTATACATGATTACAATTTACCTCAAATATTGTTTTATCTTTGAAATTGCCATTTTGCCTTCCTTTGATGTAGCAACCACATGTAGCTAGAAATCAGCATACAATGTATATTATTGTCGAGTACACTCTTTGTACTCAATCGGATTGTCCACTTGCTGCGGTGAGGATGAGGCATTACAGGGGACTTTTACAGGCGATTTAAGCAGTTCTAACGTTTAGTCGCCGTTCTTGCCCGATTAGTTGCTCGAGGGTTTGGGGCATGCCATGCTGGCCCTTTTGTTGTTTATCTTATGATTTCCGTTGCTACTTGGATGTAATAACTCTAAATATGTCGTTGAGGACAGCGGTCCTACTTTTGGAATGTAATGATGCTTATGCTTCCGTTAATTGTGTATGTGTTGTGATGTCAAGCTGTTGGATGAGAATACGCGTGTTGGCGAACTTTCTGGGACAAAGCGGGTATAATCGCTGAGCAGAGGTTCCCTTGATTCACTTGAGATGTCTTGTGCATTTGGGTGAATCGGTGGAGTCGAGGGACGGTTCCCACACTTCGTTCCGCCCGCGGCGATCGCTCCCTCGACCACGGCGGTTATCGCGCCGGTCCGGCTACCATCGCGCCAATCCGGCGATCATCAGCGCCCGATCACGGCGGTTGCAGCGTTGATCGGCGGCGCGCTCGGCGACCGAGTCTTCGCGGTCTGGCTCGGCGGCAAGACCCGCTGGTCTCTCGACCTCACGCTTCGCGTCTTCTTTAGCGGGCCGGAACCCTTCGAGGTTCCGGCTTCATCCTGCCTCGGCCACCACGGGACGAGATCCGGGCCCTCTCGCCTCTGCGGCTTCTGCGCAAGACTTATGCGCGAGGGAAAACAAATCGAGGTGGTCGCGATGGTGCGGGTGGCCATCTTCTCCTTCATTTTTGCGATCGCGTCGCCTCTTGAGGCGATGGCGACCAGGTGCTCGAAATGTGGGGAATCGTGTTGCGGCAATGGCGTAACCGCCGGATAAAATCACGCAGCGACTCCCCTTATCTTGTTCTAGGGCATGCGAGATCATCCTCGCCCTTGCATTGCCTTGAAGGAGCCCTGGAAGTTGGCGACAAAGAGGCCATAACAGTTCCTCCCACGAGTGCAAGGCGACCGCGGAGGTTTAACAACCAAACGGCGTAGAGCCCATCAAGGCCGTCGGAAATAATTGGCCATAACCTTTCCGCACCAGCCGTTTGCAGTACCACCGTTGTATAAATTTGCAAAAACTCTCCGGATTGGTAGTGCCGTCATAACTTTCTATAGATCTTGGGGCGAAACTTTTGAACCCTCCTGCGAATCACGAGAGAACGCTGATACCAAGCGCCATAAACAAAGCCCGGTAGCTCATGGGCTCGGCGGAGGCGAAATAGGACTCTCGGTGAGTCGGAGGAACTTCCATCTTCGGAGGCCACCCGCTTGCCGCGCCCCTGCTCTTGAGCCGGGCGGTGTGGCACACGGCCGCCAAGAATCGCCCGCCAGGCGGCGGGCTTTCTCAAGATGACTCCTTAGGTCCCCACGGTTCCTTTCGGAACCGGGACCGACGCGTTGTGCGCCTCCTCCCTGGCCTTGGCCCCCGGGCAGGGCGCCCGACCACAGTGGTGGAGCCTGCATGAGCCGGCCACTCGCGCCAGGCGAGTACCACCGATGCTCTGCCCGGGGAGGGCCCTACCGAGTTGGGCGCACCAACAAGGCGTTTAAGATCCATGAGCCAATTGAGTGGAAGAGTCTCTACAAGCTCCACCGGAGGGTGGTCCAGGAGAAGACGAGCGGCATGCAGATTCTAAGCGGGGTGGCGCTTCTCTGGGCCAGCCGTGCGTGCCGAATGCTCCACATGAGCGGCAGGAGCATCGCCCAAGACCTGCGAAGTGGGAGGCGATCTTGCAATCGAGCAGATTCTTGGGACACCTCTGAACATGGTCCGACTCTTCTCCTTCTCGATGCTCTGAACTCTCCATCTCCAGACGCCTTGCTGAATCTGAAAAAACACCAAAACTTCATGGGAGATGATCGAAAAAAACCAACTACTGAGCCCTACTGGCGCACAGCCGGTGTATTTCAACCAGCAGGCCCAAGTCTCTGAGGACGGGTTTGGTTCGTAGGGGGGTGTCTTTAGTAATTAGCTAACCCTAGCGAGAGAAACCCCAGTACCTCTCACACTAACGAGCTCTAGAGTCTAAAATCCAGATGAACACACGATTTTACCTAGGTTCGAGGCCCCCATGAAGAAGAGTACTTGACCTTACTTCTGCTTGATCTTGGATTGAGTATTTTGGACTTGATTCTGAGCTTCTTTGGTGACCAGCTCTTTCTGTTGAGTCTCTCTTTTTCTCCTCCTCTTTTTCCGTCCCCCCCCGCATGCTCTCAAGTGCCCTTATATGCACGGGCTTACGAGTCCGATGGAGGAGGAGGTCATCATGCTTATCTTACATGTATTTATTACACCTTTACGCCTTTGTCCCATTCCTTGGCGCTAATTAATGCGGCGCATGCCTTACTTCGGTTCTTAGGAATGTGACCCCTCTGCCACGGGTAGGTGTGAGGTGTCGGAGAGCGGGCTTGTGGCGAATTCCTTTGGACCGACATGCAGTCAGCGGCGAACTGTCTCTCGACCTGTCTGGCGAAGAAACTTCAGGATGAAACCACGCATTCCACCTTTTGCATGGCGCGGGACAAGCGAGGTGTGCTCGCCCGCATGCCACGTGAGGCTGGGCGCCCGGCGGCGGCGTGGTCGCCCACACCTTGCGCCGCGCCCGTGGACCGACTTGACCGGTGGTGGCGTGCTCGCCTCGCCCGCCGAGCCGCCCGTGGGTCGGCGCCGGCGGGCAGCGGCGTGGTCGCCCACTCGCCGCTGCGCGCCACATGGGCGGCGTCTGTGAGGCGAGTGTAAACACCACACGCCGCTAAGCGCCGCGAATTGGCGGCGGCGGCGGCGTGGTCGCCCTCGATACGCCCGCGCGCCCACGTGGACTAACGTCACGTACGCGGGGTGTAAACACCCACCGCGCTAGAGCGCCCGTGGGCCACGCGCTTTTGTGGGTGAAGAGGAGGGTACTGGTGTATAATGCTTGCCCGGACACCCGCTTTGCTAAGCTAGGCATACGATGGTCTTACTTTATCTGCGGCCGAGAGGTACCTGGCGTAAAGTACGCCGACATAGGCGTAGGCCCCTAAGGCTCAAATGGGACACCGTATGACATCCACATGGAGTGTCGATCATTAGGACGGCGTGTACACGGCTAGTTTCATGATAGTGGTAGATGCAATTACATCTTGGATTAAGGAGTCAATACCGAGGTGGACCACCTCCTCATTGTTCCTCTCCATAATCCTCTACCTCCAGAGCTTGTCATTGTTGATCTTCTTTGTCAGGAGCTCCTCTCGCAATTTGTCTAGGCATACTAGGAGTGTATGGATGTAAACCTAGGTAGGTATGCGATACGGTGGGTCCACCTACTAGGTGAACTTGTAATCCATAATGTCGAGGGACTAAGAAATCTCTGATAGGTCAACGTATGGTCAACGGGACCCCTAGCTCGGGGTTGAGCAGCAAAGTCTCCAACCACGACCTAGGCCGAGTTGTTCACGCACGACCTCGAGCTTGGGGGGGGGCAAGGATTCAAATTCCGCTCGGAGAAGTTTATCCCTGGTTCTAGAGCATGCGCTTACTCGCGATTACCAAGGCTGTGAATCTGGAGTTAAATCGGAGGCGTGGGCGGACGGTCAGGGGCGATTACCACCACTTCGATGTGCATCAAGCCTACTACTCGAGAATCTCTCCGTGGTTTTACTGGTAACTAAGGATAGGTATAAAACCCTTTTAGGCGAATATGCAAAGGGGCAAGCAGTTCCAGCAACAAGGCAACAGACACTACAAACATAGAATTCATCAGAGCTCAAGCTAGAGAGCAAACACTTGTACTCAAGCATAGTGAAATTCCTCGCCTCAGG